>CM029014.1:35750373-36350373 GCA_016801055.1 Panax notoginseng | reverse complement strand
TATTTAAAGGTAAATTTTATTAATAATTTAATATTAATTATATTAAATTTATTTAATAATTATATTAAATAAATAGTTTAAAAATAGTTTTATTAATTTAAAAATCATTTAAAAAGGATATAAATGAATTAAAAATATTTTAAGTTATAATAAATGACTTTTAATATTTTTATAAATAATACATTAATATTTAATATTAATGGCAATTATTTAAAAATAATTTTTAAATATTTTAAAAATCATTTAAGGATAATATTAATACTTTAAAAATATTTTAAGTTATTATAAATAACTTTAATATTTTGGCAATAGTTTCATTAATATTTTAATATTAATTAAATATTAATGATAATAGAATTATTTAATATTTAAATTATTTAATAATGATTCCGGTGTTTAAAAAATCATGATAAATTATAATAACTGTTTAAAAATTATTATAAGTCATTTAAAAATAATATGACTGATATTTAAATTATTTAAACGATTATTGAACTACAGAATAGAGTTTTACACTCGATAATTACCTGATAAAGCTTTCGGTACCGAAATATTTCAGAAATTGATCTGGACTTAGATAGTTTGACTAGATACATGTTTGTTTGTGATTCAATAAATTGTTAAACTTATGTGACAATGTGATTAGGTTATGTGCTGACTGCAAATAGCAGTACTATGTGTTATGATATGTTATTCTAATTGATAGAATGATCTTATTAATGATAGGTCTCGATATAAAAGATAAAACTAAGTTGCGTAACTGTAAGTAACAGATCAGACAAGTATCCTATCCTTTGCATTTACTTTATGTAATGGACATATGTAAGAAAGTATCAGAACTATTCTTTTTTTTTATGTGAATGTATTCTTACTCTTTCCAATTACTTATACAAAGATCCTGTGTAAGTAGGTTATGAAATTATAATCTGTTATACAAACTCTATAACTCTATTAGTATAGATTCAGATATATATTATGTTCGTTAATTTCTAATATTGGTTATACAAGTGTCCTCACTTGGATAATTATTGTATTTAATCACATATTTATACATATTTATTTGTTTCCAGTATGTATACTTTAAATTAAAAGTCGTCTAAGCAATTTGTCTCAGCTAGGCACATATTTAAAAATATCTTTGAATATGATAGAACTTTATTGTTATCCAACCGAATTGTTTTGCTTCGGATTCCCGACTAAGTATGAACATCCCGAACATGGAAAACTTTTATGCGCCAAAGGCGGATAAGATGAACGAGAATATCATTCTAGCATATAGTATTGATCAATACAGGGTATAACGGGCTGATCACCCCCCGTGCCTGTAAGTTATGACGGTTTGCGGATGAAGTTCTGTTAAACCATTTCAAAAATTGAAAACAAAGTTCGTAGTTTGTCAACTGATTCTCATTTATAGTTAATACGTAGTTTCAAAAATTTGAGATAGAATTGATATGTTGTTTAGAATTGCTTCATCTTACTTCACAACTGTTGAATCGTTGTAGAAGTGTCATTCACAGAAAATATTTACTTTTTTCAGTTAACGTTTATTATTTGCTATTACTTGCTGGGCACCCAAATGCTTATTCTTGCTTAATTTAAATGTTTTTAGCTAAGTGTGATCGACCAGAAGGTTCAAGCAAGAGCAAAGGGAAAGGAAAGCTGACCGAATAAGTTTATATTATCCTATGTAATAGACTTAATTAAAATGATAATATTTATTATCTATCATGCAATGTAATGAATTAAAGGTTGTGAACCTGAGGATTTAGACAACTCTGATATATAAATTAAGTTTGATATTTATGTTATTATTATTCCACTCAAAAAAATGGTATCGTGAAGCACCGAGTTCGGGTTTCAAGTACCTGAATTTGGGGGCGTCACACTCTCTATAATTGCTTTTGTGAGTCTTAGTGAATTGGTGAGAATGAAAGAAGAATGAGCTTCTATTTATAGGAAAACATAGTTTCGATAATTGCACGTTTTGGGGCTCGAATTATTACAATATAATACCTTCATCTTTTTCTCCATTTTAATTTAGTCCTATAAGTATTATCAAACTTACACCACCTCTCCTAATAGTACATGCATGTGAATCAATAGTACATGTATGTGAATCAATAGTTTCATTCATGTGAACAAATAGTTATATGCATGTGAACTAATAGTAATTAATTGCTCATTTATCTGATTAATTATCCGTTTAGTCAATAAAATCAACCAATCACCGAAATACCTCCTTTGAAGGTAAATGAGTCACGAAAGAATTAAAGAAAACTAAATGAACAAACATCTTTAATCAACACGAACTTATTCATTATTAATATTATAACTCACAATATTTAACAACCAGATCATTCCCAAGAAAGAGAGGGCTTTCCGATAAGGGTTTCTCCCTATTGACGCACAATTAGGTGACCAAACCCCTTTCCTCGACAGAACTTTCTAGACATCGCCAATAATACAAATAATAATATGAATAACTTTGTCGTCTCAATTATTGATTTAATAATATAAAATATTATGCAGATGATATTGTGACAATAATTGAATCAATAATATAAGAGATATTATGCAGCAATTACTGTAGCAATAATTGAGTATAACTGAGTGACTTCTCACGTAAGCATCAATAATCAATACAGTGTGCTACTATGCAACCACGCGTATTACTGTACTTTTACCACTGGGTATTTCAACAGTTTAACGGTAAAACTTTCGCCGTTATTTTTATAAAAATTATTTATGTCGTTTTCTAACTCCGACAGTAATTTCGTAGTGTGGTCTACCAATGATTGTGTCATCGTACGAATATTCCTTATTAAAACGAATATTCCCCGACCAATTGAATATTTTATGACAACTTGCTTACTTTGCAAAATTTTTATATATCACACTTAACTTTAACCTTTTATCAATTTAACTATTTACTAAATAAAATAATAATTATAAGAAAATTGAATACTTTCATTTCATAAAATTCGAGGTCTTACATTTTAGGAGAATAACTGTCTTTTGATGGTCATATCTTTCTTTCAAATTTTTTCAAAGAATTAGATGATCTTTTATTGTGAGATACTATAACTTCAACTCCTCATGGAGAAAATGACGTAAGAATATCATGACATTTGCCTTGTTTTGACTAGGTGTTTCATTACCATCTTTAATGATGTCTCCAAGACCCATGGTATCAAGATAAATTTCGACATCAAGGATCCATGACAAATAATTCTTACCCATAATATCAAGTGCCACAAACTCAAGTTTGGCAAGATTTGTCATTGTAACTTTTCCTTCAAATCAAATATGATTATATTCAAGACAAAGGGGAGGAGCAATTCGTGCTGGTAACGTATTATAAAAGATTATTAAAATTAAGAACAAAGATGATTAGAGGAAAGAGAGCATTCTCATTGTATTTTGTATATCTCATTCTCTTTTACAATGCTCTTATTTATAGATATATGAACATCAATGCTTGTAGGTTTCAAAACTCAAAGGTCTTAAGTTTTAAAACTTAAGAGACGTGAGAGTTTCAAAATATTAAGGATCATTACAATTAAATATAAGAGAAATGAATCTAGACATCCATAAATATATGCTATAATTTTATAACAAAAATGAATATCATTTAATGTTCATTTGCAAAAGCAAATTTAACAACAAATAAAAAGTTTAGAAATTCACATTTTTTTAATTATGCGATCGGTGATTTTAATTGAGGTGTTAGAGAAAACTCAATATTTAAATTAAAATCCAAAATCTAAAGACAATTTTTTTGGGGTTCACATATACTCAGCAACGGTGACTTTAATCTAAGGGAAAAAAAATACCCACTTTGGGCCGTTGGATATGTGAATTAACGATGTAAAATCTGTTTGCTGGAACAGTGTCCATAATAACCATTTACTATAGATGACTACCACACACACACACACACACACACACACACACACACATATATATATATATATATATATATATATATATATATATATATATATATATATATATATATCCACAACCATAGTTGGATTTTGAGCTATAACCTTTCAATCCATCTTAGACTGGCCAAAATAAAATTGAAAAATTTAAATTTAGGTCGTCCACATAATTATTTTAAGGATGTCCACAAACTATTTAAAATTAAAAAAATAAATTAAAATAATATCCTAATCCTATCAATTAATAAGACCTAAGAAAATGGTGAATAACTCGTCATGCATGAATTTCATCCGTATATAGGATAGTGTTGTTCATTTGTAAAAGTAAGTTATTGACAACAATTAACATGGAAGCTTCCAACTATAGAAACTATAAATTAAAGAAAATTGATATTTTTACATTATTTTTTAATAATTTTATTTTATTTACAGTTTCCTAAATTTAATTGAGAAATTGCTCCCTATTCAATAATTATGGCTAATCTATAATCTCATTTTATTCCCCTTCACCTTGGTAACTTCAGCTATTAAAGTTGTCTATAGGTAAAGTTTTGATTTTTTTTTTCCTTTTTACCCGAAATCCTAGTTAGTTAACTCGGTTGAATCCTACTAACTATATCACCCTGTTAACTCAACGAGTCACTCACAATTCTAATCCTTTTTCTTCCTTTCCACCGGTTTCACATTTTGTTTCAAACCCTTGCCACCGTCATTGAAGCCAAAAAAATCATTCAAATCCCCTAGAGAAACCCGCAGAAATCTCTGGTCATCAATTATTTCCTTTCTCCCAAATTATCATCAATCTATTTCTTTCTCCTAAATTAAGACGGAACAAAGAAGGAGAAATTTATCATGGGGAAGAGTGAGAAAACGGGGCTAGGAAGAAGCCTAGTGAAACACCACAACCAAATGATCCAACAGTCCAAAGATAAGGGCAGAATGTACAAGCACAAGAAAGTCCTCGAATCCATTACCGAAGTTAACGATATTGACGCAGTTATTGAACAGACCGACGAGGCCGAGCTCCTCTTCACGTCTGAAAACTCTGCCGTAAACCTTCGGATTGATTTGTATGTCATTTGCACATAAAATATACCCAACTGAATATACCAATTTTACTTTATGTTTTTGTTTGATTTCTAGCTGGGAAATTTGTTATTATGTTCTGGGTTCAATCAATTTATTGTTTATTTAATACACATTTTGTGTAATTCTTTATAGTTACTACACATGTTTTTGTTTGATTTCTAGCTGGAAAATTTGTTCTTATGTTCTGGGTTCAATCAATTTATTGTTTATTTATTACCCATTTAGAGTGTTGATTTTGAGTGATTTCAACTTATTATTTAGCGCAGGACATGTTTTTTTACTCAATTCTTAGTATTATTCTAGGTTGTATTAGTTGATTTTTGTGGCATTTACAATATTACATATGGGTTTTTTGTATTGTACGTGTTCTTATCTATATATAGCTGTTATTGTGCTTCTTTCCCACAAGGTTTTAGGTTTGGATTGTCAGCTCTGTATCTATCTATTTATTTAGTATTGCTCATGTTGTTTGTAAATTTCTAGCTGTTTTGGATTCCTATATTAATGATATTTTCGGTGTCTATTCATCTATTTTTGCGTAATGCATAGATAATGATCAATAAATTTTTGAGGGTTTAACTGAATTGAATGGGATTTCCATATTTTGGTTACTGTTTGAACTTAGAAGGTGAATTTCTTTACATGTACTGCAACTCATGAGGAGTTTCTGAATCAAGAATCAGCTTGGAAGAAGGGAAACTTTGTGGTAAATAGATGTTTTATGTGTCAGCAGGGGTGGGAGTCAGCTGGTAATTTACTTTTAATTGTGAGTTTGTTCGCCAGTTATTATCATGGTTTTTTTGTGGGTGGCTTGGGTGATGCCTAGTTCAGTGGCTGAAATCTTTAGATGCTTGGAGGAGGGTTCGGGTCATGTAGAGAAGTCGTTCAAAATGAAATATGCTTCCCCATAGTTTATGGTGGGTGTTATGGCTGGAAAGGAAATGTAGATGCTTTTATGGGAGGGAAAGATCACTTATGAAGATAAAGCTCTTAGTTTCGTGTATTTTTGTGTGTGGGTAGATTGAGGTTTATCTAGGTTCAGCTATTGCTTTTGTAGATTTCTTGTCAGATTTTAAGTTGGGAATATGATCTGGGTGAGGCCTGTGTGGGTTGTTTACTGAGTTTTTGCTTCTACTTTGTGATAGACTTCACGGCATGCTTGCGTGAGGTGGTCGTCGCCCGGATTGTTTATAGTACAGTTGTTGGGTGAATTGCTTGCAACACTTTAACCTCTCGTCTATACTTTAGACGGTAATCTTGGTACAATTGCTCGTGTTCGGAATCTGCGTTGAATGAACACCAACGACACCTTGACCACTCGCTTATATTGAAGCGGTAATCTCGGTACAATCGACGATTGATGCGATAGAAGACGCCACACACAACTATAAATTGTTATATAATAAGTCAAATTGAATCTCAAAGAAATAACTAAGAATTGCTAATTCTTAGGAATTCTTCAAATAACCAAAAATAGAGAATAAACTTACAAATATATTGAATAATAATAATGTGTTTGATTACATCAACTTAGACCTCTATTTATACTACTCAAATTCTAATAAGAATTTATAAACTATAACCCTAATAGAAGTCAATTTGGAAAAGAAATTCTAATTAAAAAGAAGTCCTAATTACAATAGAATTATAAAAATCTAAAAATCCTTGCTGAATATGTAATTCGTGGGCTTAGTAAGATCAGAATTGGGCTTGTATTAAATTGACCTAAATTTGTCTCATCCTTCTCTTTGGGTTTTCTTGTATTTACTTTAGTCCAAACATCTTGGATCAATCCATTGAGATCTTGTTTGAACCTTTTAGTTCTAGCCTTGCTTGATCCCCACGTCCATTTAGTCTTGTTTGAGTCCACGCATGCCATGTCCTCATCATTCCTCTCCTCTTGAAAATGATTTGTCCTCAAATCGTCATCTACATCAAACGAACTTAGATCAGTAACGTTAAATGTGGCACTAACATTATATTCATTTGACAAATCCAATTTATAGGCATTGTCATTGATACGCTCGAGAACTTGAAATGGACCATCTCCCCCTGGAAGCAATTTTGAACGTCTTTGAACTGGGAATCTTTCTTTCCACATATGTAACTACACCCAATCTCCGGGCTCAAAGATCACTTGATGTTGTCCCTTGTTTGCGTGCTTAATGTACTGTTTCGTCCTCCGTTCAATGTTTAGTCTGGCTTTTTCATGAATCTGTTTAACAAGATCAGCCTTTTTCTTTCCATCCATGTTAGTATATTCAGAAACAGGTAATGGTGATAAATCCAACTGTGTCAAAGGATTTAAACCATATACAATTTCAAATGGAGAAAAATTAGTAGCAGAATGAACAGAACGGTTATATGCAAACTCAACATGTGGTAAACATTCTTTCCATTGCTTGATATTCTTTTTAATGATAGCCCGTAACAATGCTGACAAAGTCCTATTTACTACTTCAGTTTGACCGTCAGTTTGTGGATGACAAGTAGTTGAAAATAACAGTTTAGTACTCAATTTACACCACAAAGTCTTCCAAAAGTAACTTAAGAACTTTGTATCTCTATCAGAAACAATAATTTTAGGCATACCATGCAAATGCACAATCTCCCTAAAAAACAAATCAGCAACATGAGATGCATCATCAGTTTTATGACATGGAATAAAATGTGCCATTTTTGAAAATATATCCACGACCACAAATATCGAATGATAACCATGCTTAGACCTAGGTAAACCCAACACAAAAGTCCATAGAAAGATCAATCCAAGGTTCATTAGGAATAGGCAATGGTGTATATAATCTATGGGGTTGAACACGAGAATTAGCTTGGTGACAAGTAATACATCTATCACATATTCTTTCCACATCTCGTTTCATATGAGGCAAATAAAAATGTTCTTTCAAAACAGCAAAAATTTTATCAACACCAAAATGTCCCATTAAACCACCCCCATGTGATTCCCTAACCAACAACTCACGCAAAAAATATGCAGGCATACATAGTTTATTTTCACGAAACAAGAATCCATCAATTCTAAAGTATTTACCCACAACATTCTTTTCACAAGTTTTAAACTCTTTACCAAAATCAAGGTCATTATCATATAACTCTTTAATTCATTCAAACCCAAGCAATTTCGTATCAAGAGTATTTAACAAAACATACCTGCGAGACAAAGCATCTGTAACGACGTTCTCCTTACCTTGCTTATATCGAATAACATATGGAAATGT
The DNA here is from genome assembly GCA_016801055.1 of Panax notoginseng. Taxonomy (NCBI): domain Eukaryota; kingdom Viridiplantae; phylum Streptophyta; class Magnoliopsida; order Apiales; family Araliaceae; genus Panax; species Panax notoginseng. Next base: position 36,342,098 of record CM029014.1, on the reverse strand, counting down.
CTCGATAAATTCCATCCATCATGCATGCCTTTTGTTCAACTTGTGTTGATCCTTCAAATATTTCAATGATTCATGATCGGTGAGGATCACAAACTCCTTAGGCCACAAATAATGTTGCCATATCTTCAAAGCCCTAACCAAAGCGTACATCTATTTGTCATATGTAGGATAGTTCAAAGCTGGCCCACTCAACTTTTCGTTGAAATATGCCACTGGTTTCTCTTCTTGCATCAACATAGCTCCAATCCCTAAACCACACATTCACACTCAATCTTAAAAGTTTTAGCAAAGTTAGGTAAAATAAGTAAAGGAGCATTTGATAATTTATCCTTTATCAAGTTAAATGTTTTTTCCTGTTTATCACCCCACTTAAAGTTACACTTTTCTTAATGATCTCGGTCAATGGTGCTGTAATCTCACTAAAATTCCGAACAAAGCGTCGGTAGAAAACTTGCGAGTCCATGAAAGTTTCGTACTTGACTCACATTGGTTGGACTCGGCCAATCCCAGATTGCACGTACTTTTTCCTCATCAACTTGGACTCCTTGTGAACTCACAACAAAGCCAAGAAAAACAATTCTATCCGAACAAAACGTGCATTTTTCCATGTTAGCAAATAACTTTTCTTTCCTAAGTACATCTAAAACAGATTTTAAATGCAATGCATGATCTTCCAAGTTTTTGCTATAAATCAATATATCATTAAAATAAACTACGACAAATTTCCCAATGAATGGACGCAAATCATGGTTCATTAATCTCATGAAAGTGCTAGGTGCATTAGTTAAACCAAAAGGTAATACCAACCACTCATAAAGACCATATTTAGTTTTAAACGCTGCTTTCCATTCATCATCCTCTTGCATTCTAATTTGATGATAATCACTTTTAAAATCAATTTTTGAAAATATACAAGACCCATGTAATTCATCTAACATGACATCTAAACGAGGAATGAGGTGTCGATATTTTACCGTAATGTTATTTATCACTCGACAATTGATGCACATCATCTACTTTCCATCCTTTTTCGGCACTAGAATCACCAGAACTGCACACGGGCTCATACTTTCTCTCACGAATCCTTTCCCCATTAGCTCGTCAACTTGCCTTTGTAATTCCTTCGTCTCCTCGGGATTACTCCGATAAGCCGGACGGTTTGGAATGGTTGCACCGGGAACAAAATCAATTTGATGCTCAATTCCCCGAATAGGTGGTAGTCCATGAGGAAGCTCCTCGGGAAATACGTCTTTGAATTCCTGTAAAAGAGATGAAACAACACTAGGCAAAAATTCATTAGCGATAGTATTCAAAAGCGTCTCTTTATACCGAAGTAAAATTATAGGTTGTTTAGAAATTAAAGCTCTTCTCACATTACTCTTTTTTACTAGTATATTTGTTTTTCTCTCATATTTTTTTTTCTCTTTTTTTCTTCTTGATTTTTCTTTTGTTCACTTTCTTTTCTTTGTACTTGATAATGAATCTGATCCTCATGTACTTGTCGTGGTGACAAAGGACGCAAAGAGATCTTGTCGTGAACAAAGGAATATACGTTGGTAAACACATCATGTTAAACCCTCCTATCAAACTGCCATGGTCTACCCAATAACATATGCCCTACCTGCATAGGCATCACATCACACAATATCTCATCAATATACCGACCAATAGCAAATGAAACTAACACTTGTTTGGTTACTTTAATGTCTGCATTGTCATTAAGCCATTGCAAACGATACGGCTGCGGATGTTTGGTAGTAGGTAACCCCAATTTCTCCACCATCGTAGTGCTTGCCACATTTGTACAGCTGCCTCTATCTATGACTACACAACATATTTTTCTATTCACAAGACACCGAGTATGAAATAGATTTTTCCGCTGTTCACTGCTCTCCTCCTTAACCTGCGTGCTAAGTGTTCTTCTTGTGACCATAATTTCACCATATATCGCATCCTCACCTATCTCTTCTAATGGTGGCATAGAATCAGTGTCGCTCTCTTCCCCCTCGGTCTCCACATCTCCATTGTCAAGTAACAACATTTTCCTCTGATTTGGACATTGACTAGAAATATGTCCCCTGCCCTGACACTTGAAGCATACAATATCCCGATTACGCCCAAAATAAGGTGGTTCAATTTTACCTTGTATCTCTCGGCTAGTCGATCCTTGCTTAGATTCCACCTTTGGTTTGATCGCAGTTGTCTTTTCCTCTCGCTTTGCCAAATTAGGTCTCCATGATGAACTAACATTAGATTGTCCTCGTTGTCCTCCTCGCCTCTTGAGTTGCTTCTCTATCTTAGTAGCCATATGTACCAGTTCTTCTAACTCTAAATAATGTTGTCGTTCAACCAAGTCTGCAATCTCCCAGTTCAATCATGCCGAGAACCTAGCCATCGCTGTTTCATTAACCTCAATCAAATTAGCTCAATCCTTCAACATTTCCATCTCCTGTAATATTCATCCACACTCCGACTTCTTTGTTTAAGAGTTTGTAAACTACGAATGATCTCCCGTTGATAGTATGCTGGTACAAATCTCTTTTTCATGATAGCTTTCATCTCCGCCCAAGTTGTAATCAGCCGCTCTTCACACCTTCTCCGATTAACTGTCAACTGATCCCACCATATCAATGCATATCCAGAAAACTCTGTAACGGCCAGTTTGACTTTCTTAAGGTCTGAATAATTGTGACAGTCAAAGATTCGTTCCATCTTGGTTACCCAATCTAAATAAGCCTCAAGATCACCCGTGCCTTGGAAAGCTGGAATCTTCATTTTTATGCTATCCAGATTGCCATCTTCTCTGTCCCGACCTCGTCTTTCCCTAGCACCTCCGTGTCTTTGATGTGAAAAATTAGATTCACGGTCTTCCGCTGCACTACTGTCCTCACCGTAAGGGTTTTCCTTTCTTGCGTCAGTTTGTTGTGCTCTCGTCTTGTTTTGCATCCCATGAGTGTTTTGGGATAGCTCAGCCATAGACACCCTCATCTCTTCTAATTGTTCTTGCATTTGCTCCATAGTCTTTTTCAATCTTCAATTCCATTCTTTATGCATGGCTTCCATCTGAAATTTCAATTCAGCTGTTGAGGTTGTTCCTCATAAGTTCCTTTATCCTTCGAGTTAGACATATTTCTTGCAAAATAAGAGTTAGTAGAAAACAATTTCCTCACCACTCCCTTGCGTGTTTCGCTTGAATCAATGGTTCACTCGTGTATACTCTCAATAAATTGGCTTTTACTCTCGATTAATCTCACCACTAAGCATTTTACCTCAAATATTCTCTCTAATAGGTTCTTTTTTGAATTCCCCTAGCAAAATTCTTGGTTTTACTAATCAATTCAAAAATTACTTATAACGAAACAAAAATATAAATGGTGTGACTATCAGAATATTACAAAATCACCGATCGATTGTCTTGTACTCCTCTTGTATGCCACAGATTTATAAATTATAGCTCCGTTTCATAATTGATGATGGAACGATATGAAATCTTGGTTGGAATTTGATGGTGTGCTACAAGTTTGGTTAGCACAGTGGAAATAAAATTCTGATTTTTTTTTTCTACTTTTTTTTTTAAACTATATATTTCGACAGAAAATTAAAGATAAGTAACTCGCTAGAAAGACTTAGCTTTGATACTAAATGATAGACTCCACGGCACGCTTGCGTTAGGTGGTCGTCGCCCGGATCGTTTCTAGCACAGTTGTTTGGTGAATTGCTTGCAACACCTTAACCCCTCGTTTATATTTTAGACGGAAATCTTGATACAATTGCTCGCGTTCGGAATCTGCGTTGAATGAACACCAATGACACCTTGACCCTTCGCTTATATTGAAGCGGTAATCTTAGTAGAATCGACGATCGATGCGGTAGAAAACGCCACACACAACTATGAATTGTTGTATGATAAGTCAAATTGAATCTCAAAGAAATAACTAAGAATTAATAATTCTTAGGAATTCTTCAAAGAACCAAAAGTAGAGAATAAACTCACAAATATATTGAATAATAATAATGTGTTTGATTACATCAACTTAGACCTCTATTTATATTACTCAAAACAATCCAAATCCTAATAGGAATTTATAAACTATAACTCTAATAGAAGTCAATTTGAAAAAGAAATTCTAATTAAAAAGAAGTCCTAATTATAATAGAATTATAAAAATCTAAAAATCCTTGCTGAATATGTAATTCGTGGGCTTAGTAAGATCAGAATTGGGCTTGTATTAAATTGACTCAAATTTATGTCTCATCCTTCTCTTTGGGTTTTCTTGTGTTAGCTTCAGCCCAAACATCTTGGATCAATCCATTGAAATCTTGTTTAAACCTTTTAGTTCTAGTCTTGCTTGATCCCCACGTCCTTTTAGTCTTGATTGAGTCCACGCATGCCATGTTCTCATCATTTTGTTCATGGATATGAGGTTGAAAGTAGTGCGATCACGCAATTTTAAGATGCTTAATATTACGTTGTCCCTTTACTCTCATTGCTTATAATTTTGATCTCTCTTATGGCATGGCTAAATTATGTATCATAATTTTTTTGGGTTTTCATTCGCTTACGCTCTAAATTTTGCTTTTCATATTTTTTATTTTCATTTTCTTGATGTTTTAGTATTCTTCTGGGCTTACAATTTTTGAAGTCTGTTGTGATTAATAAAATATTGGGATACCACCTCTTTGTGGCTTATTAAACGTAATTTTGATCTCTCTTATGGCATGGCTAAATTATGTATCATAATTTTTTTGGGTTTTCATTCGCTTACGCTCTAAATTTTGCTTTTCATATTTTTTATTTTCATTTTCTTGATGTTTTAGTATTCTTCTGGGCTTACAATTTTTGAAGTCTGTTGTGATTAATAAAATATTGGGATACCACCTCTTTGTGGCTTATTAAACGTAGCAAGTCCCAGTTGATGTCTCTTCTTCTCTAATGACTATGTTTTCATTGATTGGGTACAGGGACTCAAGCTCTAATACTAGTGAAATGACACCCCGCCAATGGAGGGAGCAACAGAAGAAAGAGGAGGAATTGCATGCTAGCAGTCTTCGTGTTCCACGCAGGCATGTATATTTATAATTATAAAAGAACCAACTCCAGTTTCTTGTGTATTTGTAGACTTACAATATTATGTCCTCTCTTCAGGCCACCATGGAATACTAAAATGTCTGTGGAAGAGCTTGATACCAATGAAAGATCATCGTTTTTAGTTTGGCGACGAAGCCTAGCAAGGTCTGCTTTACTACATGTAATTATATATTAAACTACTTACATCCATATAGCCGGACACTCATGACTGCTTTATATCCTGTTTCTATAGGTATTAGGGGAATTATTTGATGGTTCCCTTCCTTTTTTTTGGTAAAATGAACTTGTATCTGCATGTGTTTTTTTTGCATCATCTTTTTGAGATTCAATGCCTATTGAATTGCTAATTTTAATCTTATCTTCTGTACTCCTTTTAGTTACTTTTTTTTTTGTTTCTCAATCATAATTATACAGTGATCTGATTATGACTGTACTGTGGTCTATTGGTCTTCGAATATTCATTCACCCCCTTATTCATGAGGCTTAATCTAATTTCATGACCTCTATCCTGCAGACTTGAGGAGAATGAGAAGCTTGTACTTACTCCATTCGAGAAAAACCTGGACATCTGGAGACAGCTTTGGAGGGTGCTTGAACGCAGCGATCTGGTGAGATCATGTGGTCATTTAGTTGCTTAAAATAAAAAAATCCAAATTGAGCTTTTTTCAGGAGAACAAGCGCATGAGCTGCACGCTTTAATATGCCAGTTTAACAGCTGTATAGATCTAATTTAATTGGTTTTTATTACTACTTTGGAGACCACATTATAAGAAAACCTGGATGAGTAACATTGTTTAAATGCATACAAGGATAGTAATTTAGGGTAGGATCTAGATTCTAGTTTTGAATTTTAAAATTTGACAAGGTAAAAAACATCTTCAGACTTGTCCAATAGGAAAAAGTAAATTTTTTTTTAGCTTACAATCAGATATGAAACTTCTTGTTCCCCCATTTTCTGTTTGTAAACTTTCCTTCTTTTTTTTGGATGAGTATATACACTCATATTTATGAAGTATGTGAAAATAACTTGCTTAAGTTTTCATTATATGAGTATTTTACAACCTATACATTTTCTACTGGAGTTACTGTATGAACCAAGTTTTTTTTTTACATAATATGGGAGTACTAGGTAGGAGGGGATGCAGCCTTCTAGAAAATGTTAGCGTCATGCTGTTATAGTATAATTTCACAGCTGGATTCTGAACTTAGGAATATGAAAAAATCTATTTGTTAAGTAGCCTACAACCAATAAATTTAACCTTCTAGACAAATTTGAAAAATGCTGCAGAAGCTTTACAACGTCTAATTAGCCTAGTCTATTTTCTATTTTGCATCTGAAAATTTGATATGATTACGAGCATTAGGTAATTTTCTAAAGGGTGTCTTTCTGCTAGACATAAATGCCAGTTGTCTTTCATTATTCCTGAAGTTTTAGCTGTTCAAATTTCATGATCGAGAACTAGGAGACAGTTTTTGCCATTCTTAGTTAAGTTGATGGAAATTTTAGTGTCCATCAATATCTTACATGAACAAAATCATGATGAAACCTTTTAATTTATACTTTTAAGTTATTTGCCTCAGGAGTCATTTATTAGATTATGAACATAACTCTTTCTTTATGCTTTATGATTGTCCTCTCTCTTTCTACTAATCCAAAAAATTTGACTCTCTCTGCAGCTTGTTATGGTTGTTGATGCACGAGATCCACTATTTTATCGTTGCCCCGATCTTGAGGTACCACATGAAATATTTATATTTTTGTTTAGAATGCATTGCTGTATCATAGTGACTCCGTTTCTTAGGACCAAATTATGTGGAAACAATTAACAGTTGATTATACAGATTTCTTGTCTCATTTATGTAAAATATGATAGTGACTCCATTTCAACATATCAAAAGCATTATGTATAATAATATAAGTTATCCATGACATTCTTGTATGCCTGTGACCAAGTAGGAACATATACGTCCAATTGTAATCTATAAATGTTGCTTAGTAACAGCTACTCCTTCCTCCATTCCTCTTCGAATGTCATGGTTTGAAACAATGTTTGTGGCATGCATTTAGATATTAAAAAAACATACTCCCTTGGTTACGAAATATATTATCGATATTGACTTTTTAGAAGTCAATCTGAGATTTTTCAAATTTAAAATTGATATAATTCATTTAAGTTATAGAAACATTAAATCTCAACAAGTAGTACTCTTTAGATGGTTTAAAATATTTATAATTGAATTGACACAAATTAAATATATTCATATCAATTTTGAACTGAATATGTTTCAATTGACTTTTAAAAAAGTCAATATTGATCTTATATATTAACATGATCTTATATTTTGGTACTGAGGAAGTATCTAGATTCAATATTTTGTAATTTAGTTTTTTCCGTATTATTTAACATCTAAATTACAATTTTAAATAAAAATGTATGTTAAATATTATATCTAAATATGTCAGCAGTATTTCTTAAACTATGTGGCACAAACACAATAACCAACAAGGGCATTCAAAATGGATCACCAAAGCATTACATTGTCAAGTGTGCAAGCCGCATAAAACTGTCTCCTAAAATATGTGTTATGTGTTGAAATAGCAACAAGAAATTATTCCCATATAACAATGCATGGTCCTGTGCTTTGACGGCTTTGTTGGTTTATTTTAGCTTCCTCTTTTGAGCTCAGGTTGCACATTGACGTTGGCAAGTTTACTTGTTATGGGATTTTGGGGCATCTAAGGATGAAAAGATTCTTTGGCGGTGTAGTTGCTTCGCTCTTCGTTAGGACCTTCAAACATAGAAATTATGGGATTCATAAATTTTTCTTCCCGCGTAGGAAGTGACTTTTTATTAATTATAAATATTATATAATTATTACTCGGCTTTGGAAGGGGGCTTTCTAGTGGTAGCTATCTTTTATATTCATAGAGATTGGTGGGCTGCACTCTCTTGGTGTTTGCATTTTTATATTGCTGAAGAAGTACTTGTCCTAATCTCTTGGATCTCTTCTTCTCCATCATTAGTTTCTTCTTTTATCTAAAGTAAAAGTATAGTGTTGGAGACAAATACAAAAAGTAGAAACAGAGCCAGGAAGTTGTCAGCACTAGATTATGAGGATTAGGGTAACAAAGGAAGAATCATTATCTATTGATATGGACGATATTTTCTTCTTTTAATAGACATATAGACATGGTGGTTCTTTGGAACGAAACATAGTGATAAATTTATAAAATTCCAAATTCTTGATTCATGTTTTATTTCCAGTTCGTATGAGGAGAAAGCATAAAGGGAAGCAATTGATATCTAATGATATATTTTTAACATAGTTGCGAATATATTGAAAATATCAAAATTTTGTAAAATGTTTTCTACAGTATGGTTTAACTTTAAGGATGTCTTAATTTCTGTGCCACAAACACTAAAAAGAACTTGGCCATCTCTTCCTGATGGAGAGGGTATTTGGTTTCTTATAAAATTATAGTGAAAAAATATAAATGGTAGAAAAAGAATTATAGCTTTGTATTCCATGGTAGGGATTATCAACTGCCCGTAGATTGCATTTTTTTGGGAAGGCAGAAAAGAAAAGGTTTCATGGATAATGCCCATTTCATTTATTTGATGAGTTTTAAAAGCACGACTTCCGTAAGTATTTCAATCTGTGTTTATTTCCTGAGCAGCTGACAATCTAAGTATGACATTGACCTTTGTCAAACTGCAGGCATATGCAAGAGAAATTGATGAGCATAAAAGAACATTACTTCTTATTAACAAGGCTGATCTTTTACCATTTTCTGTCAGGTATCTTACATCTCAATCTTTCTGCTGGTGTCTGTCAACTATTAACTCTGTAATGTATAAAAATTAAAAACTCATGTAGCTTGGCATTCTTTGCAGAGACAATTGGGCTAAATACTTCCGCCTTCGTGGGATTCTTTTCATATTTTGGTCAGCTAAGGCTGCTTCCGCAGCCTTAGATGGAAAAGAACTTACTCCTCCATTAGAGATGCAAAATGACCAACAAGAATCGGTTGATGCTGATACAAAAATATATGGGCGCGAGGAGCTGTTGGCCCGTTTGCAGTCTGAAGCGGAGGAGATAGCATTGGTGAGGAAATCAGGGTTCAATAGTACAGATGCTTCTCCAGTTCATTCACTTGGTGAAGGTTCTGCAGGAATTGTAATGTCTATGAGTGTTACAGTGGGATTTGTGGGGTATCCTAATGTGGGGAAGAGCTCAACAATCAATGCCTTGGTTGGCGAGAAGCGAACAGGCGTTACTTCCACCCCTGGGAAGACGAAGCATTTCCAAACATTAATCATATCTGATAAACTCACCTTGTGCGATTGCCCTGGATTAGTATTTCCATCCTTTACAAGCTCGAGATATGAGATGATAGCTTCTGGGGTTTTGCCAATTGACCGTATGACTGAGCACCGTGAGGCTATACAGGTTGTCATAAATCGAGTTCCTAGACATGCGATTGAGAAAGTATACAAAATAACTTTGCCAAAACCAAAGTCATATGAGCCACAGTCTCGCCCTCCTTTGGCATCAGAACTTCTAAGGGCATATTGCACCTCTCGTGGATATGTTGCCTCAAGTGGCCTGCCAGATGAAACTAAAGCTACTCGCCAAATTTTGAAGGATTACATTGACGGAAAGCTGCCTCACTTTGAAATGCCTCCGGGATTGTCAAGTAATGAAGATGCGCTGGAGGATGCCATAACCTCCACGTTGCCTGAGTCGTTTGATTCAGATTCATCTGATGATGAGAACTCTATGACTGGTGAAGATGAAAATGGACCAACTATGCAGCATGTGATGAACGATCTTAAATCATTCGACATTGATAACGGACTAGCTTCCAGTAAGGCCCTCGTTAAGAAGAAGCCTTCAGCTGCATCTCATAAACAACACAAGAAGCCTCAGAGAAAGAAAGACCGCTCATGGCGAGTTAAAGATGATGGAGGTGATGGAATGGCATTGTTAAGGGTCTACCAGAAACCAGTAAATTCTGGACCTGTGAAGGCTGGGTAGGTTCCAATTGAAAGCTATGTACTGGATTTTATCATATATGCTATCGTGCCTATATAGTTTAAAGTTATAGGATTAGAAGTATGCATACATTTGCTTGTGTTACCTATTGTCACTGCTCATGCCTACTGGTATGATGATATGTATTTGGATAATGTTAAATGTTTTTATCGTGCGAAATTTTCGTTCCAACTCATGATTGTATGTGTTATACAGATGATGCAAGGGAAAACTTCTTATCCCCAGTAGATAGAAATGACAGGAGTTAACTAGTACCCCATCTCATATTCTGCTATTCCTTTTAAACAAGTCTTCAGCAAAACGTGAAAAAGATGTAAAAATCCCTTCAAATAATGGAGGAATAGGTACCACAAAGGAGGAGGAATATGTACAAGTCTACACCTGGCAAAGGCCGGGCTAGAAGCGGGCTAAGCCAAATTTGGGCCGGGCTAAAATGACCTAGCTTTTCGTGGGTTAGAATTGTGAGGCTCGTGGTCCGGGTTGGGCCGGGCCAGTTCGCTATATAGCTACTTGTGAGGGTTAAACACAAGACCTCTAAGTCATTAAATAAGAGTTTAATCCAACTAAACTACTACAATTACTTGCTAAAACATGTGTAAATGTTATACATAACTAAATTACGTCTATTTTATAGTGCTTTCTTTTTATTATATCTATATATAATTTTTAATTTTGATAATATTCTAACGCCACCACCTATTATTTGCTTTGATACTAATATTAAACCGTGCATAATTTGCTGCAATAACTTCCTCTCTTCAAAAGTCCAAAATTTTCAATTAAATTCAATGCCTATTGTCCATAAATCAGCCTAACGTATATTCAACAATAGCATAGCAGCACTTTATAGTTTCCTATAATTCAGAAATATCCCATTTATTTTTGGCAGTGAGCATCTATTATGTGCATCCAAGTTCTGCAGAAACAGTAATAAACCCGATCAAAAAAAATTATCAATTAAACAACTTTCTAGGAATATTATGAAAGAGAAACGACTAAATCATTTGGTTCTTAATTAACAAGGAAATAGACCACTTGCATGTTCTTTTATATGCCTACAGTTGCAATTCATGTCAGCGAAAATGCAAAGGAACTGTTCTTTTATTTAGATGCATGCATGTTAAAATAAGGAATTGTTATAGTTTTGTTGGATTGAACTCTTATTTAATGACTTGGAAGTCTTATGTTCAACCCTCACAAGTAACATTATTTTTATTTTATTAAAGCAATAATTTACGGGCGGGCCGGGCCAAAAACGGCCCAACTTTACGTGGGCTGCAATAATAAAGCCCATAACCCATGTTTTTTGCGGCCGGGCCGGCCCGGTCCGCGGGTCTGGACCTCTTTTGCCAAGTCTATGTACAACAATGGAGGTACTGAGAAATTTCCATTTTAAATAGTTTCAGATTAAAATGATAACTTCTGTGAAGGGATTAGGTTTTAAGTCTTGTCAATGTCTAGTTTATTCATACATTATGTATGGGTTTTTCTTATTATGTTCTCTAGTGACTAGTGATGGAATTTAAAGAGGCCATTCCAATTGTGTAACTAAGCTCAATAAAAATAAAAATAAACATACTAAAATTCAAACCAACCAATTTTAATACTTCATCGGTAAAGTTGTAAACGAACCAAACAGTTTAGGTTCGACTCAAAAAAATACGAGCAAAACTCGAATTCATTAATAATATGATCTAAATCTGAGTATAAAAAGTAATTCGAATAAAAATATGAGTAAAATCTTAGCATGGTTATATTCGATTCGTTTAAGATTCAAACTACTCGAATTTTCGATTATGATTCGATACATACTGGATTGATATATATTCGATTAGATAATCAATACATTCTCTTATATATAATTAATATTACACCTGACAAAATCGGTCCACGCCCGCCCGTCAAAAGAGGGTGTTGAGCTTCACTTTTTTAGCCCATGAAAATATGGGCATGTTTGGCCTGACCCAATTTTATCCTGGCCTGTGAAGGGGCAACCCGTGGGCGTCCGGCCCGTCCGGCTCGCTCGGCTCACCCGTCCCTTTAAAAAAAATCCACTTCACTACATCCTACTACAGCTAAAAGGTTGTTGGTATTGTTGTTCCTTAAAACTTAAAAGGTTGTTGGCATTGTTGTAAATGATGGTCCTATATGTGACGCCCCCAAAATAGGTATACAACACCCATTCTGAGTCGCCAAATATATGGTACAAAAAACAAACTACAACTTCAATAATACAATTGTCGTGCAAAATACGACAACACATACTGTGAGTTTAAATACAAATATTGTCTTCTAGACAATATCCACACTCAAATAAGTCATCACTACAATTATTGAAATACTATTTTACAAAATAGTGAGGACTGATAACACAACTGACTGGAAACATCACTCCACACCCCGACTAGTTCCCGCTATATTCTCGCCTCATGAGAAAAATGGAACAAAAAGGAAAAGGGTGAGCTCAACTAGCCCAGTAAAGAATATTATGACTAAGATAATATACAACAAATTATCGTTAGTCTTCAACAGGGAAAAATCTGATAAAATATAATAGACAACAAGTTTTAGATCAACAACTGCAGCGGAAACAGCAAACCATTAGAAGAGTCAAGTAGAGAAAGAATTCTACTATCTTCTAAGATTTAAAAGTCAATCATTAATATTTTATCCCTATAACATCAATCAATATACATCTTGAATCAAATATTCATCTTTGCACTACAGGCCAAAGATATTCATTTGTAACACCAGTCGGTCATGTTCATCTCAACACCTGTTCATCTTTGCACTACAGGCCAAATATATTCATCAGGTAATCATACATCTTTGCACTACAGGCCAAAGATATTCAGTAATATCATCATTTAGGACTGAGGATGATGAAAAATATCTTAAAGAAAACGAATCCAGTGAGACAGAAGGACAAATAGTAGGGATTTGTATAACAGTTTATCCAAGATCAATAATACTTCATAATAATCAATTGTGAAGCAGAATTCAAAAATAAAGATCAAAACATGGATACAATCAAAGACAGCAACCATAATAGACATCTTGGACAAAAAGGGAAAATTTTATTTTTCGGTGAATAGTGTCGTATTCGTGAATAGTACCGTATACGTGAATAGTGCCGTATACGTGAATAGTAACCCCGACACAAAAAATTCTAAATTTGATAAAAACTCATATCAATATTTCAGCATAATGATATTGAAGAAAATAATATCATTTAAGAAGAAAATAATATCCCTTACCTCAAAATAATCGTACTTCTGACTGAATATCGGATATGAGGCTGAATGAAACTTGTGCTAAATAGCAACTTTCAAAGTATCTAAATACTCACAAAATACACTCAATAATCTAGAGAGAGAAATAGAGAAAACTTATGAATTCTGGTATTATTTTCAATTCTAACTTAGCCCTCTATTTATAGGAAAATGTTAGCACGCCAAAGCAGACTTAACCTGCAACCTGATGGCTTTACCTGCTACTATTCCCACCCACCACATTTGAATAAAAATCTCAGCACATTTCTTCACCAACCAAGAGTGGGGCCCACCAATTCTAGAATTTTCCACCAAAATGATTAACTCCGAAAATTCAACAATTTCTGAACCAGTCATCTCGTAAAATTCATAACAAATCATACGTTTATTTTTAACGGTTCAAAATTTGTGGACATATACTCAACTTATATATGTATAACATATCCAAAAATTACCACGATCCAACGGTCGGATTAAAAATTATAACCCCCGCAAAATATCTCAAAAATCCTGATTTTTAATATCTCCATTCCAATAAAAATACTGATAAAAACCTCAATATTAACTCCTTCATTTTTAACCACAAAAATATATCCCTCATTTATATCCACATAAAATAAATATTTCCTTATCATATGAATCAATAATTAATTATTTATAAATAATATTACAGAATCACATTTATAACAACCAGGCCGTTCCCAGGAAAGAGGGGGCTTTCCAATAAGGATTTTTCCTTACTAGCGCGCAATTAGATGACTAAACCTCTTCTTAGACAGAACTTTCTAGACATTGCCAATAATGTTATCTAATAATATTATTTAAATAATATAAATTATTGATCTGATAATGAAAAATACTGTGCAACAACAATTATTGAAACAACAATAATATAAAATATCAACGCAGCAATTATTGAATCAATAAAATAAAATATTGAACAGTAACTACTGTAACAATTATTGAGTAGTGCCTTCCTTCGTAAGAATCAATAATTCGAAAATACTGTGCAATCCGTGTGCTACTGTGCAACCACGCGTATTACTATATTTTAACCACCGGGTATTCCAACAGTGTTAACGGTAACACTACGCCGTTATTTATAAAAACTCAATTTTTGTCGTTATCTTCATCCAATCATTTTCCGTTATGGGACCCACAAATAGCTGCGCCGTCGTACGAATATTCCCCGACAGAAAGAATATTTCACGACCACACGAATATTCACCGACAAAAATAAATATTTTAGAACCACTTGCTTATTTGAAATATTTGCGTATTTTACCCATAACTAACCACATTAATCAAATCAACCCTTTCTATTTCAAAATAATAAATAGAGGAAATTTAATTTCATTTATTAATAAGTTGGGGTCTTACACTATATAATTCATGCTTCATGCTTTATTGCTTATACAGTTGTCCTGTTTTGTTTGTAAAGTGTGGAAATTGGTGGAATTTCACACATTACAAGGGTGTTTTGCTAAAATTGATTGAATGACCACTACTACATTTCATCAGTATAGTGCATTAAATGTTGATTAGTCTAGTTTGTTAGCAGTCACTACATTTCAATTTGAATTTTATTAAATAGCATTGTGATTTACATATTTTCAAAATAAATAAAAAAGTAAAATAAAAGAAAAAGTCCGCGGGCCGGCCCAGCCCTACCTGGGCCACAAGCCGCTTACTTTCAGCCGATCAAAACCTTGGTCGTTTTGGTCCGGCTCGACCCGACAATGACCCGACCCTTTTGGGCCAACCCGGCCCGTTTGCCAGGTCTAATTAATATATACAAAGTTGAATCAAATTAGGATGATTAATTATTATTATTTTATTTTGTTTTTAATTTTAATTGGGATTATATATTTGTAAAGTGCAATAGTAAATATATTTAATTTCCCATTTCTAAGTAAAATAATAAATTCAATTTATAATTATATTTATTATAAAGCTAGTTATTATATGGAGACTCGAATTCGAGCTTGAATTCGAAGCTCGCAAAAAATTTGAATATGATTCAATCCGAGTAGGATTGAATTTGAGTAATGAATATTTAAATTGAGTCGAATCTTAGTAGAGCTTTTCAAATACAATTCGAATTCGAGTAAGAATTTAACTTTTCGAGTCGAATTCGAGCAACTTTGTATTCGGTTCAATCATATATATATATATATATATATATATATATATATATATATATATAGGGGAATGACCCATAACAACTACTTGTTACGAATCCTTATAGGACATACACCATCTCTACCATCCATTTTAAACATCAACGTACGGACGAGATTTAAAAAGCCAAAACAGTCGTCCACTACTAATAGTAGCAAACAGTTATAAAAACATATACCATCTGCTATAATAGTAGCAAACGCTAATCAGAATAAAAGTTTGGATTTATTAACTAGAATTTAAGGTTTATTTAAGGATTTATAAACTAAGATTTATGTTTATCAATCAGGGTTTAGGGTTTATTAACATTCTTATTAACCAGGGTTCATAGGTTAACAAGGTTAATAAATCCTAAACCTTGATTTATAAACCCTTAACCCTAATTAATAAATTCTAAACCCTAATTAATAAAGTTAAACATTTACTTGCGTGGAAGCTGATACTATTAGCAGTAGATAGATTGTGTCTTTTTATCTATTCGCTACTAATAGTAGCGGACGTCGATTTTCAATTTCTTATCATATATGGTCTTTCCTTTTTGTTTTCAATAGTAAGAATGGTGTATCCTCAATTTTGGTCCATAACAACTAGTTACTATCATTCCCCGTGTGTGTGTGTGTGTGTGTGTGTGTATATATATATATATATATATATATATATATATATATATATATATATATATATATATATATGTTAACGTCTGATTTTGTACGCCTGACGAAATCACCAAAACAACAGGCCAAAACAACGCTAACAATTGATGAAATAGTTGATTGTATTGTTGTGCAATCAAAATCATGAAATACACACAAATAAACATACAAACATCATTGTAAGAGATAAAATATGAACACAAGAATTTACGTGAAAACCCAATTGGAAAAAAATCTTGGAGAGAGAAGAAATCCACTAAAATAATATGGAGAGTACAAATTATTTATTTGTGTCATATGTCCCTCTAACCCTTTTGCTTGTTGTTGTATTTATAGAAGTCATGTTCACCCAAATCCAACTAGGAGTAGAAATCCTTTTCAGAATCATCTTATAACTGCAATTAATGATTGATTGCTTTCTTCCTAAGTTAGATCTCCTTATCCCACCAAATAAGAAAATACAATCTTACTTTAATAAGAACTCTCCCATTATTTGAGCAAATAGATAATAAACGTATATGGACACTACCCCCTAGTCTCTTATTTATAAGGAACTTAAATAATAGAGTATACAAATTTATCCCAACCAAAGATCCGTATCTGCCGAAGACAAACTGTCTCACCCAAACACCATACGCCGAATAAATAACCATCCTTATCACAACCGAAGATAGATAAATAACCATCCTTATCACAACCGAAGATATAGACAACCAACCTTATCACAGCCGAATAACCAACCTTATTACAACTAAACCAACCTTATCACAACCGAACCAACTTTATCACAACCGAAGATAGATAAATAACCAACCTTATTACAACCGAACCAACTTTATCACAACCGAAGATAAATATAATATAGATAACCAACCTTATCACAACCGACAATATAGATAATATAGATAACCAACCTTATACTTACCGAACCAACCTTATAACATTCGAAGATATAAAGAACCAATATTATATCTACCGAACCAACCTTATAACAGCCGAAGATATAAAGAACAACCTTATACCAACCGAACCATCCTTATAACCGTCTTCCCGACCCTGTGAGAGGTATTAAAATAGAGTTTTCGAAAAACTGAATATAAAAAATAATGAAAACATTCGTCCCCAAGAACCGAATATACCACCGATCACACAAAAATATTCGTTCCCTGAAACTGAACACACCATCACCACCGATCACAAAAAATATTCGTTCCTGAACACACCACCGAACTCCAAAAATAATGTTCGTCCCTAGGAACTGATCAGATTTCACCGAACTCCAAAATACACTGTTCGCCCCAAGGGCTGAATAGATTCCACCGAGCACCAAAAAAACATTGCTTGCCTTAAGGGCTGAATAGGTTCCACCGAACGCCAGAAAACACCATTCGCCCCAAGGGCTAAACAGGTTCCACCGAACATCAAAAAATAAATATTTGCCCCCACGGGCTGAACATATCACCAAACTTCATAAATATTGTTCGCCTCAGGGGCTGAATAGATTTCATCGAACATCAAAAATATTGTTCACCCCCAGGGGCTTAACAGATTCCACCGAACACAAAAAATTCACTGATTGCCCCCAGGGGCTGAGCAGGTTCCATCAAACACCAAAAATATTGTTCACTCCCAGGGGCTGAACAGATTCCACCGAACGCCAAAAATACACCGTTCGCCCCAAGGGCTGAACAAGTTCCATCGAACGCCAACAAACAAATGTTCACCCCATAGGCTGAACATACCACCGAACGCCAAAAAATACTATTCGACCCAAGGGCTGAACATACCATTGAACTCAATAAACATAAATGTTCGCCCTAAGGGCTGAACATACCACCAAACTCTATAAAACAAATGTTCTCCCAAGGGGCTGAATATACCATCGAACCTCCTTTAACACCATATTTGTTCCCAAGAACTGAACAACAGTCGTTCGTTCACTGAATTGAACAACCCCGACCTTATAACACCATATGTCCTTATAACTATCGAATATAGATGGCCGAAGACATAATTAAGCAGATGTGATGTAACTCGAAGTGTGCCGCTATCATCCGAAGCGTCATAGGCGAACATCTCAAACCGTTGAAGTTTATACCAAGCTTGTGTATCCTGCCCCTAGTCACCTTAGCTCGAACATAAGAGGAAATCTGAATCTAATATACACATCGCCAAACAGATACCAACCTTATACCTTGCCCATATAATGAGAAGAAAAACCACAAAATCTCAGAATCAAAGTCATCCCAACAATCCTCCCACTACCCATTACCAAATAGTACCTCCATATCCGAAGTACTCTCCCACCAGTAGCTTCCATATCCGAAGTACTCTCCCATTAGTAGCCTCATATCTGAAGTACTTTCCCACCAGTAGCCTCCATATCCAAAGTACTCTCCCACTAATAGCCTTCATATCCGAAGTACTCTCCCACTAGAAGCCTCTATATCCGAAGTACTCTCCCACCAGTAGCCTCTATATCTGAGGTACTCTCCCACCAGTAGCCTCCATATCCGAAGTACTCTCCCACTAGTAGCTTCAATAAATATATTAGGACCCTCCACCTCCACCGTTATCTCTCCTCGACCATATTTTGTAATTTAAAAAAAGTGAACCACTTATCTTTATGCATAGGATCTGCCCCCTTATCATTGCAAGCCGACACAAAGGTAAATTAATTGTGTTGGTGATTTTTTGAACAGAATTTTAGTTTCCCACAGACGGCGCTAATGTTAACTATGACGCCCCCAAATTCGGACCATCACTTGGTCACTCGAATTCGGTTCGTCACGTGCTCATGATAATATAATAACAACTAAAATCACACATTCACATCGGAAAGATCTAATCTATAATAATATATAATGATTTATTATAATTATTCTCCCAAGTCTCACAATCTACAATACTTAATAGATTACATAATAATATCGAATAAAGACTTATTACATAATCATACTTAAGCTTAAACATAGTCTGAAGACAGTCTTAATACAACATAACAATTTTAAACATAAAGGAATAAGCTAGTCGGTAGCCTTACCCTTGCCCTTGCCCTTGTCTTTTCTAGAGACACTTCCCTGTTCCGCCTTAACTGAAAGGTTTTAAATAAACAAGAATGAGCACAAATTACCCAGCAAGTAATATACAACAAGGGTAATGAGAATTATGTCACGAGTTTGAAATATCAAAATATAGTCTCCAAGATAGTTCAGAGTCTTAGAATAATATCATGAACAATTAATATCAACAATTCTCGAATTAAATCTTTGGAATATGAAATGATAGTTCAATATAGTTCAACAGATATATATATAAATTCAAAGGCTATCAACGTATCTAACTGGATAAAACAATATATACTGAGCAGTCACTAAGGACTATTGAACATCTACTAGAATTACTAATATTAAACTGACAACCCAAAAGAATTAAATAGATGATCAGTCTACAATACTCTATGTTATGGATAACACCACAATAATCACTACTACAAAAAAGTAAATAGACAACGCGAAAAAAACGTTGTAGTTTCATTCAGCAAAATGTTGTGGTTAAGAGTCATCTATTTGACACCCTTACACAATATTTTTAAAACGTTGTAGTTAAGCACATTAGACAGCGTTTTTTAAGAAAAAACCGTTGTAGATTTATTTTTTATAAATTAGCAGATGCTTGAAAGCGTTGTAGAAGGTATGATTTCACAACGTTTTCTGGACAAAAATGTTGTAGTTTAATATATCAGACAACGTTTTTAAAATGTTGTAGATAAAAAAAGAAAAAGAAAAAAAATATTGTGGTACACCTATATTACCAATGCACCTGCAATATTATCAATGCGCCTGCAATATGCTAATGCCATGATATATAGCTAAAAGGTCTAAATTCTCATTTAAATTTAAAGCCAAAATGAATCAACCATTCAAAATACATCCCAATAATACCATTCGTTTACAGTTTCAAATAACTACATCCACAAAATATATACGAAACTATCCATATATACATCTCAAATTCACTTTTTAATCCACAATAAACCAAACTATTCACAAAATAAACCACAAAATAAACCAAACTATTGCTTGAGGCCGTATCTGTAATTAGAAATCCCGGCCATAAACAACAAAGTGGTGAATTTAACAAATTCCACAATCAAATAAGAAAGCCATTTAGCAGCGAATGTATACCAACAAAAATAGCTAAACAACCACTGCACATACCATCTGTTTCTGCAATAGCAAGAGCTTCCTTCGATTCCTCAAGCGATCCACCAGTGACCTGGATTTGGAACAGTAAACTTAATCAGCATTACACTTCAACATGGTGAATCCCAGTGAAAAAATTACTGAACCAACACCAAACTTGCTTGTTCAGTTGTTCTCCAATATGTTTGATGGCTAAGATATACAGATGATTAAATGATTAATCCTGTAAGGCTTCAAAATTGAGTATGATACAGGATAGGGAATAAATACTTTTGCAACTGAAATTCATATTTCAGCAAAGAAAATTGATATAATGATATTTATGCAAGACTCCATTCACATAAACAATAAGCATTATCTATTTAAAACTAAACTGGCATGCAAAAAAGGAGAATTACCTCAGTAATATGGGGGCTGGTACATCCCACCAGGTGGAACCCTTGGACCGGAGGCCTGCAGCTGGGTTTGATAGCCGGATGACAACAATCCATAATTACCACCATCAGGGTATCCACCTCCAGTTGGCATTCTAACAGAACTTGGCGGCATCCTATACATAGAGGACCACAAATTATTTACTCCACCATATTCACCGGAAGCCGCAGGCCCACCATATTGTGAACCACCACCAACCCCATAACCACCACCAGCATAGGAAACCTGCCCTTGCCCCTGATTCCCAAATCCCACACCAATACCTGAGTGCAGATGTGGATTTTGATGGGCTGGGGGAAGGGGTGGCCCACCACCACCATATGAAGAAATCGCACCAGGAAATCCACCAAAGCCTGAATTCATTCCCCCTGGCGGAACAACATCACCAGCAACAAAAGAATGAAAGAATAAAAATGTTGTGAAACTATCATCAATAATTCATTCCCCCTGGCGGAACAACATCACCATCATCAATAATTTTTTGTGTTGTGAAACTATGTTGACTCCGTTTATCTTAATTTCAAGAAACTTCAAAACAGAAACTCTGTAAAATGTTGTACTAGCTACCTGAGCAACTTCATATTCTGGATCAAGAGTTTGATAAGAATAATCCCAGTCTCCCCATACTCCATACCTCTGTAAACATTCAACATATATACTTAATATTAGAGAATTTCTTAAGAGATGTTAGCGCTGAGTTGTGCTTGTAGAAACAAAATGACTGTATATACAGTTTACTTGCTCATTGGTGATACAAGAACATCACAGAGACTACAGGTGATTAATGGTAAAAAGTTACATTAAGATTTTGATATTTATATAAAAAGTTGAGCAAGTAAGATTGGAATTTTGGGGAAAACCTTAAATGATGATATCTGTCTTCACAGTTGTTTTGGCAAATTTTGCTGCCTTCGCTCTCAATTTTAAAGGTGTCAACGCCTTTCTAGCTTCTTGATCCAATGACTGCAACACTAAAATAATTAAAGACATGAGTCAAATTGCCTAAATGATTAAGTAGGTGGCTCTATTTTTTTCGCATAAAGTCATGGCGAGGAAAACTAATGCCAATAAGAAAGTTCAATACTATCCAGGAAGGATTGATTTGTAATTCCAAACACATGAAAAATATGGCAACTTCGACAAATTGAGTTTTTTATTAAAAGAAAAGAAGTGTAACTTTAGGATGAGTAATCTTTTTGGTTATACTTGATCCAATAAATGAAGCACCATAAAACTTTCTAGCCACATAATACAGCCTTTTAAAGTGAATAATTAAGTTCAAGTATTGTTTATATATTTCATAAAAGAAGGTATTGTTATTGTATATTATAACAGCCTCAAGATTAGTACATCATGAACATAAGACAAACATATTTTATCTAATTTTAAGTTGTAGTCAATATCAAGATAGATATGCATTTCACTATCTACACTTAATGTAAGCAGCAGCAGAGAAATTTAGGATAGAAACCAAAACGAACAAACCAGTAGGAGAACAAACAGTTACCTTTTAACTCAATTGGTAGTCCATGGCAATCCCACCCAGGTACATAATGGACCTTACGGTTCTGAAGAAGCTGCAACAGAAACAAGAGAATGAAAGAATAAAGTCCAAATTGCTTTGATAGTGCAGTCCAAATTTGGAGAAACAATGAGCAAAGAAATTTGGAGTGCACTATCAAAGCAATTATGTACCTTACAAAGAAAATGTATGAGAGTCATTTTGTTGTTGCGCGCATGAGTTTCAGTCAATTTAAGGAGGCTATCCAACCTGAACCCAATAGCAGAGCCTAGAACAAAATGCATTATAACACAATCAACTGTATAAACAAGAGGCAAGAGTGGCAGGAAACACTTTTTTACATATATTAGGGATCTTTTTACTTTGGATCCGAAAACATATTCCATACTTTGACATAATGATTATTCTATGCAATACCATAGAAAAATGCAAACCATGGCGGACTCACAACAGCAACAGCAATAGTAAAAATCATAATGCACACCTAAATCTTTACAAATAAGATAGTTCTATTAAATGTGATCCAAATATCTTAAAACTTGTTCAGGCATGTTCGATAGACACACATATATATCAACAAGTTAACTCCTTTTTATTTTATCTTATAATGTAACCAGATTGCGATGGTGTTGAACACTTGTTAAGAGTTTTCAGCAAACAACAACTGAAATAAAAAGTATGACAATAACTGATTTACAACAAAAATAAGTATGACAATAATAATGATTCAATATATTTCAAGCTTCAAGCCAAATCAACTGATAACTTACCCCTTGCAGTACCCTGGTTCAAAGCATTTCTTAGTGAAAGAATAGTCTGCATAACTTTCTTCAACTTTACAGAACTCCTAATCTGATAAAATATCATTAAGAAGATTAATAAGACATCATTTTCATTTGAATTAGTGAGAGAGAAACATAAAAGAATAACTTGCCTGCTCTGCAGTTGAATTTACGACATCCAAGCTATTTCGGAGGTCAGAAACCTGACATGACAAACTTTATGCATCAACACAAACTCAAATTAGTAGCAAGTAAAGAACAACTACATTGTTCTCTAACCTGGGAACGAAACTGCATCTTAAATGAGAAAGGAAAGAACTTAACTCTAAACTTCTGAACCCCACCCTTAGCATCGTGCTGCAAATCAAACTTAGGAACAGCTCTTGCGATTTTGGTGGAGCTCACTGGTTGATCTTTCCCAGAAGAAAAACTGATTGGCCTTCCAAAATCATCAAAATAATAAAATGAATACTGAATTAATAGCGTAAGAAAAGAAAATCAACATCAAAAGTTGCAATGAATTGAAAGAAAAATGAAATGCTGGCTTTCCCCAATCATCAATGACCTAAAATTTCCAAAATTCCAGTCTATTAAGCAGCATCAGCTCTTAGAACGAAAGCCAGGCGTATCTCGTCTTTTCATCAAAACAAAATCCAGAAAGAACTAACCAGAATATCAGCAAACAGAAGAATTAATATTATCAATCACAAACCTCATCCATTTGAAATTGAACAGAATCGCCACGTACAAAGAAATGATCTGATTAACAAAGAGCTGACCTAATTCCAGATCCTGTAGCGAATATAAGAACCAATGAAACCCTAGCCCCAAAACAGCTTATCTTCAAACTCAAATTTTAGCCTCAGAGAGAAGGTACACCCAATCACCGAACGTAAGGCAACAGGGCATAACGAGAGAAGAAAACTGAAAGACGAAACTGAAACTGAAGCTCTGAAGAGAGAAGGAACGAAAGTAAGCTTTGCACGGAGAAGGAACGAAACTAAGAGAGAAGAACGAACCTCTGCAAGGACTTGGGAGAAGGACTGAAGCTCGATCTGCACGGAGAACGACGAGCATAGAGATAAAAGAATGAGACAATCGAGCCTAAGAGAGAAAAAGACTTAATCTTTTAATTTTAAGTGAGCTCTGTGTTTTATTAGGTAGACAACGTTTTTTGAAGTGCCCTTTTAAATAGATAACGTTTTTCATATAAATTTACAACGTTTTTTTTTTTAAAATGTTGTGGAAAAAAATATTACAACGTTTTTATAAAAAACGTTGTGGTTTAAGTGTTGTCTATTTACTGTTTTGTAGTAGTGAATATTCACGCGTGTGTTGGGGATTCCAACAATATACACCCCCCTTACCATAAGGGTTATTCAACTCAATTTTTAATATTTTCGCACCAGTCAATTGGTTTGAACAATTTTTATAAACATGCATATAGTCTAGTCGAATCAAATGACATAAACACTTTCACAATATTCAAGAACAATACCAAGTTCGACATGAATAATAGTTTTCACAAGAGTTTAAATATACTAGCTCAATTGAACGAGTAAGTAAGATAACTTGCATTCAATGAGATAATGTTTAGATACTTACTTACGATATTTGTTGAAATAAAGTAATGCAAGGGTTTAGGATACTTGCTTCAAGCGTAGTTTACCAAGGTAAAGCTTAATACCCTCTTTCGAATTCTAACATAATATATTTACACGTATAAGATATTCATTAGTTTCATAAACTCATATATGTAAGTCCAAACGTACACATAGACGTCTAACTTAGTTGTAAGCTTTATACATACTATATCACATATCCTATATCCTCGACACACAAAATCAGATTGTATGACACCATAAAGTCAAATAACACATTTTTCAATCATTGCCTTATAGTTTGCAAATACCCTTTCGAACTACATTCTTGAAATTTATAATTATTCGTTAACTTTTTTACTATAACGTTTAACATGTTTCTTAACACATTGGATAACACACTGATCACATAACGTAAGTTAACTTATTCTTGCAAGCATGCTTTGAACATCAGATTAGAAACATAACCTAAACTGGACTGCAGGATGGCGCAGCAGCGCCCTGCTTAGGCTTAGGGACGGCGCAGCTGTGCTGTCCCATGACCAGACCAGGGTTGAGCTATTGCTCTCCTGATTTTAGTACAACTCTATCATACCACTTCACTTATACTTTAATATACATACATGGTAGAGGTTCTCACATAGCATATGGCCATTCTTGAGTTCATTGCCATAAGTTTTACTTACAATTTACATGGTATTAAGGAATAGAAAAGTCATGTGGTTACCATGCTTTATAACTTGGCTATATGTCTACATAGAGGTCACATAATATGTTAATACACATGCTCATAGTGTTCATATTATTTATTCATAGTTAGCATTGTTTAGCACTTGGAAACATGCTTTAAACTTACATTTGGTTAAGTTGTCATTATGTTCAATACACACGAACCATGTTTAGAGACATATTAAACATAAACATGTTATCTTAACTCTTTAGAATCTAGATACTCATGTGATGCAACTACACTTTGAAAATATGTACTTTATCATGAATGAGGTAATATAGCACATATAAGACAATTTTTAAACTGTTATCATAAGTAATTAAGTCATGATAGCTTCTTGCCAAGATCAGAAGCTATATCTCGAAGCATTCATGTCCATTAGCTTATTACATATCAAACTTTTCTTGTAAACTTCTCTAACACAAGGTCTAACAAGTTTGGTCATGGACAAAGACACTATAACCACTATATCATGTTCCTTTATATATGAAATCAATCATGTGTACAACATACTAAGTTCAGAACTTGTAGGACAAGTATTACATCAAAGTTTGTTTTCAAAACTTAAAGTTTTTATTACAAATCTCTCACTAAATCATGTTAGACACTTCATAATTCACCAAGAAGCTTTGTACCACTTGTTATACTTATTTTCAGTATATACTTAAGTCACAACACTAATTCCACAACACATACCATAACAGAAATCAGTAATTGATTCTGAGGTACGGCGCAGCTGCGCTGCACCCTAGTATAAACAGGGCGCAACTACACCATGCCGGGATCAGAAGCAGTAACAGACTCTGTTTTGCAGAGTATCAACCAACTTGATTTCAATCGATTTAAACTTTTTCCAAACCATCATTAAAGAGTTCATACATGTAAGTATACTTCTTAAGCACATTATAGCATGTTAATTCATCTTGATTGACATAGAAATTCAAGTAATTTCAAGAACTAAACAAGACCCAATTCAAGAATATAATTAGAATTTATACCTCTTTAAGCTTGGATTGAACTCCTTACACACTGAGTATGCTTCTATAATTGCTCAGCAACTTAGCACTCTCAACTTAGAATTATCAGACAATATCAAGCAACACAAACTGAAAATTTGGTCTGCTATTTATCGAAGAAACTTGGACTGGCTAAATGGTTGGCATGGAAGTTTGAGACTAAAATGTAGAAGGAGGGCACAATGGTTAACTAGTAGTGGTTCAACCACCCACCATCAGTCATCTCCATAGCAAATGAGTACCAATTTGGAAGTTACGTAATTTAGCTTTAGGTCACTGTTCATGTACTTTTGTCACTCAATTTGGGACAAGAGCAAAAATCTCAGCAACAAGTTATCTAAGGCTTGGTTTGCTTCCTTTAATTCCCATAATGTAATCTTAATGTACAATTGTTACCATATTAAGAAATTAGGGATTAATTATATACTCACATTATATAATCCATGTACATTAAATACATGCAATAAAATAACGCAGTTTAGTATTATTGTCCGGGTATCTCCCATAATTATTTTTTCTATTCTCTTAAATACATAATAACATTATTTAATATTAATGTTTATTTAAACATTTAATTCCTTTCCCAATTTTTAGAATACACAGATATTTAATTATTTATGTATTACAATTACATATGATTTCACCGTACTACTTGGTACCTCATATCAACATAATGTACTTTTATCCTATGATTTATTAATGTCACACATATAACAAAAGTGTTCTATTTTATTTCTACAGTAGAAACTAATGATCTCAAACTGATCACTGGTGCAGCTGCGCCAGTTTGTACTGCTGGGAGGGCGCAGCTGCGCCGGACCCTGGCAGTGCCAAACTGGTTTAGCTTCAAGCCAGTTTCAACTTCCATCGCCCCGCTAGTTTTACACGACATGAATTAACTGTCATATTGGTGATATTACTAGTTTAAGAGTGTATTAATTCCTTATATGAAATCACATAATCATACACAATAAATCTTCCTCTTGGTTTAATCGCTTAAATTTCTCTTTTCATGCCACACAAGGCATTACTCAATTCTCATCACAACTTCACACTTATAACTTTAATTTACACTAATTGAATCACTTATCTTATCATACATCAATATTTATATTCAAATAAATATTTATTTCCATTAATATATTCATTTAATAAGATGTGAAAATTCTCGGGCATTATATTAACGCCGGATTTTGTACGCCTAACGAAATCACCAAAACAGAAGGCCAAAACAATGCTAACAGTTGATGGAGTAGTTGATTGTATTGTTGTGTAATCAAACTCACGAAATATACACAGATAAACGTACACACATCATTGTAAGAGATAAAATATGAACACAAGAATTTACGTAAAAATTCAATTGAGAAAAAATCACGGAGAGAAAGAAGAAATCTACTAAAATGGAGAGTACAAATTGTTTATTTGTGTCATATGTCTTTGTGTGCCCCTCTAACACTTGTTTGTTGCTGTATTTATAGAAGTTATGTCCACCCAAATCCAACTAGAAGTAGAAATTCTTTTTAGAATCACCTTATAACAACAATTAATGATTGATTGCTTCCTTCCCAAGTTAGATATTCTTATTCTACTAAATAAAGAAACACAATCTTACTTTAATAAGAATTCTCACACTATTTAAGCAAATAGATAATAATCGTATATAGGCCAATACCAAATCCAGTCCATTAAATAAATTAGGCTACACCTTAACTAGATCCAAATAATTATATCCCAACAATATATATATATATATATATATATATATATATATATATATATATATATAGTTCGGATCTTAAGTTCACCCCTTATCTAACTCACCTGAGCTCACCCCCCTTTAGCGACGGACCCGGAGACGGTTCGGTCATACAACCGTCGCTAAAGTATAGACGACGGTTGTATGACCGAACTATCGCCGGGTCCGTCGCTAAAGGGGGGTGAGCTCGAGTGAGTTAGATAAGGGGTGAGCTTAAGATCCGAACCGTATATATATATGTTCACACGTACATATTAATATTTCTCTTAGTAATCCTCAAAAACCCCACAGATTAATATATGCCACATATATGCGTGCATGAATTAGTCAAGGAACGCCTTTCCTATCTATAAGCATGCATGAGGGGATACTTGCCATCTTTCCCTCTCTTTACCTCTCCCACCCCTCTAGCTCTATATATACATATGTAAAACTATCGTCTCTGCACGATCCATTTAATTAACTATATATACTGCTATATATCTCCCCCCAAAATAAAATAAATAAGTTGGGTTGTCTGTTGTTGATTCTGAAGCACGTAGGTGCTGCTTAATTGAAATTAATATTATGGCTTCCATGGCTGTGGTACGAGTACTACCGCATATATATATATATATATATATATATATATATATATATATATATATATATATATATATTAGAGATGTTTAATGACGGATCATCTATGACGACGATTTTCTGAGTTATAGCAGCGGTATAAACTGTCGTCATAGCATAGACCGACTATGACGATAATATGAACCGTCGCTATAACTCAGAAAATTGTTCTCATAACCGATCCATCAACGGACCAATCCTATTTATTTGAGTTTGATGATGATGTTGATATGTATGCTGTTAAATAATTGCATGGATTGATTTAAATATGATGCATATTTATTTATTTGTTGTCATTTCACACATGCAGAGGTATTGGAGATCAATGGTGGTGAAGGAGAATAGGATGAAAGGCGTAGTAGTCACGCGCTCATTCGTTTCTTCAACCACTCCTAGAATGGCCGCCGCCACAAATACTACGGCCAGGTAAATTCCATGAATCCGATGTTAATTTTGATGTGTGGAAGAAAATTAACAAAATACTTGCAATGCTTTAAACAGAGTCTGTTTTAAAATTAGAGAAACAATTTGATTTAAAGATCAAACCACGACATATTAAATTTCAAAATTGATATAACTTATAAAAATTTAGAATGAAATAAATTTTGTGATTAATAGATTTTGTTATATATTGTACAATTATAATAATTGTATCGACTAGAATATTTAAATAAATTTATATCAATTTAATATGTCGTTGTTTGACCTCAAAAGTCAATTTATATCCCTAATTTTTGGACATAGGGAGTATATTATTGGAGTCAAATCATAGTAAATGGTGATTGTAAGATTGCCACATCTTGTAACGTTTATTATAAAATTTGACGGTCAAGATTTAAAAACACAACTCTATTACCATAACACAATATTATAGTCAGAGATTTGCTTATCGCAACACTGTATTGTGGTAGGTATTAATTATTTTTTTTTAGAAAAATTGCAGCCGTAAAATTTATAAATAAATGGTATAAATATAGTGGCAAAAAATAGACCCATAAACGTTAGAAATTGACATTGTTATTTCCATGTAGTAGTGTTAGTAATTAAATAACAATATTCCAATATCAAATAGAGTAGTGAAAACTACAATTCTGTATAAGGGAAATCATTCAAAATTTGATATATATACATATATATATATATATATATATATATATATATATATATATATATATATATATATATATATATAGACAGAGAGAGAAATGATCCATAGAATACGTTAGCCAAAGGGACTATTTCAACTAACGTTCATCCAGCCGTCCAAAATGAGAGTGAATGGCTGAAATGATTGCCCAGCCGCTACTCCCTCTAGTGCAATCAAATTTTTTTTGAAAATAAGAGTGAATGGCTGAGATGAGAGCCCAGCCGCTACTCCCTCTAGTGGCAATCAAATTTTTTTTGTTGGCCGCCACTCCCTCTAGCGGCCAGTCAAAGCGACTGTATTTTGACTGGCCGCTAGAGGAAGTAGCGGCCAACAAAAAAAATTTGGCTTAATTAATTTTGCTTAAACTTATTAATCAGTAAAATAAAATAATAAAAAATTATAAGAATAATTATAAGGATAATCAGTAATTATCTTTATACTTATTTTTATACTTATTAACAGATTATCCTTATACATATTACTTAATAATCAGTAAAATAAAATAATAAAAAATTATAAGGATAATTATAAGGATAATCAGTAATTATCTTTATACTTATCCTTATACTTATTAACAAAATAAGTATGTATAAGAATAATTATTGATTATCGTCTTATAATTTTTAATTATAAATAGAAAATAGTGATTGAGTTTATATATTTGAGTAGGAATATAATATTAATTCAATCACTATTTCCTATTTATAATTAAAAATTATAAGACTATAATTATTAATTATCCTTGTACATACTCATTTTATTAATAAGTATGAGGATAATTAGGATAATCAGTAATTAAACCAAATTTTTTTTTGGCCGTTACTCCCACTAGCTAACGTGGATCATTTCTCATATATATATATATATATATATATATATATATATATATATATATATATATATATATATATAATGATCAGTGGTTATATATAATTGTAGAGGAGGAGGAGGAGGAGGAGAATCAGGTGGGGTTAAAAAGCCGAAGATGGTGGAGCTGTATCCAATGTTCGGAATGCTAGTGGTGGTATTGGCTGTTGCGGTCCACACGGCATATCAAAATATAGTCCATTCCCCAGGGATAAAACTGTCAAATAAGAAGAGGGAATCCTCGCCGGAGGTGGATAATCCCGATGCCACCGTCCATTCCTCCGGCAACCTCATCAACAATTCTTTCCTCCGCAAAATCGGCCAAATCCAGCAAGACGGAAATCCTGTCATGCCCAATACTTCCCGCCCCAACCCTTTCACCGTGTAAGTCTATTAATTTGTAGCAATTTTGATGTAGAGTTTATGGCGGTAGCATTTGGACCTCTAAATATTGCATTTGTAAATTAAATAAACTACATTTAAATAAGTTTCAAGTATGATTGGACTTACAAAATGTACTTATATCAAACGTACGTACCAGTTCTTATTTTATATATATATAAATATTTGTGGTCATTTAACAAGTGGGATAGTAATTGTAATTACGTCATTTTAGGGTAATTGTTGTTGTTCTGATCAATAGGTTATGAATGCATGATTTTAATCAAGAGGGTACACCATTAAATTAAACAAAACCAATAAAATTATTCTCACAATTACACAAAATTTTATTTGTAATATATGCATGTAAATATTGATGATATATTTTTATTTTATATTTATTATTAAATATAAGGAGTTGTTAGTTTAATTGTAGCTAGTTACGTGTAATAAAATTTTAGTGAATCCAAATTAATCCTGCAGTTCGAGGGAAGTGGAGACCCTGAAATCAGTTGGAGTACTGGGGCCGCGCAAGAACTAATCATGAGATCGAGAGCTGCTTCTGTTACGTACCAAAATGGTCCCACCTATTCATGTATCTGTCGATTATGTTATGGCCGGAGTCCTACTCACGACTCTACTATCTGGTCGAATGATTTGTTTTTGTATGTAATGTAGTTTTCATTATTTGTTTTCTTTATTATTGATAGGAATTCTCTTGTTAATATTTGAATGTTGACGTCAACTTTGTACATAAGATCCAATAGCAGCTTATAGCTTAATTGATTGTCATTTTCTTTTTATTTTTTTTGTGGTGAAAGCTTAATTGATTATTGTCAGCTTCTTCTATGTATATATATTCTTCAGAGTCGTGAGCACGGACAGTAGGGACGATCGTCCTGCTTCCCGATCAGAAGCCCCAAATATATATATATATATATATATATATATATATATATATATATATATATATATATACGGGAAGGATAAGAGTATAATCCTTAAATAGCATAACGTCTTAAATAGCATAATTTTATCAAAACGACGTAGTTTTGATAAGACGCGGTGACATTTTTATAAATACGCGGTGGCATGGTATTTACAAAAATGCCACCGCGTCCCTCCAAAACTATCGTTTTGATAAAATTATGCTATTTAAGGCGTTATGCTATTTAAGGATTATACTCTTGATCTTTCCCGTATATATATATATATATATATATATATATATATATATATATAGAGAGAGAGAGAGAGAGAGAGAGAGAGAGGATCAGGTCCAGATTTTTGGACCTGATTAAAATACAGACCAATTTTTTTTTCTTTTTTTTAAAACAACTAATTTTTTTTTAATATTTTATGGAATTAAATTTTTTTCATAATACAGTGTTTTGGGTGTGATTTGGATACATATAACAAAATATGTATGTACAGTCTGTACAGACATGTTTTGTTATATGTAGTCAAATCATTATGAAAAAATTTCAATTCTATATAATATTAAAAAAAAAATTTAGTTGTTTTAAAAAAAAAGAAAAAAAAATCCGCAACTTAAGAAAGTCCGGGAGTCTGGATAGGAACCAGACTCTCTCTCTCTCTCTCCCTCTCTCTCTCTCTCTCTCTCTCTATATATATATATATATATATATATATATATATATATATATATATATAGGGAATTGTTAAATTCACAATACTTTTTATTATTTTTACAATAAAAATGTAGCTATAGATGTATAGCGACGGTAAAAACAATCGCTATATAATTTACATCGAAATTTTTGTTGTGAAAATAATATTTTCTTTTGTGAATTTAAACATTTGATTGAAGATTTTAGGTTTAGAAATATTAGAAGAAGTAAATTTCAATAAATGTATTATCATATATTTTGTTGTAGTCGAAATTCTCATATATTTTGCTATAGTCAAACTATTATATTTTAAGCTCTAGAAAAATACTTTTTTAAATACAGCTTGTACTTTTTATTTATTTATTTTTACCCTTTTTGTTGAGTGAAGATAATATTTCAAAAAGGGTCTCCGTTCATGCTTTGAACAAATCTGTAAGACCCCAACTTTTATAAATAAAGATGATTTTTTCCCTCTAAATATTATTTTTGAATATTAAGGTGTGAATTTGTTATAATGTTATAATTGTGGGTAATATTTATAAATTTTACAATGTAAGCAAATTGTCATAAAATATTTGATTGGTCGGAGAATATTCATTTTAGCAGGGAATATTTATACGACGACACAATCATTGGTGGACCACACAACGGAATTACTGTCGGAGTTAGAAAACGATAGAAGTAACTTTTTATAAAAATAACAACGAAAGTTTTACCGTTAACTGTTGAAATACCCGGTGATAAAAGTACATTAATACGTGTGATTGTATAGTAGCACACGATATTAATTATTGATGCTTACGTGAGAACTCACTCAGTTATACTCAATTATTATCACAGTAATTGCTACATAGTATCTCACATTATTGATTCAATTATTGTCACAATATCATCTGCATAATATTTTATATTATTAAATCAATAATTGAGACGACAAAGTTATTCATATTATTATTTATATTATTGACAGTGTCTAAAAAGTTTTGTCGAGAAAAGGGGTTTGGTCATCTAATTGCGTGCCAATAGAGAGAAATTCTTATCGAAAAACCCCCTCTTTCCTGAGAATGATTTGATTGTTAATATTGCAAGTTATAAATGATGAATAATTGTTGTTCAAAAATGTGTTTTGTAAAGCCAAGTAAGTTGAGATAAATAGAAGAGATTTTTATGAAGTATTTGTGATAAATTTTGCTTATTATATAGACCCACACTTACCTATTTTTCAAAATAGTCGGGAGAAAGTTATCTCAATTTTGTTATATATATATATATATATATATATATATATATATATATTTATTTTTATGTAAAATAGAATATATTATATTTTATTATGCATAGTGTTTGCATAGTAAAAATTAGAAAATTTCATATTTCATCCGTGATTATTACTGTTCACCTGTGATTTCTCCTACTGTGCGTCCAAATAGTATCCTGCCATTCCTATAAATAGGATGTTCAGTTTAGAAATAAAAATTACACCAGAATCAAAGAATTCTTCTTCTATAATATTGAGCGTATTGCTCTCTTTTTAAGGTAAGTGTAAGACCCCAACTTTTTAATAAATAAAATTGAATTTTCTCTATTTATTATTGTGAATAATATGGTGTTAATTTGATATAATACTTTGGTTATGGGCGAAATGTGCAAATTTTTTAAAATAAGCAAGTGGTTATAAAATATTCATTGTTGTCGGAGAATATTCGTACGACGGCGCAACCATTTGTGGGCCCCATAACAGAATAACTGTCGAATGAAGAAAATGACAAATTTGACTTTTTATAAATAACGGCGTAGTTGTTACCGTTAACACTGTTGGAATACCTGGTGGTTAAAATACAGTAATACGCGTAGTTGCACAGTAGCACACGGTATTGCACAGTATTTTTTTTAATTATTGATTCTTACGTGAGAAGGCACTACTCAATAATTGTTACAGTAATTTTTGTTCAATATTTTATTTTATTGAATCAATAATTGCTGCGTTGATATTTTATATTATTGTTGTTTTAATAATTGTCACTGCACAGTATCTCCATTATCAGATCAATAATTCATATTATTTGAATAATATTATTAGATAACATTATTGACAATGTCTAGAAAGTTCTGTCAAGGAGAGGTTTGGTCACATAATTGCGCGCCAGTAAGGAAAAATCCTTATCGAAAGTCCCCTCTTTCCTGAGAACTGCCTAGTTATCATTATTGTGATTCTGTAATATTATTTGTGAATAATTAATTATTGATCTATATGATAATGAAATATTTATTTGATGTGGATATAAATAATAGATTTATTTATTTGGTTATAAATGAAAGAATTAATGTTGAGGTATTTTATCAGTATTTTATCGGATTAGAGGTATTAAAAGATCAAATCAATATTTTTACAGCTTTATTGTGTGAGTTATAATTTTTAATCTGACTGTTGGATCGTTGTGATTTTTGGATATGTTATACATATATAAGTTGAGTATATGTTCACAAATTTTGAATAGTTAAAAATGAACGAATGATTTGTTATGAATTTTAAGAGGTGACTGATTCGGAAATTAGGTTTATAAATAATTTTGGTGGAAAATTCTAGAAATGAGTGGACCCCACTTTTGGTTGTTGGAGAAGATGGCTGATTTTTGGTGGGTAAAATAGTAGCAGGTAAAGTCATCAGGTAGCAGGTCAAGTCTGCTTCGGCGTGCTAATATTTTCCTATAAATAGAGGGCTAAGTTAGAATTGAAAATTACACAAGAATTCATAAATTTTCTCTCTTTTTCTTTCTAGATTATCGAGTGTATTTTGTGAGTATTTAGATACTTGGTGAATTGCTATTCATCAGTACAAATTTCTTTCAACGTCATATCCGATATCCAGTCAGAAGTACTGCTCTTTTGAGGTAAGGGTTAGTAAAGGATTTTAAGGGTTGTTATGTTTTTCAGTTTCGTAATATTTCTGACATTCAAAAATTCTGAAAAAATTTAAAATGATAATTTGATGAGTTTTCTTGATTGTGTTCAAAAATAGCGATTTTTGGATGTATAAATTATGAGTTGTGAATTTTATGAGAAAATACTATTTTAAAAGTAACCGCTTATAACTCTTTGTGGTTAACTCCAAAATTTGTGAAATTTTTATTGGGAGTACATGTATATGATAGAAGTATACTATATAAATTTTGAAATTTTTGGATAAAAATACAATTTTTGATAAATATCTAAATATTCAGCTGTTTTGGCCATATGAAAAATAGTAAATGATTTTTAAAAATTCTAAGAAAAATATATGTTTAATATGTGACTATATTCTACTAAATCTCATAAAAAAAAATTTGTTTGTACTGATTTGATATTTTTCATTAAAATAGACTAGTTATAAGTAAATGAATTAAATATATTATGTGAAGTAAGAAAATTGGAAAATAGGATTTTATGGCTTGAGAATCCTATATGAGGTATATGCAGATTTTTTATGAGAGTTTTGGTTATTGGTGATGAAATCTTATGAGTTTAAAATTTTAGGATGATTAAATGCATTATTTAGTAAAGTGTAAACAATTAAAATAAATTATTTATAAATTTAAGAAATGTTATTTCAATATCATTATACTGAAATATTGGTATAGATTTTATTATGAAATTTCTACTTTTTTATGTCGGGTTTACTATTCATGAGTTACTATTCACGAAGTCACTATTCATGGGTTACTATTCACGAGTTACTATTCATGACAAAATTAGTTTCTTTTTTTAACCAAATTATAGTTAATTTATGAATATTACTCTTGAGATTAAATCTAGATATTTTGATTATATTAATTTTACTATCATATATAACATTTTTATAACCCTAATGATGATATTTCTATTTGACTTGAGTGTAAAGATGCGTAGATTTTTAGTATAATCATGACTATGGGTTCTCTTTGGCCAGTAGTGCAAAGTTGAATTGTTGACTGGTATGATCATGACCATTGAATTTATAATTGAATATCTTTAGCTTAAGTGTAAAGGTGAAATGATCAACATGGTTATAATTATTGTTTATATAAATTCTGAAATGATTATATATTTCTTTGAGATATTAATATATTTGGCCTGTAGTGCAAATATGAACTATTGATGAATATATTTGGCCTGTAGTGCAAATATGAACTGTTGAGGAATATCTTTGGCCTGTAGTGCAAAGATGAATTGTTGATGAATATCTTTGGGCCGTAGTGCAAAGATGACCTGTTGTTGAATATTTTTGGCCTGTAGTGCAAAGATGGTCTGTTGTTGAATATCTTTGACCGTAGTGCAAAGATGAAATTGTTAGTATGACTATAAACAGGAACTGTGATTTGGTATAACCATGATCTTTGATATTTCAGGTAAAGTCATGTGATGAAAATTATCTTCGTCCTAGGTGCGAAGAGGAATTTAGAATTACAATTATAATTGCGAGTTATTCATATAATTGTGGAAATGAACTGTTGATTAATGCTACAGGGACAAAACATTGTTGGTGGACTTTTAATGTGGAGAAGATAATAGACTTTATGGTCTATTTGACTCTTCTAATGGATTGCTCGTTCCGCTGCAACTATGGTTGAAATTTTTTATCATCTACCATATGTTCTAAATCTCTGATTTATTACTGTTGAAGGCTATTGATAATTTATTTACCTTTAGTCATGATATTCTTTACTGAGCTAGTTGTGCTCACCCTTCTGTTTCACAATTTTTTTAAGGTAATAAGAGTGTAGTTGAGTCCAGCGGGGGTAACAGGGGAATAGAACGGTGGTCATCATTTAGTAGTTATATTTGGTGAATCAAATAGGGTGAGGCGAACCTAACGTTGGAAGGGTGTTTTGTCACTATCATACAAGATGTCTAATGACATATAACCTCGTGTCATCATAAGACACGATTGTGCACATCTACTTGTTGATTATATCTACGAGCACTACCTATATAATCTTGGTGTTTATTTGAAGTATAATTCTCAATTAGAGACAATAGAGATAA
Organism: Panax notoginseng; assembly: GCA_016801055.1. Classification (NCBI taxonomy): domain Eukaryota; kingdom Viridiplantae; phylum Streptophyta; class Magnoliopsida; order Apiales; family Araliaceae; genus Panax; species Panax notoginseng. Next base: position 36,304,150 of record CM029014.1, on the reverse strand, counting down.
TGATATGTCAAGAGAAGACTTACCATTGGAAAGAATATGATAGTAATCTTCTTATTTTTCTTTGGGGTCTATTGGGTCAACCAAGGATAATTATGTGGACATATGATATCTATTATAACCTAGATGCATGACCTTCCATGTACGAAGGTTTCCTTGAGCACTTCCCAAAAATTTTAATTTCTAAAATAATTTTTGACTATACCTTTATGTAAGGTGCCATTGTGACGTGCTATCTAAGGTTGGGATGAGAGTCACAGTTGGTATATATTTGTATCAAAACTCACAGCATATGTGTTGTTGTATTTTGCACGATAATTATTGTAATAAAGTTGTAGTTGTTTTCTGTACCATGTATTTGGCGACTCAGAATAGGTTGGATGGATTAGACCTATTTTGGGGTTGTCACAATACATGTGAATAAATAGTTATAAGCATGTGAACTAATAGCAATTAATTGTTCATTTATCTGTTTAATTACCCGATTAGTTAATATAACCTCCAGAAATTAATTATTATCGAAATAAATGTCGATTTTCACTAACACTAATAATCTTAACACAATAGAAATATCAATTTCATCTTTAATTAACACGAACTTATTCATCATTAATATTATAACTCACAATATTTAACAGCTAGATCATTCCCAGGAAAGAGGAAGCTTTTCGATAAAGATTTCTCCCTATTGGCAAGCAATTAGGTGACCAAACCTCTCATCGACAGAACTTTCTAGATATCGTTAATATTACAAATAATAATATAAATAACTTTATTATCTCAATTATTGATTTAATAATATAAAATATTATGCAGATGATACTGTGACAATAATTGAATCAATAATATGAGAGATATTATGCATCAATTATTATAGCAATAATTGAGTATAACTGAGTGACTTCTCACGTAAGCATCAATAATCAATACTGTATGCTACTATACAACCATGCGTATTACTGTACTTTTACCACCAGATATTTCAATAGTTCAACGGTAAAACTTTCACCGTTATTTTCATAAAAAGATATTTCTGTCGTTTTCTAACTCCGACAATAATTTCGTTGTGGGGTCCACTAATAATTGTGCCGTCGTACGAATATTTCCTTATAAAATGAATATTCTCCGACCAATCGAATATTTTATAACAACTTGTTTTCTTTGTAAAATTTATAAATATTACCCACAACTATAATATTATATCAATTTAACCATTTATCAAATAGAATAATAATTATACGAAAATTAAATACTTTTATTTCATAAAATTTGGGGTCTTACAATATTCCTAAGCTATGATACCAAATGTGACGCCCCCAAAATAGGTTCACACAACCCATCTTGTGTCTTCAGAAATAACACTACTGTCAACTTCATTTATACAACTGTCGTGTAAAATACGACGACACATATACTATGAGTTTCAATACAAATATTGTTACGTATATAATACGACAATATTCATACTCAAATTATTACAATGTCCTATAAAATACAGCAGCAAATATTTCAAGTCCTAAAAGGAACACAAGAAGATTTATGTTCTCCTCATTGTAATAGAGTGCATTTTGACGCTTTCAAATTTGAGTTCGCATCTCCCTATTTGGTTCACCAAATATAACTATTAAATGATGTATAAAATATGTCATACACATTTTAAGTTCTCAGTACAATTATTATGCCACACCGTTTCATAATTTGATTAGAATTGTGACTAATTCGTAACAACACTTTGTAACCATGTTCTCTCTGCTAGTCTCAGCTACACTTTTAATACCTTAACATGTGACTTGATTCTACTTTCTATGAAATTGATCAACTTAAATAATACTTGCATTCCTTATCTACACTTGGAGTAACATTACACTCAATAGAAATACTCACAATATTGTAGTAAAAGAATTTTATGTTTTTAGTGTAGTGATGGTGTGTTTTATTTCTCATCTAAGCAATCTATTTATACTGGAAATTGAGAAAACAACTAGCACGCATGCTTTGACAAAATAACCAAATGAGGTATATAATAATGGTAGTGAAATTTATGGTCCCACAGAGAAAATTAAACCAACTTGTATACGTTTTAAAAATAATTGAGTTGTGGTCCAGACTACTTTAGAAAAAGTAGAGTGTCGACAAGTCCTGCCAAACTTTTGTAAAAAGAAAATAATAGAACAAACATTTGCATATCATACTTATCTTTAATCAACACATTTTTCAATCTTTGATCCATTATTCATAATTATTAACATAGACTCTCAATACTGCCAACTGATTTAATTATATCATATCAAATAATATGAGTTACTGTGCAATAACTACTGTGACAATTATTGAATGAAAGACTGAGTGACTTCTTACGTAAGAATCAATAATATAAATTACTGTGTAATACCGTGTGCTACTATGAAATACCGTGTACTACTGTAGAATCACGCGTATTACTGTATTTTTATCATCGGGTATTTCAACAGTTTAACGGTAAAAATTTTACTGTTATTTTTATAAAAAAGTTATTTCTGTCGCTTTCTATATCTGATAATTTTTTTATAATTATTTTTATTTATAAAAGCTATCATTTAATAGCTTCAAAAATAAAAATACTAACTCCACATACTTTTATATCTTTAAAATATCATCAATATTAATCTTATATTATTATAATTTTTTTCAGCAAATTTCATAATTTTCCACCATTCATAGAATTTTCTATGAATTTCTTCTATGTTTAAACTAACTTTAAATAGTTTTAAAATACAATAAATATTTATATTATTCAATAATTTTTTAAAACTATCCAAAAATTATAAAATAATATTATAAGATTTTTCACCAAGTTTCATAATTTTTCATCATTCATAGATTTTTTTATGAATTTCTTCTATTTTCAAACTAACTATAAATAGTTTAAAAATATAATAATTACTTCTACTTTTCAATAATTCATCAAAAATTTACAGAAATTCAAAAATGATAGTATAAGATTTCTATAAAAATATTTCAACCCAAATATTTTTTCTGATTATTTAATTATAAAATCCAATATTCAGAAACTTCAATAATTCATAATAATTAGCACTTTTGTCAGAAAAATACGGATCTTATGTCCTTTCCATGTAAAATTTAATTCTATACAACTTTGTAGAAGAATTTTTTTCCAAATTCTTACTCATAGAGAGGAAGGCTTACCGAAAATTCTGCTACAAAACTTTCTGAATCAGTCACATCTTAAAATTCATAACAAATCATATGTTAATCTTTAACGGTTCAAAATTTATGAACATATACTCAAATTATATATGTATAACATCCAAAAATTAGAACGATCCAACGGTTGGATTAAAAATTATAACTCATGCAATAGAGCTTAAGAACACTGATTTTTTGGACTGTGAGTCCTTCGTACCAGTTTCACTCAAACAATCACCAAGAAAAATCCACAAAGAATTTTTAGGTGATTCTAGTTTCTACGTTTGGCTTACTTCCAGGGCTTTCTTTTGATATATGGCTCATCTCCTAACTCATTATACACAAAGAGGTATGGATTTTACAAAATCTAGTAAACTAATTTTTATGAAAATTTTCAGATTTTGTTTTTCACTTGATTTCTCTCATTTGATTCTTGTTTATGCAAGTTTAAATCATTCAATACATACATAATTATGTACTCAATAAAATCCATAAATCTAAGAATAAATCAAATATTTTAAAAATATATTTTTAATTTCCTCTTCATTTCTCACTCTTCTTCATCTTCATCTTCTCTTTTTCTCTTTCTCCTCTCTCTCTCTATTTTCTTCTGATGAAGCTCGTATAGGAAGAATGGAAGTGGGAGGGAGTATATTGATTGTCTTTCTTTTCATTCATTTTTCTCTTTCTTTTCTTTCTTTCTCTCACTTTTTCTTATTCTTCCCGTAAGTGAAAATGAGGGGAGTATCCATTCTGTCCTCCTTTCTTTTGTTTCTTTCTTTTCTTTTTCCTCTCCTGTTTCCTAACTTTCTTCCTTCTTTTCTTTCCCCTTCCCCACATGTTCCCCCATTATTTATCCCTTCTCAATTATCAGCATTTTATTAATTCACTCTCCTTTTTTATTTGCTCATTTATCCGTTTAATTATTCATTTGACCATTTATCAATTTAACATTTTATAATTTTAGAATAATAATCACAAATTAAATTAAACTTTTATTTCATAAAAGTTGGGGTCTTACAATCACACCACCTTATGAAATTTCGTCCCCGAAATTTACGAACGTACCTAGAATTCCGAAGAGATAAGAATTTCAAATTCTAGTTGTAAGACCCCAACTTTTTATAAATAAAATTGAATTTTCTCTATTTATTATTTTGAAATAGTAAGAGGTTGATTTGATTAATGTGGTTAGTTATGAGTAAAATTCGCAAATATTTTAAATAAGCAAGTGATTATAAAATATTCATTGTTGTCGGGAAATATTCGTTTGGTCGTGGAATATTCTTGCTGTCGGGAAATATTCGTACGATGGCGCAGCCATTTGCGGGCCCCATAACGAAAAACTATCGAATGAGAAAAATGATAAGTATGAGTTTTTTTTATAAATAACAGCGTAGTTATTACCGTTAACACTGCTGGAATACCTGGTGGTTAAAGTAAAGTAATACGCGGTGTTGCATAGTAGCACACGATATTGCACAATAATTTTAATTATTGATTCTTATGTAAGAAGTCACTACTCAATAATTGTTATCGTAATTACTGTTCAATATTTTATTTTATTGATTCAATAATTGCTACACTGATATTTTATATTATTGATTCAATAATTATCACTGCACATTATTTCCCATTATCATATCAATAATTTATATTATTTGAATAATATTATTAGATAGCATTATTGGCAATGTCTAAGGAAATTTTGTATAAGAAAGGGGTTTGGTCATATAATTGCGCGCCAGTAAGGAGAAATCCTTATCGGAAAGCCCCTTCTTTCTTAGGAACGACCTGGTTGTCATTATTGTGATTCTGTAATATTATTTATGAATAATTAATTATTGATAAAAATGATAAGAAAATATTTATTTGATGGAGAAATTTTTAAAGAGATAATTATTAAGAGTTGATATTTTATCTTCTTCAATAAAATAATTCATTCAAATATATTATTGTAATATTACATTATAAGTATATGATGTAATAATATAATAATATAATAACGGTGATATTTTTACAATGAATGCACGATATATGAATAAATGAGGAGGAAGAGATCAAATTGGGTTCGGAGTATTTTTGTTACAAAAAAACATGTTAATTATGTTGGTGGACCCCATTTTTGACTGAAATTTGATTATAGCCTGCAAGTTCTTTCGTATGTGGATTTCGGTCATTTTTCGTTTGAAATTTGAAAAAATTTTCTTCTACATAGTTGTAGAGAATTAAATATTTTATGCAATGAATATAAGATTTGAATTTTTCTGATAAAATAGCTATTTATTATGAATTATTAATGTGACGCCCCCAAAACAGGTATACATTACCCATTCTGATTCGCCAAATATATGGTACAAGAACAAATACAACCTCAGTAATATAATTGTCGTGCAAAATACGACAACATATATACTGTGAGTTTGAATACAAATAGAGAGTATAAAAACTCAAAAGGAGTCCTCATTACAATTATTGATACACTATTTTATAAAAATAGTGAGGACTGCTAAATAACTTTCTAAAACCGTCACTCCATACCCCGGCTAGTTCCTGCTATACTATCTCCTCCTGAGAAGAAAATGGAACAAAAAGGGTGAGCTCAACTAGCCCAGTAAGGAATATTATGACTAAGATAATATACAACAAATTATCGTTAGTCTTCAACAGGAAAAATCTGATAAAATATAATAGACAACAAGTTTTAGATCAACAACTACAGCAGAAACAACAATCCATTAGAAGAGTCAAGTAGAGAAAGAATTCTACTATCTTCTAAGATTTAAAAGTCCATCATCAATATTTTTTCCCTGTAACATCAATCAATATATATCTTGAATCAAATATTCATTTTTGCACTACAAGTCAAAGATATTCATTTGTATCACCAGTTGGTTATGTTCATCTCAACACCTGTTCATCTTTGCACTACAGGCCAAAGATATTCATCAGGTAATCATACATCTTTACACTACAGGCCAAAGATATTCAGTAGTATCATCATTTAGGACTGAGGATGATGAAAAATATTTTAAAGAGAACGAATCCAGTGAGATAAAAGAACAAATAATAGGGATTCGTATTACAGTTTATCCAAGTTCAATAATACTCCATAATAACCAATTTTGAAGCAGAATTCAAAAATAAAGATCAAAATATGGATACAATCAAAGATAGTAACCATAATAGACAACTTGGACAAAAAGAAAAAAATTTTATTTTTCGGTGAATAGTGCCGTATTCGTGAATAGTGCCGTATACGTGAATAGTAACGTATACGTGAATAGTAATCCCGACACAAAAAGTTCTAAATTTGATAAAAAGTTCATACCAACATTTCGGTATAATGATATTGAAGAAAATATCATTTTAAGAAGAATATAACACCCCTTACCTCAAAATATCAGTACTTTTGATCGAAATATCGGTATAAGGCTGAAGGAAACTTGCACTGATGAATAGAAACTCACAAAGTATCTAAATACTCACAAAACACACTCAATAACCTAGAGAGAGAAAGAGAGAAAACTTGTTTCTGGTGTGATTTTTAATTCTAACTTAGCCCTCTATTTATAGAAAAATGTTAGCACGTCGAAGCAGACTTAACCTGTAACCTGATGGCTTTACCTGCTACTATTCCCACCCACCACATTTGAATAAAAATCTCAGCATATTTTCACCAACCAAAAGCGGGGCCCACCAATTCTAGAATTTTCCACCAAAATGATAAATTTTGAAACTTTAACAATTTCTGAACCAGTCATCTCTTAAAATTCATAACAAATCACACGTTCATTTTTAACGGTTCAAAATTTATGGATATATACTCAACTTATATATGTATGACATATCTAAAAGTCACAACGATCCAACGGTCGGATTAAATATTATAACCCCCGCAATATATCTCAAAAACCCTAATTGATTTTTCATACCTACATTCCGACAAAAATATTGATAAAACATCTCAACATTAACTCCTTCATTTTTAACCACAAAATATATCCAACATTTATATCCACATAAAATAAATATTTCCTTATCATATGAATCAATAATTAATTATTCACAATTAATATTACAGAATCACATTTATGACAACCAGGCCGTTTCTAGGAAAGAGGGGGCTTTCTAATAAGGATTTCTCCTTACTGGCGCGCAATTAGGTGACCAAACCTCTCCTTAGACAGAACTTTCTAGATATTGCCAATAATGCTACTTAATAATATTATTCAAATAATATGAATTATTGATCTGATAATGGGAAATACTGTGCAGTGACGATTATTGAAACAACAATAATATAAAATATCAATGTAGTAATTATTGAATCAATAAAATAAAACATTGAACAGTAACTACTGTAACAATTATTGAGTAGTGTCTTCCTTCGTAAGAATCAATAATTTAAAAATACTGTTTAATCCGTGTGCTACTGCGCAACCATGCGTATTACTGTATTTTAACCACCGGGTATTCTAACAGTGTTAACGGTAACAACTACGCCGTTATTTATAAAAACTTAATTTTTATCGTTATCTTCATTCAACCGTTTTTCGTTATGGGGCTCACATATAGCTGCGCCGTCGTACGAATATTCTCCGACAGAAAGAATATTCCACGACTAAACGAATATTTCCCGACAAAATGAATATGTTATAACCACTTGTTTATTTTATAAAATTTGTACATTTCACCCATAACCAAAATATTATATCAAATTAACACCTAATTATTCACAATAATAATTAGAGAAAATTTAATTTTATTCATTAATAAGTTGGGGTCTTATAATTAAAGTTCCGAAATAATTAATTTTTGAAGTTATAAATATTTTTTTTAAGAAAACATTTTTTGTGTTGGTGGGCCCCACTGGTGTGCTGAAATTTGATTTTCAAGGTGTGCGTAAATTTTTTTTATAAATAATAATATTTTATTAAATTTTTTATTTTGGTGTTCTAAGCATTTTCCTATAAATAGGGTGCTTATGTTATAATTAAAAATCACACCAGAATCAGAAGTTTTCCCTCTCTATAATATTGAGCGTATTTTTGTGAGTATTTAGATACTTTGAGTGTTGCTATTCAGTGCAAGTTTCCTTCAGCATTATATCCGATATTTCAGCCAGAAGTACTATTCTTTTGAGGTAAGGGATGTTATTTTTTTCGTAAATGATGTTATTTCTTTCAATATTATTATACCGAAATATTAGTATAAATTTTATTATAAAATTCTTACCTTTTCATGTCGAAGTTACTATTCACATATACGACACTATTCACGAATACGGTACTATTTACGAGTACTATTCATGAAGTATGATTTTTCTTATAAAATTTTTATCTTTTTGTGTCGGGGTTACTATTCACGTATACGGCACTATTCACGTATACGACACTATTCACGAATACGACACTATTCACAGAAAAATTAAATTTTCTATTCTTTGTCCAAGTTATCTATTATGGTAAATATCTTTGATTGTATTCATGTTTTGATCTTCATTCTTGAATTTTGCTCCACAATTGATTATTATGGAGTATTTTTGAACTTGGATAAAGTAAAGTACGAATCCCTAATATTTGTCCTTTTATCTCTCTGGATTCGTTTTCTTGAAAATATTTTTATCATTCTCAGTCCTAAATGGTGATATAACTGAATATCTTTGGCCCGTAGTGTAAGACCCCAATTTTCATAAATAAAGATTATTTTTCTCAAAATATATTTTTAATATTATGGTGTGATTTTGATATAATGTTATAGTTGTGAGTAATATTTATAAAGTTTGCAAAGTATGCAAGTTGTTATAAAATATTCGATTGGTCGGGGAATATTCGTTTTAACAGAAAATATTCGTACAACGGCACAATCATTGGTGGACCCCACAACGGAATTATTGTCGGAGGTAAAAAACGACAGAATTATCTTTTTATAAAAATAACGACGAAAGTTTTACCGTTAACTGTTGAAATACCCGTTGATGAAAAGTACAGTAATACGCGTGGTTGCATAGTAGCACACGGTATTGATTATTGATGCTTACGCGAGAAGTCACTCAGTTTTATTCAATTATTTTTACAGTAATTGTTGCATAGTATCTCACGTTATTTGATTTAATTATTGTCAATATTTTATATATTATTAAATCAATAATTGGGACGACAAAGTTATTCATATTATTATTTGCAATATTGACGATGTTAGTTCCCTGTAGGCACACAATAGATCTAGAAGGGGGGGGGGGGTTGAATAGATCTTTTTTATTTTTAAATACTTTTCTCGTTTATTTTGTATTGCTAATGAATTAGCATATGACAAGCATAAGAATCTTTTCAGGCACAGCGGAATAAGTAAAAGATCCCCTTCATTGATATATTCATAATTATATATACATTGTTCTTAGAGTTGGTTCAGTGGTAAGCAGCTAATACATATATAGCAGTTATAGCAGTTAAGTGCATAATGTAAGTGACATAAAGTAAATGACACAAGGGATTTTAAGTGGTTTAGAGACTCAAGCTCCTAATCCACTCTTCTGCTTTCAACTAGCTGGATTTCTACTAAGGAAAGGCAACACCCTGAATCACTAAGATTCCTTCAAGGCCAGCAGCCTTAGAACTTCAGTTCACTAAGAACTTTTCAAGGCCAGCAGCCTTGGAACTTCTCTAGTTTCCTAGGAACTCTTCAAGCCCAGCAGGATTGGAACTTCATTTAGTCCCTCCGGATAAGAACCCCTCAGGCCCTGGCTTCTTCTTGTTGTTGATGTTGTTGTTGTTGGTGCTGAGCTGCTAAGATGTCTTTAAGCTTGACCATCTTCTGTACTTAGCAGCTTGGCGTAGTCCTCTTGGTATTCTGCTTTGAGTCTGGACTACATCTTCTTTGGTGCAGCTGATTTTCATCTGTTGTCAGCTGTGCACCATCACCATTTAGGTTTGCTAAGTGTTTGAGCTTTTGGTAGACTTCGTCTGGCACTTAGCATTCTTTGAACCCTTCTTGACTGGTTGGCAGACATGGTTCTGCTCTTGTTCTATTTCAGCTTTAGGTTCTTGGTGATTCGTAGAGTGGCTCTCTGGATCTTCTTTATTCTCTGTCACTCTTCTGAATGCTATCTTCTTGTCATTCTCGGCTCTCAGCTTAGCTGCCATTTCCAATGGCATTCTCATCTTTGTTGAGTGAAGCTATAGTCTGTTCAAGTCCTTCTCCAAAGCTACTTCACTTCCACCATCGTAGTCTCACTGTCACTGAGACTTGTTCTGTTAAGCTCTGGTGGAACTCGTAGAGTCAACAATAGCATTCCAACAACTCAACGATTCTGTAACATAGCAATCATCAGCATCTTTTGATCTTTGAAGCTCTTGTTAATTTATACTCCTTCTCAACCTTCCCGTTGGAATGTAGCCATTGGGAGCTATTTGAATTGCTTCACAGATCTCGAGTTATTTGGTGCAGACTGCTGGATGTGACGTGACAGCTCCTTTATGACTTTACTGACATAGCAGTCTGCCACCTTACCTACCGCCTTAGAGTTGTCACCTTTCCATGCAAGGCAGTTAGTCGACTTTATTTTCTCCTTTTGATTTCTCGATTAGAGGTTATCTTTTTGCATCGATGCTCTCAATAAACTCTGTTCGAATATCAATCCTCAGATTGAACCGTTTCCAATGCTTCAACCTTCAGATGACCGAACTCTAAGATTCTGATGCACATCTTCTTGGACCTGATCGTAGTGTCTTATTAAATGTTGCTCATTGATAGGTAGAGACAACACTATGATCTTGAAGAGTGTTTATTGTATCTTCAATGTAGAACACCTCTTCCTTCTCTTGTGCAGTGCTTTAACACTTTTGTTTGCTTAGACTGATCTTAGTTACTGATGGCTTGACTCCTTGTTCTGGCCCCTTTTGAATAGCAAGACACTTTAGATTTGTGGCATGCCCAGTTCGCTTTCTCCTTGTGATCTCCCGTTCATTTATCATCAATGGACTGACCCAATGCTTAATCACTTTAGCCTTGTTCTTCATAGGCTGACCAGTATCTTTGTGTACACTCCATCAGTTCCTTCTTTATTTGGCAAATACTATGATCCTGGTTGCTTTCAAGATCGTTGTCTTCTGTTCACTTGATAGCTACTGCATTTGCTGACTTTCCTTAGTCAGTTACTTAAGTCTTCTTCTAATCAACTTGTGAAAGACTTCATCTCGAATGACTTCAAAACTCAATATGGATGTTGATTGAGTTGATGCTTAGATCTTCTGTTAACTTTGCATGCCACTTGTTGAGTGCTCTCTGATTTCCTTCAGGTGGGATGTATCTCTACAGCTTGGACCAGAGGCTTCATACTTTGGATATTCTGGGAGTGCTCATTTATTGAGAATCGTGTTTGCTCTACAATTCTGCCTTAGAGTTGTGAGCACATTTGTTGAAGCCTAAGTTCTGCACTCTATGATTTAGCTTGGGTTGTGCACACACTACGACTCTGAGATCAGATCTTGACACTCTATGATTTCTGTCTTTATGCTCATTGTCTTCCTCGAATCTTGCTCGACTACGATCTCTGCCTTTCATATGATCAGTAGACTCTACGACTCCGAGTGTAGTCTACGATTCTTGACTTGGCTTCGGCAGATGCTCGGTCGGCTCATAGACAGGCTGTCTCTACGATTCTGAACATGACTTCTTCAGTAGACTACGGCTCCAAGGAAGTTCTACTCGACACACTACGATCCTTCCTCGTCTCTCCTGGCAGTCGACGAACTCCGAGATCTACTATCTTGCAGACTACGATTCTGCCTTGATAGCTCCCGAGTTTTCCTTGACTCTCCTGGCAGACTACGATTTTTGGTGCAGTGCTCGACGATCAGACAAGCCTATCTATTACCTTATAAGATCAACCTAACAAGCTTGATCTTTCTATATTTATAGTCCTTGTACATCATTTCTTTTTAAGGACTTTACAAAGCTGTTTTGCTTATGTAGGATCAACCTAGCATATTTGATCAATTCATTCTATGTCCTTGTACATATGTTCCTATTATCTATCAAAGGACTTTTCAACTTTTCTTAATGCAAGCATACTTGCATATTAATTCATGTATATCATAATCAAATCATATATAAATAGGAATATCATTCACATGCTTATTCCTGACAATCTCCCCCTATTTGATTATGACAAAAATAATAAGTGCATATGCATGATATGAATGAATCTTATATATAGTGAACAACTGTATTCCTAAAACAGATAATCATGAATGTAATTTATAATAATATGAAATTTAATAAACTACGACACTTTACATCCTGGATCCAGAACATACCTAACTAGTTAGAAATGTACCTTTTTGGCTCCTTATATGTTTCCAGGATGTTTGTTGATCAACTATTCATCTGTTTGATCTCTTTGCTCGTGCTCCCCTTGGGACTCATGCTCTTCTTCTTTTCTGGCTCCCCCTCAAACTCTGCATTCATAGGATCATCATCCTTTGTCTCACCCTCAGATGATGATTCTGCTTTTACTGCTGCTATCTTCTTCTTTGCCTTCTTCTTAGCCTTCTTGTCTTCTCTTCTTTTGTCCTCCTTGCTCCTTCTTGAGTGCTTCTTTCTATGTCTCTTTTTCTCCCTTTTTTTGTCATTAATCACTTGTGAAAGCTGCTCCATGTTGGACATTAGTTGCTCCATCAGGTAAGATGAGTTACCAACCTCAATCTTAAGTTCTTGTTGGTTCATCTCAATTTGCAGGGAGAGAGACTGATTCAGATTGTCAATCTTGTCAGAGAGGGATAAGATTTGCTCTTCATTAACCTTTTGTGCTCGTAGAGCTTCTGCCTTCTGATCATTTATAGCCTTCAGATAGATTTGATCTCTCTCTTTGATTTTGAGAGATATATTAGATATAGTGGCTTGAAGTCTGTTCTGAGCTGCATTGCCTCCAGCTTCTGTCAACATCTTTGACTCTTCAGTGATGAGATATATCTTCTCAGTCAGCTCATCAGAATTCTTCAGTAACTCCTGCTCCGTAGGAGTTTGGTTATGTGGTTGGGCAGCCTCTTGTTGAGCACCAGATTGAACTCTACAATTTTCATTCTTGGACAGATTTTCAAAAGTAGTGAGAATCTAAAAAATTATTGAGTGCCAATCGCTGTTGGAGGATGAAGGAATGTTAGACAACTGTGCTTGGGCAGAGGGAAGCTTCTCAGACTGAACTTGATCATCTTCAGTGGTAGGGTGAAAGGACTCTACGATCATGTTCTTGGCCATGATCCTTCTTCTATCAGAACCCACTCTACGATCATAAGGAATTTAGTGATTTCCAGCATGTCGGTAGACTTTGTAGTGAGGCTGGTCTCTGATCATCTTGGTTGCAAATCTCTTCACCCTTGGGAAGTTCTGTGACACTAGCTCCAGGCTTAGAAACTGAGAGTATCACTAGCTGAAGTAACTTCCATCCTTTTCAGTTTATGCCTTTCACCAAGGCATCCAAGGGAAAAACCATCTCATCAGAAAGTCATCAGGATTGTAGAGGATAGTAGTGCAGTCTAACTCCATGTTGTTTCAATTTTAAACACTTCAAATGCAGTCATCTTCACAACCTTGAGCTGTTTATTGTCATAGTTTACCCATCTTTCTGCTGGTACTTCTGGTGATTCATCAGAAACTTCCACAACTATTCTTCTGTCGATTTTTGCTGGAGAGAGGACATGATAGTATGTTGGTTCCTCTGATTCCTGATTTGTAGAACCAGAATCTTTCTCCATTTCTTCACATTCTGAGCTTGAATCATGCTGACTTCTTTCATCAGATTCATTAGTGAATTCTTCTTGCTGATTTTCATTACTAGTGCCTTCTTTAGCATCTTCTTCCTTGGATTCATATTCATCATCACTCACTTCAATGATTGCAGTAGAGTGTTCACCTTACTTCTTTGGGACAGATCTAACAAGTAGGCTGTTGCTCTTTCTTCTCCTTGGAGGTTCGGCTATAGGAGAGACAAACTTTTCTTCTTCTTCAGAATCTGAAGCCTTTGAATCATTAGACAAGCTTCCTTGAAGTTCAGCATTAGTAGGGGCCGGTCCTTCTTCTTCTTCAGACTCAACATCTTTGGAAACATCACGTGAACTTGTTGAGGCATTTACAGTAAGAGATGCAGTTGTGTCAACTTGCAATCTTTCTTCATCATCAGAGTGGATGCTCTGAGAGTTAGCCATAGGGCTTTCATATTCTTCTTCATTATCAGATTTTGCAATTTCTTTCATGGATCCAGCTTCACCCTCATTGTTGGATTTGCTCTTTGAGGGTTCAATCTTGGAGCTTTCAATTCCCTTCTCATCTTCTGACTCTACGTTCTCATCCTTGGAAGATAGACTTTCTTGGGGAACTGGGGTTGACTTCTTTATCACCTTTGCTTTCTTTTTGGATGACCCTTGGAGTAATCTGTCACTTCTTCTCTTTGGGGTTTCTACAGTCGAGACCTTTTCTTCTCCTACTTCCTTGTTGTCAGTGGAGAGATTTCTTGGTGGAGCCTCTGCTTTCTTCACACCCTTGGACTTCTTCTTTGCTGGTGTGGCTGCTACTGGTACAGAGTCATCAGACTGAGAGCTTTCCACCTCCTTCGCATTTCTCTTCTTTGCAGAGACCTTGCTGCTGCTCCCAGTTGTTATTAGCCTCCTGTTTTTCTTGGGATTTTTCTTCCAATTTATAAACAGCTGTGGAGACATCACTTTGTGAACATTCAGTGGTTCTCCCTCATCATCCTTTATCTTGCTTCCCAATTTCTTCTTCAGCACAATGCTCAAGAGTCTTCCATGAAAAACCTTTGTAAGGGGTTTATCTGTAGACTTCTTCATTTCAGCCTTTTCCAGCCATGAAAAACCTTTGTAAAGAAGATGAACTTGTTCATTTCATTTTTTTGGTCCTTGAGATGAACTTGACTAAGCATTCCTTCTGGGTTAAGGTAGCTCAGGAAGGGCCAACCTCTTAGAGTGAACTAAGGGTTAGGTTTGTCCTTGAGGCACTTTCCAGATGAAAAACTTTAGAAGTGATTTGCACTGATATCTCATTTGACCTTTACTGCTGGGGAGTTCCTCAACCGATATTTAGACATTTGCATTGACTGTAATCATGGTGTCTTCCTGCTCTCACACTGCGATCAGATAGTTGATCATCGGCGCTTCATGATTTTGAGTTGGGTGGCTGACAAGGTTATCAGTAGTACATTTTGAGACGTTCCTACTGACTATAGATCTTCATTTGGTTCATCAGCCACAAAGTTTTGGAACTCTGTAACTGGTATACTACTTCATAGAATATTTTTGATATTTTCAGTGCTGCTGTTCTTTAGCAAATCATTGCTCCCCCATAGTTGATACTGTCTTCTCAGTGAGGTGTGATTTCCTTTTCTTCATGTGTATTAGAAGGCAACCTTGCATATCTCCTTCTGACTGGAATCATCACTATCAATTAAATCTCCTTATATCATAGACATGGACATCTTCAGGATGTTAGAGTTTATGCCCTAGAGGCCAATTATTTGATATAATTGCTTAACGTTTTGATATTATGTTTGATTGAATAAATGAATGATTTTATTATGGTTTTATTTACTGCGTTATATAAATATTAACATAATAAAAAATCCTTAGAATAATGATACAAATTATATAGTTTCAAGTATGTGACTTGAACATGAGATTATATAATTATAATTAGTATCATTATTCTTAAATGTCCTTAGTCGAGTATCATTGTTGATGGGACAACAATGATGCATTAAGACTAGTATGTGGATTGACTGATGACCAAATCTCATTGGTCATAAATATATGAGATATTAAGTCAATGCATAGGTACATGTTAGAGAACGATGTACTGGACAGACCCACCATGAGAATTCTATATGGAGCATTATGCAAAGTGTCATTAGTAATTCTCATAGTGACAATGATGTAATGGTCCTCCGACCTGAAATCACTATATTACTACACGAGAATTTATGTACTTTGATATCATCAAATGTCACCTTTAATAGGGTGGACTATAAAGGTGATTATTGGGTACATCATGAATCGTGTGAGGAATATGAGTGATCTAGATGGAATTTAACCCTCTTATATATTAGGGGTGATATCCATAGGCCTCTTGATTGAGTAGGACTATAAAATGCATGGCCATGCTCAAATAGTGATTTGTTTCATATAGTCCACTCATTGATCAAGAAAAACTCAGATTAAATTATGAAGAGTATGACACATTCCATGACTCCAGTTTAATCTTGGATATTAAGGTTAAAAGGATTAAATTACATTGAAGCATTGGTCACTAAAAGGTTGAATCGAATCATCGATCTTATTATTACTTGGGTAGCAGTGATGCATTACTAGATGCCGCTCACTGTTTATAATTTTATAATATGATTTTAAAATTATTGCCAACGTAATAATAACCTATAGGGTCACACACATAGAACGTAATTTAAAAGAGAATAAATTTAAATTTTAAGGATTTAAATATATTAATATGATTAATATTATTTAAATCACGAATTTAAATTAAAAGGATAATTTGTATATATATATGTATATTAATTAAGTAAGACTTAATTAAGATATATATATATATATATATATATATATATATATATAGCAGCTACTTAGGAATTATCATAATTGAAAAACCCTAGCCGCTCTTAGAGAGAGAGAGAGAGACTAGAGAGAAAATAGTTTCATAATCGTTCCTTTGTTGGCTAGTACCGCAAGTCTCTCTTATTGCAGAATCGTTCGACAGTTCGTGCGGCGTTCGTGTGGATACCGTAGAGACGTTCTAATTGGATTGCGTAAAGGATTCGAAGCTATTTCAAAACTTTTCCATAATCGGTATAATATCTAAACCACTGAATTAATTTTAGTTTCGCTTGGATCCTATTTTGGGTTTTAGAATTGCTTTGAATATTTTAAATTTCCGCTGCATTTTTGTGCCGAAATCCCAACACAGGACTGATCACTCTACGATCATTTGACATTACTACGAACGTAGTCTTCCTTATTAGTGTGTGCTTATGGAGTTCTGCTTCCTTAATGAGTTCCTCATGATTAATGCTCGATGATCCTCTGATGTGAACTTTCTTGAGGATTCTTCTCATATGATATGCTTTGCATGATTGAGCATATAAGACCCTTTTCATCTTAGGTTGAATGACCTGCTTCCATATAAAGATCAGCAGCCATATGAGCTTCAATCAGGTTATCTCAGCAGGTCTTCAAGGATAAGCTTTGACATATAGGAATTTTATCAGAATTATTTCTAAACAGTCTTAAGCCTTCTGCTGGTTGAATCTTCTTGACTGAAGTCTTCTGCTTCAGCTTCCTTAGTGTGGTCAGATAGACCAAGTGCTTGCAAGTTAGATACATTTCTATTTTTGGTACCCATAGTTAAATGAGTCCTGCCAGGTTAGTTTTTAAAATCCCTGTTCCTCATATGTTTGGATTTTCATCATATTGATCACCAACAATCATATTCATGCATATATCCAAATTAGGTATGGCATTTTTAAGATGCATGATGATGAGTGTGTGTAAGATTAGTCATTTCAATAAAACACTCTTTTTCTTTGATGGTTTCATCATTTGCTTGGTTATGTTCACAGAGTTTAAATGTTCACAGAGTGAGAATCAACGCTATCACTTATTTGTATCTAGTTAATTCGTGGAGGTGATCAGTTTCTACGAATCTTCAAGATAACCTTGTAGAACTGATCATACTCCATGTGTTATCAAAATCTTAGAACATAGGTTTGTTCATACATACTAACCCATCAGCAAATATTATTCCACGTAAGATTAATTTAAACCTTGATATGCTTATGACCTATTTCAGATTTCTTTCAAGATGTCATCTTCAACCTAAAACTTGGATGAGGATAAAGTTTGAAAGCATTTGAGTTTCGAACCTCAGTGTACTTTCTCTCTTCACCTTTTTAGGTAGAATATGATTTCTTGAAAGAATACTGTTATAGTGCATAAGGTGGTGCAACATGATGTACATATTTATATAAGTGAGAAATCGTACTTTTTTACTGTCAGTCTCTTAACAGTCATTTAACTTATATATACCGAGGTTAGGCATTGATGTGCATAGTTTTTCATATGCTCCTGACAGCTTGTTGCTCCACTTATCCTTCAATCAATCAGTCATGGTCTTGAAGATGTAGGCTAAGAGAATCTTAGCATCTTTAGTTCTTTGACATCCTTGAGTCCACAAGGTTTTCATCCAGCTACTGGTTGGCCAAATACATATTTGAGAGGTTCTTCTTTCTTCTCTAGATAAGCATTTCTTAGCATGCATGGCCTTTTCATCTTTCAGGCTGGTGGATGTTTGACTCTTTGCTATTGATGTCTCTTGAGCTTCCTAGCCTAGTCTTCAGACTACAAGATTGACTGCGGCCAATGATTGGTCTTGTTGTAGTGGCATTTAAGAGCATGGACCAATCTGAGCAGCTTCATGTGTATATACACATCTTCCTGTACACAATATTTCCAACATGTGAGCTCATCTACATTTAGAAGTGACTTACTACTAAACCAAGTTTAGAACAATATTTGTGCCTAAGATCAGACTCAAAGCGATTAGCTTTAGAATATAGCATGAGAACCTGCTCTGATACCAATTGAATTAGATCTTCTGTTAGCTTTTCATGTCATTCGTTGACTACTCTCTGGTTTCCTTCAGGTGGGATGTATCTCTGTAGCTCAGACCAGAGGCTTCATACTTTGGATATTCTGGGAGTGCTCATTTGTTGAGAATCGTGTTTGCTCTATAATTCTACCTTGGCGTTGTGAACACATCTGTTGAAGCCTTAGTTCTGTACTCTACGATTCAGATTGGGTTGTGCAGACACCACGACTCTAAGATCAGATCTTGACACTCTACGATTTCTGTCTTTATGTTTGTTGTCTTCATCTAATCTTGCTCGACTACGATCTCTGCCTCTGATATGGTCAGTAGACTTTACGACTCCAGGTGTAGTCTACGATTCTTGACTTGGCTTCAGCAGATGCTCAGTTGGCTCGTAGACAGGCTGTCTCTACGATTCTGAACATGACTTCTTCAGCAGACTACGGTTCTGAGGAAGTTCTTCTCGACACACTACGATCCTTTCTCGTCTCTCTTGGCAGTCTACGAACTTCGAGATCTACTATCTTGCAGACTACGATTCTGCCTTGATAGCTCTCGAGTTTTCCTTGACTCTCCTGGCAGACTACGATTTCTGGTGCAGTGCTCGACGATCAGACAAGCCTATCTATTACCTTATAAGATCAACCTAACAAGTTTGATCTTTCTATATTTATAGTCCTTGTACATCATTTCTTTTTAAGGACTTTACAAAGCTGTTTTGCTTATGTAGGATCAACCTAATATATTTGATCAATTCATTCTATGTCCTTGTACATATGTTCCTATTATCTATCAAAGGACTTTTCAGCTTTTCTTAATGCAAGTATACTTGCATATTCATTCATGTATATCATAACCAATTAGGGGGAGATTGTCAGGAATAAGCATATGAATGATATTCTTATTTATATATGATTTGATTATGATATACATGAATGAATATGCAAGTATGCTTGCATTAAGAAAAGCTAAAAAGTCCTTTGATAGATAATAGGAACATATGTACAAGGACATAGAATGAATTGATCAAATATGTTAGGTTGATCCTACATAAGCAAAACAACTTTGTAAACAGGTTGATCCCTTCAGTTTTCTAAGAGTTATTTGTCCCTTTAGTTTTCCAAGAGTTATTTGTCCCTTCAGTTTTTCAAGAGTTATTTGCCCCGTCGGTGTTTCAAGAGTTAATTGCCCCTTCGCAAATAGTAGTTATCTCTTCAATATTACCAAGAGTCATTTTGACCCTTCGTTAAGACCAAGAGCCACTTTCAGTTCTTCTATAAATAAA
The DNA here is from genome assembly GCA_016801055.1 of Panax notoginseng. Classification (NCBI taxonomy): domain Eukaryota; kingdom Viridiplantae; phylum Streptophyta; class Magnoliopsida; order Apiales; family Araliaceae; genus Panax; species Panax notoginseng. The sequence goes on along the minus strand of CM029014.1, from coordinate 36,284,013 downwards.
AGCTCATTCCTTCATTATTTCTTACGAATTCACTGAAACTCTCGAGAGACAAACTATAGAGAGAAAGAAGAAAAGTATTCTGCTACTTCAATTTTCTAATATCCAGTTTCTTCTAAGGTAAGGGATATTATTTGTTGTACTCGTAAGGGATATTATTTGTTATACTCGTAAGGGGTATTATTTCTTTCGTATTCATGAAGAGAACTTTTGTTATTCCATTCTTTATTATTCTGTTGGAATAACCTGTATACGTGGACTACCGTATACATGGTGAAATTCTTCTGGTATTCTATTCCCTATTATTCTGTTAGAATAACCTGTTTATGCGAAGTACTACATACATGGTGAAATTCTTCTAATATTCTGTTCTTTATTATTCTGTCGGAATATCCTGTCTGCGCGTTTACGTCGGACCTGGTTCCATTATTTATTATTCTGTCAGAATATCCTGTCTGCACGTTTACGCTGGACTTGGTTTCATTATTTATTATTCTGTTGGAATATCCTGTCTGTGCGTTACGCATGACCTGGTTCCATTATTTATTATTCTGTTGGGAATAACCTGTCTGTGCAGTCTATCGCACGCATGGTGAATCCTTCTGTTATTTCATTCTTTATTATTCTGTTGGAATAACCTATCTATGTGGATTACCACATGCACGGTGAATGATCCTTTGTATTCATTCCTTATTAAATTATGGAAATGATTTGTATACGTGGATTACCGCATAGCGGGAGAAAATCCATTTGCAGTTTCATACATTCTATTATACTCAGTTGGTTAAAGTTTCGGCTTCTATATTCCTTGAAATTAGTGGAATATCCTGGATATTTGCGCTTCATCCAATATCTTTTCATGGAAATATTCTTCTGAGCATTCTTGAATTTTACTCCACAAAGCAGTATCATGTTAACAATTTGGACGTTATTGAGTTCAGGATAAATTAACTTATTAATCTTTAAAATTTATTCTTGAACTTGTTTTATTGAATTATTATGTCATTGTCATCATCCTCATGCTTATATTATAATGAAAGTCATCTTTGGCTTACGTGCATAGATGGACTTAGTATGATTATGATCAGGGATCATTCGGTATAATCATGACCTGTAATGTTATAAATGATGTGGTAAAAGTCCTCAGTGACCTGTAATGCATTGATGGACAGTTTTTAGTATGATTATGACCAGGGATTATTCGGTATAGTCATAACCGTTGATGATTTAATGAATATCCTTGGCCCGTAATACAGGGATGATTAGATGATGTGGTTTATTTATTAAGTTGAGTCTCAGCGATAAAAGTTGATGAAAACATTTTAAATCATAGAAGATAGTAGATATCATGCTCTACTTGACTCTTCTAATAGAATGTTTATTCCGCTACAGCTAAACTTGATGTCTATTGTATTTTATTAGTTTAACATTGTTGAAGACTATTGATAATTTATTCTGCATTATTTTAGTCATAATATTTCTTACTGGGCTAGTGGAGCTCACCCTTTCTTTCACTGTTCTCTTCAGGAAATGAGAATATAGCTGGGACGAGTCGGGAAAAGGAGTGACGGTCCAGATGATAGCATTAGTAGTCCTCACTATTCTGTTAAATAGTGTGACAATAAATATAATGAGGACTCCTTTGAGTGTGAATATTATCTAGATGACAATATTCCTATTAAAACTCTCAGTTTATGTATTGTCGTATATTACACGACGGTTGTATAATTAAGTTTGTATTTATATTCTGTACCATGTATTTGGCGACTCAAGATGGGTGATGTATACCTATTTTGGGGGCGTCACATCATCAATTCATTATACCACTTAACATTTCACTACAAAGAATATTCCAATTAACTAAGATCATAGCAAACAATCAGTGATATGCCTGGGACAATTTTAAAGGAAAAATGAAATAATTCAATCTTTAAGTTCTAATCCATCTTGCATATTCACTGGGATGGTTATGAGATTAGATAATGAACTCATAATCATTCCCATAAAGCAATAGAAATACATATTTCTAAAATTACAATATACTATACCCAATTGTACATAACGTACAAGCATAATGTATTTAGTCGCTCTGTACCAAAACCCATATTCACACCATTCATTCCTTTTTGGCCACATACTTGACCGAAATGAAAAAAATTGTTACAAGGATACAATGTTAGTGGAAAACATCAGTGATGTAGTGCATATAGTCACTAAGATTTATTTATCAAATTTGAACATTATGCTAATTTATGCAATTGCATGCGTTCTACATGCATATATACTATAAAAGAGAATCTATTTTCAACAAGTGCAAGTTTGTCTTGATATTTTGAAACTGAATTTTCACAGAGGCTAAATGACATGTATTTAGTTTAAATTACAATAAAAACCATTGTATTTCTTTCTTTCAAGCACTTTCTAAGTTTCTGAAGAATACTTATAAGTGGAAGTTGGCCAAAAGCATTATTGCATGAGTTTGCAACTAAAACTATAATTTGTCTTGCATGTACTAAGGTAGTTGTTGTTTGTGTAACCAAAGGGGGAACGGAGAACATAGTTAAATGCACAATCACTGACATGTTATAGCTATCATGGATTATTTTCAAAATAAATTCAAAATTTGGGAAAGTGACCCTAATGCTCGATTTTCTATTTGTGAGGTTCTTAAGAATGTTGGTTACTTGTTTCCAGCTATTAGCAGAAGCTAATTCTTGAGATTTCTTTTTAAGTTTTTATAAACTTGATTCTTTTATACTACTTATTGGATTATCAACACAAGTATTTATTAAGTTTGGGAGATTATGTATTTTGATGCATTATTACTAGAAAGAAACTCCTTCCACCTTGTGGTAAATTATAGAAGAACAATATCATAAAGATATACTATATTATCTTAAGAAAGAGGAGCAGAAACAGGAAGCTATTTTGGGAGAAATCTAAGTTAATTTCTTGAAATCAGTTTAGTGCTTATGAAATTGATTATTTAATTTATAGGCTATTTCCATTGTTTGGGAGTATGATAAGGTTTTAAAGTAAGATTAACAGTTAGAGTGAAGGTTTGACTGATAATATGCATTATTGATCACACATACGGTGTAGGTCGTGCAAGAAACGCGAAAGGTTAGCATATTGGTAAAACTCCGGTTCAGGCAAGTTTTTCAGAGTTTGCTCCAATATGTAAAATGTTGTTATGTGCTAATGTGATGATATGCTATAATACGTTATAAAATGTTGTTGTTAGTTGTTATATTTAGTTAAATTGTAATTCTTAAACTTTGTACTGTGAAATGAGAATCATGATAGAGTGAATTATGTTTCATGTGTGGAGTATGTATTACATACGAATTATATGATGCATGTTTTAAATATCCAGTATGTATATAACTGTGATACATGGACTTAATGCACAATGCATATGAAAGCTATAAACTATATGTTATGTGTTAACTGTTAAACTTGCTGAGCTATTGTGCTTACCCTTGCTTAAACAAATGTTTTCAGCTATGTACGGGGTATTTGAGTTTCGATAAAGACCAAGAAATGGAGAATGATTGTTGAATATCACAGGATTACAAATCTCCTGTTAAAACCTTTTTGGGGGTAAACAGTGTTACAAAAAAGGGGTATATGCTGTAATGAAATATTAGAATAATATTTAAAGTAGATAGAGACCGAAATAGTATGCTGAACCTTTATGTGTATGAGTTAGAGGTTGGTACAGAATATTAATGTAATCAAATGGATCATAATATATATGACCTTGAGTTGTATGGAAATGTTTAAAGATTGCGATTTTGGAAAAGAGTAAAGTTGTAAGTTTTAATCAAGCATAATGTTGATTTTATTCAAAGGTTGATTACCTGAGGAAATGTAAGGATATATTATAATAAATATATTTACTTATTGTCGTTAGGTTAAACTTAGTTGGTTATAACTCCTGAATGTGTAGTACCGTGACGCACCAGACCCAAGGTTCAAGGGACCTGGGTTTGGGGGCGTTACAAGGTATAAGACATACAAATAGCATATGTCTACCTACAAGCCAAGCAAATGAGGCAAGGTTTGACATTATAAGAGATGTGTATATGCAAAAGCATATATATATCTCATGTGTACATGAAAGTGAGAAAAGTAATGTATTATGAATGCATTAAGCTTAGAAAACTAATATTCGTGTGGAATAGCATTTAAATTACTCACAAAAGCGAAAATAAGCTATAATTACGCAAAGTAAAGGCACAGATGCACTAGATAACAATAAGTCTACATATAGATGCGTGTACAGTCTATAAATATTTTTAAAAAGGGTTATAAATTGTAAATGTAATGAATTGACATTTTAAAAGCCGTGTTAGAACTTTTTGAGAATGTATGGCTATATTAAGCCGAAACCTAAAATATTTTAAAGGAATATGGAAGTTTCTTGGAAATAAGAATATCAGATATTGATATAGTTTTTGTGAATGTTTGTTAGCTATACATGTTATGTGATATGAATGTGTGACTAATGTATGCATACATGTGAACATAACTGTGTAGGATTCGTGAAGTGAAGTTAAACTAAAGTTTGTATCAATGGTCATTGAACGAGGTTAATGATGTTAAGCAATATTACTTGCTATACGGATGATGAAGATTGAACGATGTGCAAAATGAATACATTTCCTTGAATTAGAAATGGTATAAATCTATGATTGAAAGTTTTGTTAAATATAATTGGCAGTTATGTATAGTTTGAAATATTGAATAGATAAAGAATGTTTATTATAAAATAAAAATAGATATGATTCTGAAATAAGTGAATCATCGATAGAAAAGATATGAAGTATTGAGACCTAATCTTTTAATACGTTTACTCAGATTATACAAATCATATCATAAATATGATTTTATTATATAAAAAAGAATAGTAAAGGTTGCGATTCAAGGAATGAATGAATGAAAAGAAGGAAAAAATATTATTCCGCATTTTTAGCTATTTTAATATTAAATAATGTTTTAAAGCTAGAACATGATAATATTAACGCACAAGATCGGGGAGAGAAATTGTCCCGATTTTGGGGGCGTCACATAGTATCCTTCCATTCTCCTATAAATAGGATGCTTAGTTAGAATTGAAAATCACACCAGAATCAGAGAATTCTTCTTCTATAATATTGAGCGTATTTCTTTTGAGTTTTAAGAAGCTTTGAGTGTAGAAAACAATGAAAGTTTTCTTTAAGAATATCCCCGCTATACCAGTTGGAACACTCTTCTTTTTAAGGTAAGGGATATTATTTGTGTACAGTATTCGTAAGAGATAATATTTTCTTCCATACTCATATTCCGAATTCTATACTCATTTTGTTAGAGTTTTGGCGTCTATACTACATGATATTAGTAGAATATCCTTGAAATTTGCGTTTCGTCCAGTATCTTTTCATGAAAATATTATTCTGAGCATTCTTGATAAAATTTTAAGCTTTTAATGTCGGGGACTATTCATGGGTTACTATTCTCAAATTACTATTCACGGGGTACTATTCACTCGAGTACTATTCACCCGAGGTACTATTCATGATAAAAAAATTAGTTTCTTTTCGGTCTAAATCATTTTTGATATAATATTATTCTTGAATTTTACTCCACAAAACAGTATCATGTTGACAATTTGTGTGAGACCCCAGATTTTATGAATAAATATTTAATTTTTTCTCGAAATATTTTTTTTATGGTGTGGATTTGATATAATAGTTATGGGTAGTATTTATAAATTTTGCAAAGTATGCAAGTTGTCATATTATATTCGTTTGGTCGGAGAATATTCTTTTTGTCGGAGAATATTCGTACGACGGCACAATCATTGGTGGACCCCACAACAGAAGTATAGTCGTAGTTAGAAAACGACAAAATTATCTTTCTATAAAAATAACGGCTGAGGTGTTACCGTTAAAACCGTTAAAACTGTTGAACTACCCGGTAGTAAAAGTACAGTAATACGCGTGGTTGCATAGTAACACACGATATTGATTATTGATGCTTACGTGAGAAGTCACTCAGCTATACTCAATTATTACTACAGTAATTGCTGCATCATCTCTTAAATTATTGTCATAGTATCATCTATATAATATGTTATATTATTAAATCAATAATTGAGACGTTGTGGTAAGTTTGGTTATTTTTATGGGGGGCCATATGTCGTCATCTAAGAGTCTCTTCATCAATAGTAATTACCGTCATCAATAGTAATTACCGTCGTCAATAGTATTTACCTTGGTCAATTGTATTTACCTTGGTCAATAGTAATTACCTTCGTCAATAGTATTTACCTTGGTCAATAGTATTTACCTTGGTCAATAGTATTTACCTTGGTCAATAGTAATTACCTTCGTTAATAGTATTTACCTTGGTCAATAGTAATTACTTTCGTCAATAGTAGTTGTCCTTTCAATATTACCAAGAGTCATTTGACCTTTCGTTAAGACCAAGAGTCATTTGACCCTTCGTTAAGACCAAGAACCACCCTCAGTTTTTCTATAAATAGAGGCCTAGGGCTTCATTATTTTTCACGAATTCATTCAAGCTATAGAGAGAGAAAGTATAGAGAGAATAAGAGAGAGAGAATAAAAGTATTCTGCTACTTCACTTTTCTAATATCCAGTTCTTTTAAGGTAGGGAATATTATTTCTTTTATATTCATGAAGAGAACTTCTGTTATTCCATTCTTTGTTATTCTGTTGGAATAACCAGTATACACGGTCTACCCTATACTTGGTGACATTCTTCTATTATTCTGTTGGAATATCCTGTCTGTATGTTTTACACCGGACCTGGTTCCGTTTTTATTATTATTCTGTTAGAACATCCTGTCTGTGTGTTTTACACCGGACCTGGTTCCGTTTTTATTATTATTCTGTTGAAACATCCTGTCTGTGTGTTTTACACCGGACCTGGTTCCGTCTTGTTATTATTCTGTTGGAACATCCTGTCTGTGTGTTTTACACCGGACCTGGTTCCATTATTTATTATTCTGTCGGAATATCCTGTCTGTGCGTTTACGCCGGACCTGGTTCCATTATTTATTATTCTGTTGGAATAACCTGTCTGTGCGGTCTATCGCATGCATGGTGATTTCTTTTGTTATTCCATTCTTTATTATACTCAGTTGGTTAAGTTTTGACTTCTATACTCCATGAAATTTATGGAATATCCTTGATAATTGCGGTTCATCCAGTATCTTTTCATGAAAATATTCTTCTAAGCATTCTTGAATTTTACTCCACAAAGCAGTATCATGTTGACAATTTGGACGTTGTTAATTCTTGAACTTGTTTTATTGAATTCTTATATCATTGTCATCATCCTCATGTTTATAAAATGTTGAAAGTCATCTGTGGCCTGTAGTGCATAGATGGACTTGGTATGATTATGACCAGGGATTATTCGGTATAATCATGACCGTAATGTTACAAATGATGTGGTAAAAGTCCTCATTGGCCAGTAGTGCATTGAGGGACAGTTGTTGGCATGATCATGACCATTAATGAATACACGAATATCCTTGGCCGTAGTGCAGGGGTGATTCGATGATGTTGATTATTTTATTAAGCTGAGTCCCAGCGATCACAGTGTTGAAAAACCTTTTAAATCATAAAAGATAGTAGAGTTTATTTTCTACTTGACTCTTTTAATGGATTGCTTGTTCCGCTGCAGTTAAACTTGATGTCTATTATATTTTATCAGTTTAACATTGTTGAAGGCTAATGATAATTTATTCTGCATTATCTTAGTCATAATATTTCTTACTGGGCTAGTTGAGCTCACCCTTTCTTTCACTGTTCTCTTCAGGAAATGAGAACGTAGCTGGGGCAAGTCGGGGAACGTAGTGGTGGTCCGAATGATAGTATTAGTTAGTAGTCCTCACTATTCTATGTAATAGTGTGTTAATAAATGTAATGAAGACTCTTTTTGAGTATGAATACTCTCTAGAAGATAATATTTGTATTCAAACTCACAGTTTATGTTTTGTCGTATTGTACACGACAGTTGTATTAGTAAGTTGTATTTGTATTCTGTACTATGTATCTGACGACCCAAGATGGGTGATGTATACCTAATTTTGGGGGCGTCACAATTTGGACGTTTTTGAATTATGGATAAATTAAATTATAAATCTTTAAAAATTTATCCTTTGCTTCCATTTAATTTAAATTCTTATATCAATGTCATCATCATCATGCTTATATTGTGATGAAAGTCATCTTTGGCTTACGTGCTTAGATGAACTGTTGATTGGTATGATTATGATCAGGGATTATTCGGTATAATCATGACCGTAATGTTACAAATAATGTGGTAAAAGTCCTTATTGGCCCGTAGTGCACTGACATACAGTTGCTGGCATGATCATGACCACTGATGAAAACACGAATATCCTTGGCCCGTAGTGCATGGATAATTCGTGGTCGTGATACCAATGAATATCCTTGGCCGTAGTGTAGGGATGATTCGATGATGTGGATTATTTATTAAGCTGAGTCTCAGCGATAAAATCTATGATAAACTTTTTAAATCATAGAAGATAGTAGATATCACGCTCTACTTTACTCTTCTAATGGATTGCTTGTTATGCTGCAGTTAAACTTGATGTTTGTTATATTTTATCAGTTTAACACTGTTGAAGGCTAACGATAATTTATTCTGCATTATCTTAGTCATAATATTTCTTACTGGGCTAGTTGAGCTCACCCTTTTGCTTTCACTGTTCTCTTCAGGAATTTATAGCGTAGCCGGGACTAGTTATGGAGCGGAGTGATGGTCCGAGATGGTGGTTTTAGTAGTCCTCAGTATTTAGTGTGATCATAAATGTAATGAGGAATGAATTTGAGTTTGGATATTGTCTATGAGATAATATTCGTGTAAAAACTCTCAGCTCATGTTGTATAATTAAGTTTATATTTGTATTCAATACCATGTATTTGGCGACTCAAGATGGGTGGTGTATACCTATTTTGGGGGCGTCACAGTTGGTATCAAAGCTTAGGGATATGATCCCTGGCTAAGACATGAGACTAGAACTAGGGAGAGAGATGGGGAAATCCTTCACTAGTATGACCTACCTAAGTTTATTTGTTATTTAATTGGTCGGTCAGAGTATAGGGATAATATGTGGCATGTTAATTAACCCTTATTTTGTGGCAGTATTTGAAAATGGCATCCAAAAATGTCGAGTTAAGCAATGGAGCACATGAGATCATTGAGTCATCATTGATCAATACCCAGGATAATGTGCATCAAGAAGGCAATAATCCTCAGGTGAATAACAACACTGACCAAATGGCGAATGACGGAATGTTTAGGAGCTTTCTGCAATTCGTGCAACATTATGCAAGAAAGACTCTTGTTCAAAATGCAGGTGAAAACACTGGAAACTCTCGAACGGTCACCACTAAGCAGTTCAAGGAGCTGGAACCACCGGAGTTTTTAGGAGAACCAAAACCACTTAAGGAGGAGACGTGGATAAAACAGATCACCAAGATATTTGATGTCTTGGGATGCTCCAAGGAGCAAAAGGTTCCCTTTTCCACTTTCATGTTGCGAGGAGAGGAAGATTATTGGTGGGAATATGTAAAGCGTACTCAGCCTGCCGCACTGAAGATGTCTTGGGAGAAGTTTTAAGAACTGTTAAACAACAAGTACTTTTCCGAAAGTATTCGTCACATGAAGGAGGTAGAATTCATCAAGCTGGAGCAAAAAAATATGACCGTGTCACAGTACGAAGCTAAGTTTGTTGAGTTGTCCCAGTTTACATTCCACTTGGTTGATAATGAGGAGAGAATGACACGGATGTTTCTAAGAGGTTTGAAACCCGAGATACGTCAATACCTAATTTCTCACAAACTTTGCCTGTATTCAGATGTTATAAATAGGGCTCAGTTGTTGGAGCGCAATAATGAGTCAACCCAACCAAGAGAAAGCAGCCGAAAAAATGATAATACCAGTGGTAGCAGTTATCGAAGCGGTGACAACAAACGTGGAGGGAATCAACATACCAGAAATGGTAACTATTTTGGTGGTAATCATAACCAAGATAATAAAAGTGGACATTTCAAGAAGAGGAGATTCAATAATGATGGAAAGACATCATCACTAGCAACAGTTGTTAAGGAAGGAGAACGACCACCTATCATATGCTTTAAATGCGGAGGGGAGGGATACATCAGTCCAAATTTTATGCAGCAGTCCAAAACGTGTTACAATTATGGAAAAGAAGGTCACCTAGCTCGATTTTATCGTGCAGTGAAGCCAAGTTCAGTTGGGATGGTGACACCAAATGCCGTCCCAGACAAGTCAAAACCAGTGGTTCAAGGGAAAGCGTTTGTTGTGACCTCCCAGAAAGCGAGGAACCCGAACGAGGTCATCACGTGTAAGCTAATCATAAACTCTAGCGAAGTCTATACCTTATTTGATACCAGTTCTGTCCATTCTTTTATTTCTCCAACTTGCACTCAACGTTTAAATTTAACTCCGGAGAAATTAGACTTTAACTTATCTGTTGAAACTCTGTTGGGAGAAACCTTCATTACATCCACTGTTTATAAATCTTGTTTGACTCAAATCGGCACCCGCACATTACCTGTCAATCTTATCTCTTTGAAAATACTTGAATTCGATGTGATTTTAGGAATTGATTGGTTAACTACTCATCATGCTAAAATTGATTATTTTTATAAGGTTGTTAGCTTTCATATTCCTAACCAACCTATTATGCGAATTCAAGCAACCAAACCACTAAAGTCAATCACTGTCATATCAAGCCATAAAACTATTCGTTTATTAAAAAACGGATGTCAAGCTTTCTTAGCCCATGTCACAGATTTAAACAAAAATAATTCAGTTTTGAATGATATTTCTATTATTAATAAATTTCCTGACGTATTCCCTGAAGAACTTCCTGGCCTACCCCCGGAGTGTGAAATCAAATTTTGTATCGACCTTGAACCCGGTACAAAACCCATTTCCAAAGCCCCATATCGAATGACTTCTATTGAACTTCAGGAGTTAAAGACCCAACTGCAGGAATTGTTAGATATCGGTTTCATTAGTCCTAGTACGTCTCCTTGGGGTGCTCCTGTTCTATTCGTAAAGAAGAAAGATAGAAGTATGCGACTTTGTATTGACTATCGGGAGTTGAATCATGTCACCATCAAAAATAGGTACCCGTTGCCTCGTATTGATGATCTGTTTGACCAATTGCAAGACACTAAATTCTTTTCAAAGATCGATATTCGTTCCAGATATCATCAGTTGAAGATTAAAACTGATGATATTCTAAAGACGACTTTCAGAACTCAGTACGGGCATTACGAATTCCTAGTCATGTCTTTTGGATTGACTAATGCTCCTGCTACCTTCATGGATATGATGAACCGAGTATTCAAGGAATATTTGGATCACTTTGTGGTTGTCTTTATTGATGACATCCTCATTTACTCTAAAACCCGTGAAGATCATGAGCAACACTTGAGGTCGATACTCCAAAAGCTTCGTGAAAATAAGTTGTATGCCAAGTTGAAGAAAAATGAGTTCTGGCTTGAGGAAGTAGCATTCCTTGGGCACGTTATATCAAATCACAGAATATCGTTTGACCCATCAAAGATTGAAGCAATACAAAGCTGGAAGCAACCTAAGACAGTAACCGAAGTACGTAGCTTTCTGGGCTTAGCTGGTTATTATCGAATATTCGTGGAAGGTTTTTCTTGAATCGCTACTCTATTAACTCAGCTGACTCGAAAAGATACAAAATTCAGTTGGAGCGAGGAATGTGAGAAGAGTTTTTAAGAACTCAAGAGGAGACTCATTTCAGCACCTGTTCTGACAATATCATCTAGTTTGGAGGGATTTGTCATCTACAGCAATGCTTCGGGCAGAGGGTTAGGATGTGTTCTCATGCAACATGGGAAAGTCATAGCCTATGCCTCACGATAGCTCAAAGAATATGAGAGGAATTATCCTACTCATGATCTAGAGTTGGCAGCAGTCGTTTTCACACTAAAGATCTGGAGGCATTACCTGTATGGGGAGAAAGTGGAGATCTACACGGATCATAAAAGCCTCAAATATTTCTTCACCCAAAAGGAACTTAACATGCAGCAACGACGTTGGCTCGAGCTGTTGAAAGATTATGATCATACCATTCAATACCATCCTAGAAAAGCGAATGTAGTAGCTGACACATTGAGTAGAAGATCATATGCGGGTACGAGTGCAATATTGTCAACGCAAATGTCCATTTTGTATGACTTACAAAGGATGAAGATAGAGATAAAGACTCCAAGGACCCACGTGATGAAGTCAAATATTCGAGTAGAACCGACTTTAATCGATAAAGTTAAAGCTGCTCAAGCTACAGACTTGGAGCTGATGCGTATGAAGAAGAAAGTACAAGAAGGTGCTATTCTAGAAGCAAGAATCGATGAAGAAGGAATATTTCAAGTCAATTCTAGACTTTGTATTCGTAATGACCTTGATTTAAAGTATAAGATCATGATAGAGGCGCACAACACACCGTTTACAATCCATCCTGGAAGTACCAAAATGTATCGTGATCTTCGACATACATTTTGGTCGATACATTTTGGTGGAGCAATATGAAGAGAAAGATAGCAGAGTTTATCACAAGGTGTTTAAATTATCAACGAGTCAAGGTGAAGCATCAAGTGCCAAAAGGTCCATTACAACCACTTAAAATTCCAGAATGGAAGTGGGAGCACATTAACATGGATTTCGTTACTGGTCTTCCCAAGGATTCTCAAGGCATAGATGCAATTTGGGTCATTGTTGATAGATTGACCAAATCTACTCATTTCTTACCTATACGAGAAACTTATTCACTTGAACGTCTTGCTCGTACATACATAAATGAGATTATAAGACTGTATGGTATGCCAGTATCCATAGTTTCTGATCGAGACCCAAGATTCACTTCATGATTTTGGGTTAGTTTGAAAAAAGCTATGGGCACGAATTTACGATTTAGTTCGGCATATCATCCTCAAATGGACGGACAATCAGAGAGGACTATTCAAACTCTTGAAGATCTATTAAGACTCTGTGTCCTTGACTTCAAAGGAAGTTGGGACAAGTTCTTGCCATTGGTGAAATTCTCCTATAACAACAATTATAAAGCAAGTATTGGCATGGCTCCATTTGAGGCGTTGTATGGATGCAAGTGTCGTTCTCCAATATGCTGGGATGAGGTAGATGAAGCAACGTTGTTGGGATCCGAATTGGTACGCATGACAACGAAAAAGATTCAAATGATCTGGCAACGTATAAAAACCTCACAAGATCGACAAAAGAGTTATGCTGATCTTCATCGAAAGGACGTAGAATTCAATGTTGGAGAATATATGTTATTGTGTATGGCTCCATGAAAAGGAGTTACAAGATTTGGAAAGAGAGGAAAGCTCAATCCTCGATTTATTGGCCCATTTGAAATCCTCGATCGAGTAGAAATTGTGGCTTATAGACTCGCCTTACTGCCAAGTATATCTCATGTTCATAACGTTTTTCACATATTCATGTTACGTAAATATGTGGAAGACCGGAACCATAATATTGAGTTAGAACCGGACGAAATAGCGAAAGATTTAACGTATGAAGAGGTAGCTGTTAAAATCTTGGATAAGAAGGAGCATATTCTACGCTCCAAGGTTATACCTCAAGTCAAAGTTTTGTGGAGAAACCACGATGTTGAGGAAATGACCTGAGAGTTAGAATCTGAAATGAAATCAAGGTATCCTCACCTCTTTGACATACCAGGTACGTACCCTAATTTCGAGGACGAAATTTCATAAGAAGGGGAGGTTGTAAGACCCCAATTTTCATAAATAAAGATTATTTTTCTCGAAATATATTTTTTAATATTATGGTGTAGTTTTGATATAATGTTATAGTTGTGGGTAATATTTATAAATTTTGTTAAAGTATGCAAGTTGTTATAAAATATTCGATTGGTCGGGGAATATTCATTTTAACAGGAAGTATTCGTACGACAACACACTCATTGGTGGACCCCACAACGGAATTATTGTTGAAGTTAGAAAACGACAGAAATATCTTTTTATAAAAATAACGGTGAAAGTTTTACCGTTAACTTTGAAATACCCGATGATGAAAAGTACTATAATATGTATGGTTGCATAGTAGCATACGGTATTGATTATTGATGCTTACGCGAGAAGTCACTCAGTTTATTCAATTATTGCTACAGTAATTATTGCATAGTATCTCACGTTATTTGATTCAATTATTGTCAATATTTTATATATTATTAAATCAATAATTGTAAGACCCCAACTTTTTATAAATGAAATTGAATTTCCTCTATTTATTATTTTGAAATAGTAAGGGTTGATTTGATTAATGTGGTAAGTTATGAGTAAAATGCACAAATATCTTAAATAAGCAAGTGGTTATAAAATATTCATTGTTGCCGGGGAATATTCGTTTGGTTGTGGAATATTCTTACTGTCGGGGAATATTCGTACGACGGCGCAGCCTTGTATGGGACCCATAACGGAAAGTGATTAGATAAAGAAAACGACAAGTATAAGTTTTTTATAAATAGTGGTGTAGTTGTTACCGTTAACACTGTTGAAATACCCGATGGTTAAAACACAGTAATACGCGGTGTTGCACAGTAGCACACAGTATTGCACCAATTATTGATTCTTACGTAAGAATGCACTACTCAATAATTGTTACAGTAATTATTGTTCAATATTTTATTTTATTGATTCAATATTTGCTACGTTTATATTTTATATTATTGTTGTTTCAATAATTATCACTACACAGTATTTCCATTATCAGATCAATAAATCATATTATTTTAATAATATTATTAGATAGCATTATTGGTAATGTCTAGAAAGTTCTGTCTAAGGAGAGGTTTGGTCACCTAATTTCCCGCCAGTAAGGAGAAATCCTTATTAGAAAGTCCCCTCTTTCCTGGGAACAGCCTGGTTGTCAGTATTGTGATTCTATAATATTATTTGTGAATAATTAATTATTGATTTATATGATAAGAAAAATATTTATTTATGTGGATATAAATGGAGGAATTTTTAGAAAAGTGACAATTGTTGAAAATTGATATTTTATCTTTTCTGATAAAATAATTCATTTAAATATATTATATTTTAATAATATAATAATGATGATATTTTTACGATGAATGTATGTTATATAAATAAATGAGGAGGAAGAGTATTTTTGTTGTAATAAATGATAAAAACATGTTAAACATGTCGGTGGGCCCAATTTTTGACTGAAATTTGATTATAGCCTGTAAAATCGTCCATATATAGATTTCGGTCAATTTCTGTTTGGAATTTGAAAAAACTTAAACTTACAAAGTTGTAGAGAATTGAATTTTCTATAGAATGGACATAAGATTCAAATTTTTCTGATAAAAGGGCTATTTGTTATGAATTATTGAAGTTCCAAAATAACTGATTTTGGAAGTTTTAAATATTTTTTTTAATAAAAACATTTTTTGCAATTGGTGTGGGCCCCACAGGTGTTGTAAACATGCTAAAATCAGTTTGTCTAAGGTGGGCGTGAAATTTTTTTAATTATATTAATATTTTATTAAATTTTCTACTTTGGTGTTCTAAGCATTTTCTTATAAATAAGGTGCTTATGTTAGAATTGAAAATCACACCAGAAATTGAAGTTTTCTCTCTCTATATTATCGAGCGTATTTTTATGAGTTATTTGATACTTTGAGTGTTGTTATACGGTGCAAGTTTCCTTCAGCACTATATCCAATATCCCAGTCAGAAGTACTGTTCTTTTGAGATAAGGGATGTTATTTTTTTTATAAATGATATTATTTCTTTCAATATCATTATGCCGAAATATTGGTAAGATTTTTCTTATGAAATTCTTGTCTTTTTGTGTCGAGGTTACTATTCACCTATATGGCACTATTCACAGAAAAATTAAAATTTTCTTTTCTTTGTCCAAGTTGTTTATTATGATTACTAGCTTTGATTTTATTCATGTTTTGATATTCATTCTTGAATTTTGCTCCACAATGGTTTATTATGGAGTATTTTTGAACATGGATAAACTGAAGTACGAATTCCTAATATTTGTTCTTTTGTCTCACTAGATTCGTTTTCTTTAAAATATTTTTCATCATCCTCAGTCCTAAATGATGATATTATTGAATATCTTTTGCCTGTAGTACAAAGATGAATGATTAACTAATGAATATCTTTGGCCCGTAGTGCAAAGATGAACATGTGTTTAGATGAACATAACCAACTGGTGATACAAATGAATATCTTTGGCTTGTAGTGCAAAGATGAATATTTGATTCAAGATGTATATTGAATATTGATGTTACAGGGATAAAATATTGATTATGGACTTTTAAATCTTAGAAGATAGTAGAATTCATTCTCTACTTAACTTTTCTAATGGATTGTTGTTTTCGCTGCAGTTGTTGATCTAAAATTTGTTGTCTATTATATTCTATCAGATTTTTTCCTGTTGAGGACTAACGATAATTTGTTCTATATTATCTTAATCATAATATTCTTTACTGGGCTAGTTGAGCTCACCCTTTTTCCTTTTTGTTCCATTTTTCTTCTCAAGAAGAGAGAATATAGCGGGAAGTAGTCGGGGTGTGAACCGATGTTCCAAGGCAGTTGTTATAATAGTCCTCACTTTTTTGTAAAATAGTGTATCAATAATTGTAATAAGGACTTATTTGAGTGTGGATATTGTCTAGAAGATAATATTTGTATTTTAACTCACAGTTTGTCTGTTGTCGTATTTTGCATGACAATGATATTAATAAAGTTGTAGTTATTTCTATACCATATTTTGGCGACTCAGAATAGGTGATGTATACATGTTTTGGGGGCGTCACAGTTGGTATCAGAGCTTAGGGATATGGTCTCTGGCGGAGATTGGGGAATAGAACTAGGAGGGGAGAGACGAGTAAATCCTTCACTAGTATGTCCTACCTAAGTTTATTTGTTGGTTGGTCAGAATATAAGGATATTATGTGATATGTTAATTTTTTTAATTAACCCTTATTTTGTGGCAGTATTTGAGAATGGCAACCGAGAATGTTAACAGTGGAGTAAATGAGACTGTGGAGATACCTTTACTCGCCAATCAGGAGAACGTGCAACAGGAAGACAATGTTCCTCTTGTAAATAACATCACTGAGCAGAAGACGAACGATGGGATGTTTAGAAGCTTTTTGTAGTTAATGCAAAATCAGACGAGGGAGACTCGCGTACAAAATACAGGTAGAAATGATAGCAACGCGCAGTTTGTTACAGCCAAGCAGTTCAAAGAGTTGGGACCACCAAAATTCTGGGGAAAGCCGGACCCAATTAAGGCGGAAACGTGGGTCAAGCAAATTACTAAGATATTCGATGTCTTGGGATGCACGGAGGAACAGAAGGTTCCATTCGTCACCTTTATGTTCTGTAATGAAGCAGATTACTGGTGAGAATCTGTGAAGCGTACCCAGCCAGCCGCACTCAATATGTCTTGGGAAGCATTTCAGAAACTGTTCAATTATAAGTACTTTCCTGAAAGTATCTGTCATATGAAGGAGGTGGAGTTTATCAGACTGGAACAGAACAACATTACTGTCTCCCAGTATGAGGCTAAGCTTGCGGAGTTATCCAGATTTGCACCTCATTTGGTGGAGAATGAGGAACATATGATGCGGATGTTTCTGAGAGGTTTGAAACCCGACATACGTCAATATCTCATTTCTCATAAATTTTCTCTATATTTAGATATTGTCAACAGGGCTCAATTATTAGAGCGAGATAATGAGTATGTTCAACCGAGGGACCACAACCAGGGTCATACCGGTGACAGCAGTCATCGGAGCAATGATAACCAACGGGGAGGAAAAAATGCAGACAAAAGCAGTAACCACTCTGGTGGTAATCGTGGCCATGATAATAGGAGATGCGAGTCAAGTGAAAATTTCAAAAATAGGAGATTCAATAATGATAATGTGAAGACGTCAGCACCAGTATCAACTGTTTCTAAGGGAGGAGAACGACCACCGGTCGTATGCTATAAATGTGAAAAAAGGGACACATTAGTCCAAACTGTCCACAATAATTCAAGGTATGCTATAATTATGGATAGGAAGGACATATCGCTCGAGATTGTACTGTAGCGAAACTAAGTCCAGCAGAGATGGTGACTCAAAAGGCTGTCCCAGACAAGGAAAAGTCAGTGGTTCCTGGAAGAGCGTTTGTCGTGATTGACCAAAATGCGAAGAACCCGAACGAGGTGATCACGGGTAAGCTAATCATAAATTCTTGCGAAGTTTATACCTTAATAGATACCGGTTCTACCCATTCGTTTATCTCTCCTGCTTGTGCTCAACGTTTAAACTTGACTCCGGAGAAATTAGACTTTGACTTATCTGTGGAGACTCCGTTAGGAGAAACTTTCATTACATCTACTATTTATAAATCTTGTTTGATCCAAGTTGGCACCATCACATTACCTGTTGATCTTATCTCTTTAAAGATACTTGCTTTTGATGTGATTTTAGGGATTGATTGGTTAACTACTCATCATGCCAAAATTAATTGTTTTCGTAAGGTTGTTAGTTTTCATATTCCTAACCAACCTGTTATGCGAATTCAAGCAACTAAACCACTAAAATCAAACACTGTTGTATCAAGCCATAAAGCCATTTATTTATTAAAAACTGGATGTTAAGCTTTCTTAGCCCATGTCATGGACTTGAACAAAAACACGTCAGATTTGAATAATATTTCTGTTGTTAGTGAATTTCCTGACGTATTTCCTGAAGAACTTCCCGGTCAACCCCCATAACGTGAAGTTAAATTCTTTATTGATCTTGAACCTCGTACGAAGCCCATTTCTAAAACTCCATATCGAATGGCTCCTATTAAACTTCAGGAGTTAAAGATCTAACTACAGGAGTTGTTGGACATCGGTTTCATTCGTCCTAGTACATCTCCTTGGGGTGCTCCTGTTTTATTCGTAAAGAAGAAAGACGGCAGTATGTGACTTTGTATTGACTACCGGGAATTGAACCATGTCACCATCAAGAATAGGTATCCGCTACCTCGTATTGATGACTTGTTTGACCAGTTACAAGGAGCACAATTCTTTTCAAAGATCGATCTTCGTTCTGGATATCATCAGCTGAAGATTAAAACTGAGGATATTCTGAAGACTGCCTTCAGAACTCGGTACGAGCATTATGAATTCCTAGTCATGTCTTTTGGATTGACTAATGCTCCTGCGGCTTTCATGGATATGATGAACCGAGTATTCAAGGAATATTTGGATCAGTTTGTTGTTGTCTTTATTGATGACATCCTCATCTATTCTAAAAGCTGTGAAGATCATGAGCACCATTTGAAGTTGGTACTTCAAAGGCTTCGTGAAAACAAGTTATATGCCAAGCTAAAGAAATGTGAGTTCTGGCTTGAGGAAGTAGCATTTCTTGGGCACGTGGTGTCAAAACATGGAAAATTTATTGACTCAACGAAGATTGAAGCAATACAAAGTTGGGAGCTACTGAAGTTGGTTACCGAAGTACGTAGCTTTCTGGGTTTAGCTGGTTATTATCAGAGATTCGTGGAAGGATTTTCTCGAATCGCTACTCCGTTAACTCAACTGACTCGAAAAGATACAAAATTCGTATGGAGCGAGAAATGCGAGAAGAGTTTTCAAGAGCTTAAGAGGAGACTCATTTCGGTACCTGTTCTGACAATACCATCTGGTTCGGATGGATTTGTTATCTATAGCGATGCTTCTGGCAAAGGGTTAGGATGTGTTCTCATGCAACATGGGAATGTCATAGCCTATGCCTCACGACAACTCAAAGAATATAAGAAGAATTATCCTACTCATGATCTAGAGTTGGCATCTGTCGTTTTCGCTTTGAAAATCTGGAGGCACTATCTATATGGGGAGAAAGTGGAGATATATTCAAACCATAAAAGCCTCAAATATTTCTTCACCCAAAAAGAACTCAACATGCGGCAACGACGTTGGCTCGAGCTGTTGAAAGATTACGACCATATCATTCAATATCATCTTCGAAAAGCAAACGTGGTAGCTGACGCATTGAGTAGAAGATCATATGCGGGAAAAAGTGTGATGTTATCAACACAAAGGCCCATTTTATGTGATTTACAAAAGATAAATATAGAATTCAAGGCTCCGAGGACCCATGCGATGATGACAAGTATACGCATAGAACCAATTTTAATTGATAAAGTTAAAGTTGCTCAAGCCATAGACCCGGAGCTGATGCATATGAAGAAGAAAGTACAAGAAGGTGTTATCCCAAAAGCCAGAATCGATGAAGAAGGAATACTTCGAGTCAAATCCAGACTTCGTGTTCCTAACGATTCTAACTTGAAACATAGAATCATGATGGAGGCACACAATACTCCGTTTGCAATTCACCCTAGAAGTACCAAAATGTATCGTGATCTTTGACATACATTTTGGTGGAGCAATATGAAGAGAGAGATCGCGAAGTTTATCTCGAGGTGTTTAACTTGTCAACGTGTAAAGGCGGAGCATCAAGTGCCAAAGGGTCCATTGCAACCACTTGAGATTCTGAAATGGAAGTGGGAACACGTTACCATGGATTTCGTTACGGGTCTTCCCAAGGTTTCTCAAGGCATAGATGCGATTTGGGTTTTTAGTTGATAGATTAACTAAGTCTGCTCATTTCTTGCCGATACGGGAGACTTATTTCCTTGAACATCTTGCTCGTATGTATGTAAATGAGATTATGAGATTGCATTGCATGCCAGTATCCATAGTTTCGGATCGTGACCCAAGATTCACTTCACAATTTTGGGTTAGCTTGCAGAAAGCTTTGGGCACGGATTTACGATTCAGTTCGGCATACCATCCTCAGACGGATGGATAATCAGAGAGGACTATTCAAACTCTTGAAGATCTATTAAGACTTTATATCCTAGACTTCAAAGAGAGTTGGGATAAGTATTTACCATTGGTAGAATTCTTCTACAACAACAGTTATCAAGCAAGTATAGGTGTGGCTTCATTCGAAGCGTTGTATGGACGAAAGTGTCGCTCTCCAGTATGTTGGGATGAGGTGGGTGAAGCAACATTGTTGGGACCAGAGTTGGTACGTATGACTACATAAAAGATCCAAATGATTCGACAACGTCTATAAACGGCACAGGATCGACAAAAGAGTTATGCGGATCTTCATTGAAAGGACGTGGAATTTAGTATTGGGGATCATGTATTGTTGCGAGTTGCTCCATGGAAGGGAGTTACAAGATTTAGGAAGAGAGGAAAGCTCAATCCACGATTTATTGGTCCATTTCAAATTCTTGACCGAGTAGGAAATGTGGCCTATAGACTTGCGTTACCTCCAAGCATGTCTCGTGTTCATAATTTTTTTCACATATCTGTGCTTCGTAAATATGTGAAAGACCCGAACCACATTACTGAGTTAGAACCAGACGAGATAGCCGAAGACTTAACGTACGAGGAGGTACCTGTCAAGATATTGGATAGGAAGGAGCATGTCCTACGCACAAAGGTTGTACCACAAGTTAAAGTTTTGTGGAGGAACCATGCTATTGAGGAAATGACCTGGGAGTTGGAAACGGAAATGAAAGCGAGGTATCCTCACCTTTTAGAAACACCAGGTACGTACGTCAATTTCGAGGACGAAATTTTATAAGGAGGGGACGTAACGACCCCAAAAATTTATACAATTTAATTATTAACTTCGGTCGTTAATAACTACCTTCTGATTTTACATCATTACTCGATGTTAAACTTTATAAAATGCGAAATAATTTAAACTTTTATGCCTTCTTACTCTAATTCCCTGAATCAAAACCTTTGTCAACTACATGTCTTTGAACCAATATTATTTTATGATTCGCTTTATCACTGATATTATATAAAATTTCTACATTTCAATCCGATAACCTTTACATATCAGATAACTCTAACTTTAGCTTTACAACTCAACATAAAAATATACATCATAAAGCATTTAGTACATCTCATGAATCTTAATCATGGTATAAAGAAATAACAACTTTAGCTAAAATATTAATCTTCGAGTATTATTTCTGATCCACGTCATTCAAGTAGCATATAGTGTTACCTTCAATCCTTAACCTGCAAAAATGATTATTTGCAAGGTTGAGCTCGATAGCCCAGCAAAATCTAACAGTTTTCATGCATCACATATCACATAATAACATACTCAATATACATCTTCTAATAATTAAAGTAACATGGCATACATGCTATAACTCACATAGCAAATATAAAGATTGAGTTCCTTACTCAATCAGCATGCTTTACTCAATCAACGTAGTCATAAGTTGACTTTAACATTTCATACATTCAACATATATATAACACATCATGCTCTTTGCAATAAAGATTTAAAACGGTTAAATTCACATAGCAAATAGGAACTGAAAGACTTGCCTGGTTCGTAGATTACCAATTACCAAAAACAGCTTAAATGCTTTGCGTACCTTCTACAACAGTTCAAAGGTTCATAATCACATGCATTAGTTACACATATAACGAAACCACAATGACTCTTAGTCTTAATCTTTTATAACTTGCGTCTTTTTAAAACTTAACACATATCCTCAGGTGTTTACTCCTCTTCGTATGACACTTATCATTACATCATCCCATTTTGTGTTTCCTTAAACTTCTTTTGAAACCGACATTTAACGTTCATTAAAGTCGTCATAGATTTCATTACCCCATATTAGATGTATTACACTTGTTGACAACAACTAGGTTATATAACCTCCACCTTATATCTCGTTACACTTCTCTTATAATTGACAATTAAGTCGTCTACCGCGTATTTACATCCTTTTAAACATATATTAGATTAACTAATCAAGTTATCATTCAAATCGTTCTTTCAACTTATATCTCTCTATAAACCAACATAAACCTTATCATTTATCTTTAACTTTTGAAAATATCACATTTGGTTTTCATTACATAACTTACTCAAGTGATAACTAAAATCTCCATATTTTGATATTATATCATACTACAATTTGTTATTATAGTCCACTTTATGTTTTAATATCCTTAACATGCATGCTAAACTAACCTAAGTCCGTTACGCAAGACCTACAATTAATCAGACTTCACTGTCTGTGATTGGCTACTCGCGCGGCCGCGCGAGTAATATACTGGGTAACCGCGCGACGCAGCGCGCCCGTACCCATAAGTTGCGCGCCCGCGTGATGCCTCAGTTCCAGTTTTTACAGACGCGAACTAATACTCTGTTATAGGCCAAAAATCCCAATTCTACAGAATTTCTCCCAAATTCAACATCTAACACTTTGTCATATTATAGTTATACATGCTAAACACCATTCTATATACAAAAACATTACATAAACATCATTTTGAAGAATCAAAACTATATTTTTCTCAAATTTCTTCATTTTTATACTTTTAACGAATTTAATCGCCACGAACTCATTTCTTAATCAATTGATATGATTTAAACTACACCGCTTTCCTTTCTTAACATATTATCACAATCCAACTTCAATTCGCAGATTACAACTAGTATTGACCATGAAATTTTGTACTTTCTAAGCCATATCATATGAACATAAACATTGTTATCTCAATTTCCTCCTACAATCCTAATTTACATGAATTTGATCATCAACATAGGATTATAGATGATAACTAACAAGTTTAACAAGAGTATACACACATAAAACCAACATCTTAACCCAATCCAACGAAACTTCCAATTAATAGAAAATAGGTATTGCAAAGAAAATTAAGATAAATTATACCTTTAATCCTCTTGATTATATGCTAGCACAAGATGGTGAATCTCTCATTCCTCTTGGCCAAATCACAGAGATTATATTAGACCAAAGGTTTGCGCCAGTTAAATTAGACCAAAGGCAACAAGGCCTTGTTTGGCCACACACCAATTCCCCCATAGTAGATTATTTTAATAATCTTATATTATATAGTTTCCACTTGTCACACTTTAGTTATTTTAAATAACTTATAATAATAATAATAATAATAATAATAATAATAACAATAATAATAATAATAATAATAATAATAATAATAATAATAATAATAATAATAATAATAATAATAATCTTATTATAATTATACTTATAATAAATAATTATACATCTAATTTAATTAATAAATTAGAAACATCACTTTATTTAATTTATTTATTTCCCTTAAATTAAATAATTTATTTAATTTAATTAATTTCTTAAATATTAAGCAATTGATTTAATTTAATTATTTCCTTAAATTAAATCCTCCAGATAAAATTATCATTACTCAATTTACTTAACACTAATCAATTCAGTTACTAAATTAATTCACCACAATTTAATAAATTATTTATTTTTCTCAATAAATAAATTATTTAAAAATATTTATTTAATACAATAAATATTTAAACTTAATTACAAAATTCATTTAATTTCTTCAATAGTTAACTTAATTATTAAACCTAACTTCCCCGATATATGAATATATATTTCTCTTCATACCCGATCACATATTTCAAAATATATAGCACGTATATATACATACTCAAACTCAAAACATCTCATAATAAGAATTTTAATTATTGAATTCTTATTTTAATAACTTATAAAAAAAATTCGGGTTGTCACAGGGGAGGTTGTAAGACCCCAACTTTTTATAAATGAAATTGAATTTCCTCTATTTATTATTTTGAAATAGTAAGAGTTAATTTAATTAATGTGGTAAGTTATGGGTAAAATGCGCAAATATCTTAAATAAGCAGGTGGTTATAAAATATTCATTGTTGTCGGGGAATATTCGTTTGGTCGTGGAATATTCTTACTATTGGAGAATATTCGTATGACGGCGCAGGCTTGTGTGGACCCCATAACGGAAAGCGATTGAATGAAGAAAACGACAAGTATGAGTTTTTTATAAATAACGGCGTAGTTGTTACCGTTAATACTGTTGGAATACACGGCGGTTAAAACACAGTAATACGCGGTGTTGCACAGTAGCACACGGTATTGCACCAATTATTGATTCTTACGTAAGAAGGCACTACTCAATAATTGTTACAGTAATTATTGTTCAATATTTTATTTTATTGATTCAATAATTGCTACGTTAATATTTTATATTATTGTTGTTTCAATAATTGTCACTGCACAGTATTTCTATTATCAAATCAATAAATCATATTATTTTAATAGTATTATTAGATAGCATTATTAGGAAGGTCTAGAAAGTTCTGTCTAAGTAGAGGTTTGGTCACCTAATTGCGCGTCAATAAGGAGAAATCCTCATTGAAAAGCCCCCTCTTTCCTGGGAACGGCCTGATTGTCAGTATTGTGATTCTGTAATATTATTTGTGAATAATTAATTATTAATTTATATGATAAGAAAAATATTTATTTATGTGGATATAAATGGAGGAATTTTTAGAAAAGTGACAATTGTTAAAAATTGATATTTTATCTTTTCTGATAAAATAATTCATTTAAATATATTATATTTCAATAATATAATAATGATGATATTTTTACGATGAATGTGTGATATATGAATAAATAAGGAGGAAGAGTATTTTTGTTGCAATAAATGATAAAAACATGTTAAACATGTTGGTGGGCCCAATTTTTGACTGAAATTTGATTATAGCCTGTAAAATCGTCCGTATGTGGATTTCGGTCAATTTCTGTTTGGAATTTAGAAAAACTTAAACTTACAAAGTTGTAGAAAATTGAATTTTCTATGGAATGGACATAAGATTCGAATTTTTCTGATAAAAGAGCTATTTATTATGAATTATTGAAGTTTCGGGATAATTAATTTTTAAAATTTTAAATATTTTTTTAATAAAAACATTTTTTGCAATTGGGTGGGCCCCACAGGTGTTGTAAACATGTTGAAATCAGTTTATTTAAGGTGGGCGTGAAATTTTTTTAATTATATTAATATTTTATTAAATTTTCTAATTTGGTGTTGTAAGTATTTTTCTATAAATATGATGTTTAGGTTAGAATTAAAAATCACACCAGAAACTGAAATTTTCTCTCTCTATATTATCGAGCGCATTTTTGTGAGTAATTTATTACTTTAAGTGTTGCTATACGGTGCATGTTTTCTTCAGCACTATATGCGGATGTTATTTTTTTATAAATGATATTATTTCTTTCAATATCATTATGCCGGAATATTGGTAAGATTTTTCTTGTGATTTTCTTATCTTTTTGTGTCGAGGTTACTATTCATGTATACGGCACTATTCACAAAATAATTAAAATTTTCTTTTCTTTGTCCTAGTTGTTTATTATGATTACTAGTTTTGATTGTATCCATGTTTTGTTCTTCATTCTTGAATTTTACTCCACAATGGTTTATTATGGAGTATTTTTGAGCATGGATAAACCGAAGTACGAATCTCTAATATTTGTTCTTTTGTCTCACTGAATTCATTTTCTTTAAAATATTTTTCATCATCCTCAGTCCTAAATGATGATATTATTGAATATCTTTGGCCTGTAGTACAAAGATGAATGATTAACTGACGAATATCTTTGGCCCGTAGTGCAAAGATGAACAGGTGTTTAGATGAACATGACCAACTGGTGATACAAATGAATATCTTTGGCCTGTAGTGCAAAGATATATATTTGATTCAAGATGTATATTGATTGATGTTACATGGATAAAATATTGATGACAGACTTTTAAATCTTAGAAGACTTTAAAATTCATTCTCTACTTAACTCTTCTAATGGATTGTTGTTTCCGCTGCAGTTGTTGATCTAAAATTTGTTGTCTATTATATTCTATCAGATTTTTCTCTGTTGAGGACTAACGATAATTTGTTCTATATTATCTTAGTCATAATATTCTTTATTAGGTTAGTTGAGCTCACCTTTTTTTCTTTTTGTTCTATTTTTCTTCTCAGGAAGCGAGAATATAGCGGAAAGTAGTCGGGGTGTGGAGTGATGTTCCAAGGCAGTTGTTATAATAGTTCTCACTATTTTGTAAAATAGTGTATCAATAATTGTAATAAAGATTTATTTGAGTGTGGATATTGTCTAGAAGACAATATTTATATTTTAACTCACAGTTTGTGTGTTGTTGTATTTTGCACGACAATGGTATTAATAAAGTTGTAGTTATTTCTGTACCATGTTTTGGCTACTCAGAATGAGAAATGTATACCTATTTTGGGGGCGTCACAATAATTGAGACGACAAAGTTATTCATATTATTATTTGCAATATTGATGATGTCTAGAAAGTTCTGTCGAGGAGAGGTTTGGTCACCTAATTGCGCGCCAATAGGGAGAAATCCTTATCGAAAAGTTCCCTCTTTCATGGGAAGGATCTGGTTGTTAATTATTGCGAATTATATTAATGATGATAAATGTTATTAAAAATATTGAGGAGATTTTTTATGAAGTATTTATTGTAAATTTTACTTATTATTTGGACCTTCATTTACCCATTTTTCATATATATATATATATATATATATTATAAAAGGTGGGGCCCACATGTGATGATGACATGTAATGGGGCCCACGGGTAGAGGAAAGTCTGGGGGTATTTATTTTGGTAAGTTCACGGGAAAGTTGATTATATATATATATATATATATATATATATATATAATAAGTTTTGTTTTATATGAAAAATAGAATATATTATATATTATTGCGCATAGTGTCTGCATAGTGCCTGCATAGTATTTACATGGTAAATCCTAAATTAATTTTCAGACGAAAGTTTGCGCATACGTGATATTGTACTGTTGGTCCGTGAAAAAAAATTCTACATAGTATCATTCTATTCTCCTATAAATAGGATACTTAGTTAGAATTGAAAAGTACACCAGAATCAGAGAATTCTTCTTCTATAATATTAAGCGTATTTCTTTCGAGTTTTAGGAAGCTTTGAGTGTAGAAAACAGTAAAAGTTTTCTTCAAGAATATCCCCGCTATACCAGTTGGAATACTCTTCTTTTTAAGGTAAGGGATATTATTTTTCTTCAGTATTCGTAAGAAATAATATTTTCTTCCATACTCTGTAGTATGCGAGTAATATTATTTCGTTTCGTATTCCGAATTCTATACTCATTTTGTTAGAGTTTTGGCTTCTATACTCCATGAAATTAGTAGAATATCCTTGAAATTTACACTTCATCTAGTATCTTTTTATGGAAATATTATTCTGAGCAATCTTGATAAAATTTTAAGCTTTTCATGCTGGGGTACTATTCCCAGATTACTATTCCCGAATAACTATTCATGGGATACTATTCACTCGACTATTCATCCTAGAGTACTATTCATGATAAAAAAATTAGTTTCTTTTCGGTCCAAATCATTTTTGATATAATATTATTCTTGAATTTTACTCCACAAAGCAGTGTCATGTTGACAAAGTTGGACGTTTTTGAACTCTGGATAAATTAAATTATAAATCTTTAAAAATTTATCATTTGCTTTAATTTAATTGAATTCTTATATCATTGTCATCATCCTCATGCTTATATTGTGATGAAAGTCATCTTTAGCTTACGTGCTTAGATGGACTGTTGATTGGTATGATTATGACCAAGGATTATTGGGTATAATCATGACCGTAATGTTACAAATGATGCGATAAAAGTCCTCATTGGCCCGTAGTGCATTGATGGATAGTTGTTGGCATGGTCATGACCATTGATGAAAACATGAATATCCTTGGCCCGTAGTGCATAGATAATTCTTGTTCGTGATACTAATGAATATCATTGGCCGTAGTGCAAGGATGATTCGATGATGTGGATTATTTATTAAGGTGAGTCTAAGCGATAAAATTTATGATAAATTTTTTAAATCATAGAAGATAGTAGATATCATGCTCTACTTGACTCTTCTAATGGATTGCTTGTTCCGTTGCAGTTAAACTTGATGTTTATTATATTTTATCAGTTTAACATTGTTGAAGGCTAACGATAATTTATTCTGCATTATCTTAGTCATAATATTTCTTACTGTGCTAGTTGAGCTCACCCTTTTGCTTTCATTGTTCTCTTCAAGAAATGATAGCGTAGCCGGGACTAGTCGGGGAACGGAGTGATGATCCGAGATGGTGGTTTTATTAGTCCTCATTATTTAGTGTGATAATAAATGTAATGAGGAGTGAATTTGAGTTCGGATATTGTCTATGAGACAATATTAATGTAAAAACTCTCAGCTCATGTTGTATAATTAAGTTTATATTTGTATTCAGTACCATGTATTTCACGACCCAAGATGAGTGATGTATACCTATTTTGGGGGCGTCACACGTAGTGCAAAGATGAATGATTACCTGATGAATATCTTTGGTCCGTAAGGCAAAGATGGATAGGTGTTGAGATGAACATGACCAACTGGTGATACGAATGAATATCTTTGGCCCGTAGTACAAAGATGAATATTTTGTTCAAGATGTATATTGATTGATGTTATAGGGATAAAATATTGATGATAGACTTTTAATTCATAGAAGATAGTAGACTTCATTCTCTACTTAACTTTTCTAATGAATTGTTACTTCCGCTGCGAATATTGATCTAAAACTTGTTGTGACGCCCTCAAAATAGGTCCACACGACCCATTCTGAGTCGCCAGCTATCATACTATAAAAAATAAATACAAACTTTATTTATACAACTGTTGAACTGTCGTGCAGAGCACGACAACAGATAAGCTATGAGTTTTAACACAAATATATATAATACTCTCGTGGTGCCTTGACCACAAGACCTTACAATGTTACCTTACATAAAGGTACAATCAATAATTATTTTAGAAATTAAAATCTTTGGGAAGTGCTCAAGAAAAAACCTTCGTACATGGGAGGCCATACGTCTAGATTATGATAGATATCATATGTCCACAGAATTATCCTTGGTTGACCCAATAGACCCTAAAGAAAAACGAGAAGATTACTATCATCTTCTTTCCAATTGTGAGTCTTCTCTTGACATATAATTATCTCCGTTGTCTCCAAGTGAAAATTATATGTCAAATAAACTCCAAGATCATATAGGTAGTGCTTGTAGATATACTCAGCAAGTGGATGTGCATAACCCTGTCTTATGATAACACGAAGTTGTATGTCATTAGACATCTTGTATGATAGTGACAAAACACCTTTTCAAAGTTGGGTTCACCTCACCCTATTGGATTCACCAAATATAACTACTAAATGAACTTTTCTATACTGCTTACGGAGAACCTCCACAGCTAGAGACCACCGTTCTAATCCTCTTAATACCCCGCTCGACCCAGCTACTCTTTTATTACCTGAAAGAAATTGTGAAGCAAAAGAGTGAGCACAACTAGCCCAGTAAAGAATATCATGACTAAAGATAATTATATTATCAATAGCTTTCATCAATAATAACTCAGAGATTTAGAACATATGATAGATGATAAAACTTTCAAACCATAGGTGCAGCGGAACGAGCAATCCATTAAAAGAGTCAAATAGACCATCAGGTCTATTATCTTCTCCATGTTAAAAGTCCACCTATAATGTTTTATCCCTGTAACATCAATCAACAATTCCTGCCCACAATCATATGAATAACTCATAATCATAATTGTGATTCTGAATTCCTTTTTGCACCCTGGACGAAGATAATTTTCATCACCTATCTTCACCTGAAACATCAAAAATCATGGTTATACCAAATCACAATTTTTGCTCATAATCATACTAATTAAATCATCTTTGCACTATGGC
The DNA here is from genome assembly GCA_016801055.1 of Panax notoginseng. Classification (NCBI taxonomy): domain Eukaryota; kingdom Viridiplantae; phylum Streptophyta; class Magnoliopsida; order Apiales; family Araliaceae; genus Panax; species Panax notoginseng. Next base: position 36,253,156 of record CM029014.1, on the reverse strand, counting down.
CAAAGATATTCATTATTATCACATCCATGAATTAATATTTCATTGCTGAGACTCAGCTCAATAATTAATCCATATCATCGAATCATCCCTGCACTACAGGCCAAGGATATTCTTTAGTATCACGACCACGAATTATCCATGCACTATGGGCCAAAGATAATCGTGTTTTCATCAACGGTCCTGATCATGCCATAAAATAATTCATCTTTGCACCCTTGTTCGAAGAGAATCCATAGCCATAATCATACCAAAAACTGTCCATCAATGCACTACGGCCAATGAAGATTTTTACCACGTCATTCATCACATTACGGTTATGATTATACCGAATAATCCCTGGTCATAATTACACCAAGTTCATCTATGCACTACGGGCCAAAGATGACTTTTTACCACATCATTTGTAACATTACGGTCATGATTATACCGAATAATCTCTGGTCATAATCATACCAAGTCCATCTATGCACTACAGGCCACAGATGACTTTCAACATACTATAAACATAAGGATGATGACAATGACATAATAATTCAATAAAACAAGTTCAAGAATTAATTTATCCAGGAACCAATAACGTCTAAATTATCAGCATGATACTTCATTGTAGAGTAAAAATTTAAGAATGCTCAGAAGAATATTCCCGTGAAAAGATACTGGATGAAGCGCAAATATCAAGGATATTCCATAAATTTCATGGAGTATAGAAGCTAAAACTTTAACCAACTGAGTATAATAGAATATATAAAACTGTAAATAGATTTTCGTCCGCCATGCTGTAATCCACGTATACAGATCATTTCCACAATTTAATAAGGAATGAATACAAAGGATCATTCACCATGCATGTGGTAATCCACATAGACAGGTTATTCCAACAGAATAAAAAAGAATGGAATAACAGAAGGATTCACCATACGTGCGATAGACTGCACAGGCAGGTTATTCCCAATAGAATAATAAATAATGGAACCAGGTCCGGTGTAAAATGCACAGACAGGATATTCCGACAGAATAATAAATAATGGAACCAGGTCCGGCGTAAACGCATAGACAGGATATTCTGACAGAATAATAAAAAATGAAATAATAAATAATGGAACCAGGTCAAGCGTAATACGCACCGACAGGATATTCCAACAGAATAATAAAGAATAGAATAATAACGAAAATCACCATGCATGTGATATACCGCACAGACAGGTTATTCTAACAGAATAATAAAGAATGGAATAATAAAAGAATTTCACCATGTATGCGATACTTCGCATAAACAGGTTATTCTAGCATAGTAATAAAGAATGGAACAACAGAAGAATTTCACCATGTATAGGGTAGCCCGCGTATACAGGTTATTCCAACAGAATAATAAATAATAGAATAACAGAAGTTCTCTTCATGAATACAAAATAAATAATACCCCTTACAGGTACAACAAATAATATCCTTTACCTTAGAAAGAAGAGTACTGGATATAGGAGTAGTGAAGTAGCAGAACACTTTTCTTCTTTTTCTCTATAGTTTCTCTCTCTAGAGTTTCAGTGAATTCGTAAAAAATAATAAAGGAATGAGCTTCTATTTATAGAAGAATGGACTACATAGTAACTATTTCATGAACGGTCCAGATTGATTTACTTTTAATCAGACGGTCTATATTTAAAGCAAAATCTTTTAAATAAAATTTAATAAATTCTATTTATAATCTAATAAAACGAATAACTTTATAAAAGTATTCTGTTTTATATAAAAAGATTTTACTATGCAAAATACTATGCATGCACTATGCAACACTATGTATAATAAAATATAATATATTCTATTTATAGAATAACTTTATAAAAGTATTTTATTTTATATAAAAAGATTTTACTATGCAAAATACTATGCATAATAGAATATAATATATTCTATTTATTGAATAACTTTATAAAAGTATTCGGTTTTATATAAAAAGTCTTTCTGTTTTATTACATTAATAATATCAATAAAACAAAACTGAGTGACTTATCACTTAAGCATCAATAATCAATACCATGTGCTACTATGCAACCACGCGTATTACTGTACTTTTAACACCGAGTGTTTTAACAGTTAACGGAAAAACTTTCGCAGTTATTTTTATAGAAAGATAATTTTGTCGTTTTCTAACTACGATAATACTTCTGTTGTGGGGTCCACCAATGATGTGCCGTCGTACGAATATTCCCTATTAAAATGAATATTTCCCGACTAATCGAATATTATATAACCACTAGCTTACTTTATAAAATTTGTAAATATTACCCACAACTATAACATTATATCAAATCCACACCATAATACTAAAAAAAATATTTCGAGAAATTTAAATCTTTATTCATAAAATTTGGGGTCTCACACTTGTTATCCACTATATTTTATGTGATTTATTGAAGGCTAACGATAGATTTTTTTTTATTATCTTAGTCATAATATTTTTTACTGGGCTAGTTGAGATCATCCTTTTCTTTTTTGTTCCATTTTTCTTCTTAAGATGCGAGAATATAGCGGGAACTAGTCAGGATGTGGAGTGATGTTTCAAGACAGTTATTTTAGCAGTCCTCACTATTTTGTAAAATAGTGTATCAATAATTATAATGAAGACATATTTGAGTTTGGATATTGTCTAGAAGACAATATTTATATTTAAACTCACAACATATGTGTTGTCGTATTTTGTACGACAATTATAATAATGAAATTGTAGTTATTTTCTGTACCATGTATTTGACGACTCAGAATAGGTTGTGTGTAAGACCCCAACTTTTTATAAATAAAATTGAATTTTCTCTATTTATTATTTTGAAATAGTAAGGAGTTGATTTGATTAATGTGATTAGTTATGGGTAAAATGCGCAAATATTTTAAATAAGCAAATAGTTATAAAATATTCATTGTTGTCGGATAATAATCGTTTGGTCGTGAAATATTCTTGTTGTCTGAAAATATTCGTACAAAGCGCAGCCATTTGTGTGCCCCATAACGGAAAACTGTCGAATGAGAAAAACGACCAGTATGAATTTTTTTATAAATAACGACGTAGTTGTTATCATTAACACTGTTGGAATACCTGGTGGTTAAAGTAAAGTAATACGCAGTGTTGCACAGTAGCACACAGTATTGCACAATAATTCTAATTATTGATTCTTACGTAAGAAGTCACTACTCAATAATTGTTACAGTAATTACTGTTTAATATTTTATTTTATTGATTTAATAATTGCTACGTTGATATTTTATATTATTGTTGTTTCAATAATTATCACTGCACAGTATTTTTCATTATCTGATTAATAATTTATATTATTTAAATAATATTATTAGATAGCATTATTGGCAATGTCTGTGACGAACGAGAATTTTGTAATTAATTTTAATATTTATTGAATTAAATAAATATTTTCGATAATTTAATTATTAGATTTAATAATTAATTGATGCAATTGTGGTAGATTAATTTAATTATATATGTTGGAATTATTAAATTAATGTAGAGAATTTTTATTATTTAAGTATGTGATTATGTGAGCTTATTGAATTAAATAAAATATTTAATTAAGCATGATGTTATTTAATTAATTTAATTATTAATTAGAGATTTAATAAATTAACATTATTTATTAATGAGAAAATTAATTATATGATTATGTGAATTTATGATAGATTATTATATTAAATTAAATAAGATATTTGAATTGGGTGTGACAATAATTAAACCATATGATAAAACTTTATTAAATTAAATTATTTTGTATTATGATAACCAAACATGGCACTAAAGGGAGTTGGGGCCAGTTAACCCATGACTGGGTAACTGACCACCAACGCGTCAGTGGCCTAACTATTATTATACGTATTCTCTCTTTATTCTTTTCTATTATTCTTCTAAGTCTGATAAAAACATCACAGAGAGAAAGTTTGAGAAATTGTTGAGTGAGTTTGCTTGGTGTGTAAGAATTTTTGAGGAAGGCTTTAATTCATCTCCTATTACTTTTTCTACGCTTGGGTAATCTCCTTAACCTAATTGTTATATTTACGTCTTTTAAAATTTCCATGAATATGGCTTAAGTCTTCTGTGAAACTCTGTAATTGGTTTAGAAGTAATGTTTATGGGTTATATGTGTGTTATGTTATATCAAATTGTGTTTAATTATATATATATTGTAAACCATAACATCAAATTCATGAAAACATGTCGTATATGATTTCTACAAAATTACAGAGTATGGGTTTTGGCCTTATGGCCTTATACGTGATATTTTATGTAGTGATCATATATTATCCCTAAATTTTACACTCCTATATTATTATGCATGTTGATACGAAGAGACCAAGCCTTAAACGAATGGATTCGATGTTATAACGAATTCGTAGTGTTAAATTTATGATTTTGTTCATTAGCTTCAAGAACATCAAGAACAGTCAAATTTTACATGATTTAATTCTGTTATTGGGTGTTTTAAATGGTTAAAATCACTTTACAAAGGTTGGGTTATGTTTATGTATAAATTATAACATATGGGTATGCGTAATTTGGTGAAATTAGTGTTAAAAATGTGTTGATTTCGCTGAATTCTGTGTTCTTCGCGAACTGGAAACTCAAAGTCTGGAGTTTCGCGCCGCGACGCCAACTCCCAGTTCATTTCTCGCGCCGCAGCGCCACCGAGCCGCAACACCAAGTACCAGGCCGCAGCGCCACGGCGCCAATACTCAGTACAAAGGTGGCGCCGCAGCGCCACTTAGCAGAATGTCCAGAAATGTATTTTTTTTATGATAAGTCTAGCAATGTGTTAGTAACTTAATGTAATGAACATGTAGACATGTTAGAAATATAATGAAATGATGACATAGTTGTGTAACATGTAAATAACATAATTACATGTGAATTGAATTATTGAATACATAATTAGCTTGATTATTTATGAAGTGATATTATGTGACAGTTAATGTGATAAATTGATTAAGTATAGTCAATAATTAAATTAGACAAAAAGAAAGAGTTTATGATGATTAATTAAGTTATAATTAACTGGTATTGTGTATGTGAATGGTATGTAGGATTTAATTCAAAGAACGAGTTTAGTTAAAGTGTAATCTACGCACGAGGCAAGTTTCCTAAACTTAAACTCTTAAATTTGAGTAAGTTTCCTAACCCTATTTATCATTATTATTCAAGTTTATTATTTACCTCGAGTAAATTATCATTACTATCATTCAAGTTCAAATGTTATATTAAAGATTGATTATCTTTTCAAAGCATGATTCAGTTATACAATAATTGTCCTATTGTATACTTTTGAGATTATTATTCAAATCGAATATCAATTATTGTTGAACCTTATTAGACTAGTGAAACCTTAATGATTCAACTAGTCCTTAGTTGATGAACGTTCTAAAATTCAGAACCCTTGATGAATTATCCAAACCAAACTTCCTTTGGTGCGGACTCGAACGTCAAACTGAGATGAACAACCCTGTATAGGGGATTATTTACGCTTTAGCGTTAAGATATTGTGCCCAATATGGTACTAAGGGTTGATCCCCCTACGTACGAGAAGAAGGTCCATAGTCTTATGACTGTTAAAGGTTTCAAATATAACCCTTGTTAACCTAGGACATAGTTCAAGGTCTTATGACTCTCAGAATTCTTTTGATTCTTGTTATTCACTCTTGATTCAAAAGTTGAACTTTTATTCAGATGTCTTTGATTTATTCGCATGTTATTATACTGTTATTTCATTTTTTTATACTTGTGGGCATTTGTGTTCACTCTTGCTTAATAATAACATTGCAGTTAAGAACGAAAGAGCTGACGAACCTTCCACTAGTAAGGGCAAGGGCAAAGTTAGCAAATGATGGAGACTTGTTATTTGATATGACTTGTTATTTTATATGATGTATTTGTTTAAGACTTAAGTTAAAGATGATGTTTAAGACTTATTTATTTATAATTCCGCACAGATATTTAAGGTTAGTTTAACCTAGGATTGTATTATTATTATTCAGATGTTGTAACCCTTAAGGGGATGATTTTTATTCTATCTATTGCTTGGCTTACATTTATTATGGGTAGATAGAAAGATGATATTTGTATCGTGAACACCAAATCCTGTGGAAATGGAAGTACCAGATTTGGGGGTGTCACAGGTTGGTATCAAAGCTGTAGGTTATGAACCTTAGGTGGGGGATCAACCTTAGGTAGTAACCTTATAGAAAGAAGATAGTAAAGGAAAACTCTTATCGAGTCTTAAGAAATGAATTTTTGGGTAATTCATTGAAGATAATAAAATACATTATGTGTTTATGTGTTAATTTATGTGCTCGTTAGTACGACTTAGTAACTAAAACTTAAAATTTTGTTGTCAGGATGATGAATGTTGAAGAAGCTAGTCAAGCTGGGGAGGAAGAACCCCGATTACCTATAGTACCTACAGAGGAGGAGCCCCGAGACATACATATTGTTAGGGAACAGTTAGTTCAGAGGGAGTCATCTCCATTGATCACCGTTGTTGGTCAGGAGCATGAGACCGAGACTGATCCTGAGGAGGATCCTGAGGAGGAGTTTGATGAGGAAGAGGAAGAAGAGGAGTTACCATGGTACACCGTTGATGCAGAGATGTATGACACGTTATACGACCGTAACGTTGAGTTACAGGACGAGGTTCAGGAATTGACTGAGTGAGCGACTATTCAGTAGTCTACTTTAGAGGAGAAGGAGAGGGAGATTTTGACTCTTCACTCACGACTGGGAAATGTAGAATGGGATTTGGTCCATGAGAAGGGTCAAACCGAAGATAAGACTGAGGAGATAGAGAAGCTAAAGAAGGAACTGAAAGAAACCTCCGGAAGACTGAAAATAGCAGAGGAAGGATGGGTAAGAGAATCACGTCGAGCTGATCGTGCAGAAGATGATAGTCATGCAAAGAAGGCAAAGCTTGAAGAGACATACTCCGCATTTAATCATGCAATGGATGGGGCTCAAGAACGAGTTTTGAGATACCCCATCCAGTTCGAAGGATTTCCGTCGTATATGCTGGATCGCAGGACGATGTCTCGTATCATGGATGAGGAGCGTGGCAAGGCTATTCAGTACCTTGATAGACAGGACTAGAATCTGTTTAATTATGTGAAAGACTTAAATAGTTTTTATATGTAAATTCCGATGTGTTTATGAACGAAGGAATATGTTAATATTTTAAATCCTGTGGATTCTTTATTCCAGGATAGTTGATGTAAATAGCAGTTATGCTATAGTTTGATGTTAAAACTTTGAGTTGAATTAAATATATTAAGTTGTTTGAGATGATGTGATAAATGAGTATGTCAAATTGTTGAGTAATGCCTTAACTATTTAGAGAAATAAGTAAAGTCCTAATAAGCGTTTATTTTAACAGAAAATGCCGCCAAGGAGAAGACAACAACGTCAACCGGCTCAGGAAGAGTCAACAAATAATAACAATAACACCAATGCTAATCCTGTTCAGCAGTTGGTGAACTTACTGATGGGAGCAATGAACAATCAACCTCAAGCTCCACCAAACACAACGTTTAAAGACTTCAAGGCGGTGGGACCGCTAGAGTTCAAAGGTTCCAGGAACCCAATCGAGGCTCAAACGTGGGTCATGAAAATGGAGAAAGTATTCGACGTTGCTAGGGTTAGAGAAGACCAGAAGACCGCTTTCGCAACATTTATGCTGAAGTCTGAGGCCAGCTACTGGTGGCAAGTAAACAAAGTGCGAGGAGGTGAAGGTGTAATTACGTGGGAAAGATTTAAAGAAATATTTTTCGAAATGTACTTCCCAACTAGTTCGCAGAATCAGATGGAAATTTAATTTCTGGAACTGAAGCAAGGAAACATGAGTGTACCTGAATACACGGCTAAATTCGATGAGTTAGCAAGGTTTGCCCCGTACCAAGTACACACTGACGAAAGAAAGGCCAGAAGATTCGAACAAGGACTAAAGCCTTGGGTTTACAGTAAGGTGTCAATGTTTCAGATAAACACATTTGCCGGGGTACTGGAAAAGGCCATCCTCGCTGAAGGTGGGAGTGATGCGGTGACCAAGTACAATCAAGAGCAGAAGAAGAAGAAGAGTGAAGGTAAAGGAAATAAAAAGACTGGTAGGAGTAACACTGGGGGTAGTCATAATCAGAAGAGGAAGTGGACGGATAACTCGTCAGCGGGAAGCCAACAAGGAGGGCAGAAGAAGAAAATTGAAGCGTGCTCAAACTGTGAAAAAGCTCATTTGGGAGTTTGCATGAAAGGGAAGCGAGTGTGCTACAATTGTGGTCAGGAAGGCCACATAGCACCAAACTGTCCAAACCCAAAGAAGGGTGCTTGTTTTAACTGTGGTTCTAAGGATCATCTAGCAAGAGACTGCCCTAAGAAGGGATCAGGAGGAGCAGTACCAGGAGGTAACCGTGGAAATAACAGTGGAAATGCCTTAACCATCACCGGACCAGCCGCAACAAACTGACCGACCGCCAGAACTTTCAATATGACAGTGCAGGACGCAATCCAGTCTCGTGAGGTGGTGTCAGGTATCATTCCGATCAATGAAATTAATGCTTATGTTTTATTTGATTTGGGTGCTACTTGTTCCTTTATATCCGAAGACTTTGTTAATAGTTTAGATTTGCTTATGGATGAGTTGGAATATCCCATGAATATAGAAATTGTAAATAGAGAGATAATTCCTGTTAAGTACGTGTTTAAGAACTGTAGGGTGGAAATTAAGGGTAATATCATGAATGTAGATCTTATCCCTATTCGGCTTGGAGAATTTGACGTTATTTTGGGTATGAATTGGTTATCTACTTGTGGGGCGGTAATCGACTGCCAGAAGAAGCGTATTAACCTTATGACTCCGTCAAAGGTTGTGTTTTATGGTAGCTAGTCGCCTAGACAAGCGAGTTGTCTGACGATGATGCAGGCCAGGAGGTTGTTAAGACAAGGCTGTGTAGGATACTTAGCTTACATGGTCGACAGTCGAAAAGAGAATCCGAAAGTAGAAGAAATACCGATTGTGAGGGACTTCGTCGACGTATTTCCAGACGATTTGCCAGGACTTCCACCAGATAGAGAGGTAGATTTCGTGATCGATTTAGCACCCGGAACCGCTCCAATATCGAAGGCACCATACCGAATGGCACCAATAGAGATGAAAGAACTGATGGTCCAACTACAAGAATTACTGGACAAAAAGTATATTCAACCGAGCGTATCGCCGTGGGGAGCGCCGGTGTTGTTTGTGAAAAAGAAGGACGGATCGATGCGGCTCTGCATTGACTACAGTGAATTGAACAAGGTCATGATTAAGAATAGATATCCATTACCAAGAATCGACGATCTGTTTGATCAATTAAAGGGAGTAAGATACTTTTCCAAGATAGACCTGAGGAGTGGTTATCACCAACTGAAGGTGAGACCAGAGGATGTACCGAAGACAGCGTTCAGAACGCGATACGATCACTACGAATTTTTAGTAATGTCGTTTGGTCTAACGAATGCTCCTGCAGCATTTATGGGACTAATGAATGGAGTGTTCAAGCCGTTTTTGGACAAATTCGTGGTGGTATTTATAGACGACATTCTGGTATATTCCAAAATCAAAGAAGAACACGAAGAGCATCTGAGATTAACGTTGGAAGTATTGAGAAGGGAGAAGTTGTACTCTAAATTTTTGAAATGTGAATTCTGGATCGAGCGAGTACAATTTCTTGGTCACGTGATCGATAAAAACGAAATTTCGGTAGATCCATCCAAAGTAGAAGCCGTGATTAACTGGGAACAGCCGAGAATGCCGTCAGAAGTAAGAAGTTTTCTTGGATTGGCGGGATATTATAGAAGGTTCATTCAAGATTTTTCCAAGATCGCAACTCCGTTAACGAATTTAACTCGAAAAGCTGTGAAATTTGTTTGGACGGATAAGTGTGAGGAAAGTTTTCAAGAATTGAAGAAGAGATTGAGTACGGCACCTGTGTTATCCCTTCCGGATGATACAGGAAATTTTGTTGTCTTTAGTGATGCGTCACATAAAGGACTTGGCTGTGTGCTGATGCAAAACGGTAAAGTTATTGCGTATGCATGACGACAGTTGAAGGACTACGAGAAGGGGTATCCGACCCATGATTTGGAGTTAGCTGCAGTTGTATTTGCTTTGAAAATTTGGAGGCACTATCTCTACGGGGAGAAGTGTGAGCTATATACGGACCACAAGAGTCTGAAATATATTTTCACACAGAAGGATTTGAATATGCGTCAAAGAAGATGGTTAGAATTAATTAAGGATTACGACTGTGAGATTTTATATCATCCAAGTAAAGCGAATGTAGTTGCTGACGCCTTAAGTAGAAAGGGTCGTGAGAAATTGATGATGTTAACTGCTCAGGAAGAGCTAATTGTGGAAATGGAGAAACTGGAATTGGAAGTAAAGTATCCAATGGAGATTGATGAGAAGCTATATCATATGCAATATGGTACAACTCTACTAGATAAAGTGAAGGAGGCTCAGCTTCAGGATGATAAATGCAAAAAGGTGACAAAGAAGATATCTGAAGGAACCGAACCGAGATTTAAGATGGATAAGGAAGGAATACTGAGATTTGAGAGTAGAATTTGGGTACCGCCAGTACAAGAGATTAAGGAGGATATTTTAAGCGAGGATTATAGTTCACGATATTCGATTCACCCTTGTAGTACCAAGATGTACCAAGATCTTAGACAACATTTTTGGTGACCGAATTTGAAACGTGATGTTACAGAATGTGTTGCCAAGTGTCTGACCTGTCAGAAAATAAAAGCAGAACATCAGAGACCAAGTGGTTTACTTCAACCGTTAGAAATCCCAGAGTGAAAATGGGAACATATTACAATGGATTTCGTGGTTGGCCTTCCGACGACTCAGAAAGGCTACGACGCAGTATGGGTTATCGTTGACCGACTGACGAAATCTGCACACTTCCTTCCAGTCAAAATAAGATTCAACTTAGACCAGTTGGCCAGGCTATACGTAAAGAGATTGTTCCGAGGCACGGAGTTCTGGTATCAATTGTTTCAGATAGGGATCCGCGCATCACATCAAATTTCTGGAAATGTCTTCAGGAATGCATGGGTACGCAATTGCGAATGAGTACAGCTTACCACCCTCAAACAGACGGACAGAGTGAGAGAACAATTCAGACATTAAAAGATATGCTAAGAGCCTGTGTGATGGACTTTAAAGGAAATTGGGATGATCACTTACCATTAGTAGAGTTCGGCTACAACAACAGTTACCACGCTAGTATTGGCACGCCGCCTTACGAAGCATTATACGACAGAAAGTGCAGAACTCCGCTTTACTGGGATGAAGTTGGCGAAAGACAATTGTTAGGGCCAGAATTGATACAGTAGACAGCAAAAATAGTCAAAGTAATCCGAGCACGACTGGTAGCGGCTCAAGACCGACAGAAGAAATACGCTGATCCACATCGTAAAACTATCGAGTTTGAATCAGGTAGTTATGTTTTCTTGAAGGTCTCTCCCTGGAAAGGGAAGATCAGGTTCGGAAAGAAAGGAAAATTGAGCCCAAGATTCATTGGACCCTTTGAAGTACTGAGAAGAATCGGAGAAGTTGCGTATGAGGTAGCCTTACCTCTAGCACTCGAGAATATCCATAACGTCTTCCATGTTTCTGTGTTGCGACCCTACAAGCCTGATTACAAGCATGTAATTGAATATGAACCCCTACATTTTGAGAAAGACTTATCTTACGAAGAAATTTCTGTCCAAATTGTCGACCGAAAAGAACAAGTTCTCAGAAATAAAGTTATTGTAAGACCCCGAATTTTATGAAATAAAAGTATTCAATTTTTCTTATAATTACTATTCAGTAAATGGTTAAATTGATAAAAGTTTAAAGTTATGGGTGAAATATGAATTTTTTTTTTCAAAATAAGCAAGTGGTTATAAAATAATCATTGTTGTCGGGGAATATTCGTTTGGTCGTGGAATATTCTTTCTATCGGGGAATATTCGTACGACGGCGCAGCTATTTGTGGGCCCCAAACGAATAACTGTCGGGTGAAGAAAACGACAAATTTGAGTTTTTACAAATAACGGCGTAGTTGTTACCGTTAACACTGTTGGAATACCCGTTGGTTAAAATACAGTAATACGCGTTATTGCACAGTAGCACACGGTATTGCACAGTATTTTTAAAATTATTGATTCTTACGTAAGAAGGCACTACTCAATAATTGTTACAGTAATTACTGTTCAATATTTTACTTTATTGATTCAATAATTGCTGCGTTGATATTTTATATTATTTTTGTTTCAATAATTGTTGCTGCACAGTATTTTCTATTATCAGATCAATAATTCATATTATTTGAATAATATTATTAGATAGCATTATTGACAATGTCTAGAAAGTTTTGTCTAAGGAGATGTTTGGTCATCTAATTGCGCGCCAGTAAGGAGAAATCCTTATTGGAAAGCCCCCTCTTTCCTGGGAACGGCCTGGTTGTCATAAATGTGATTCTGTAATATTATTTGTGAATAATTAATTATTGATTCATATGATAATAAAATATTTATTTTATGTGGATATAAATGAGGGATATATTTTTGTGGTTAAAAAATGAAGGAGTTAATGTTGAGATTTTTTATCCGTATTTTTGTCGGAATGGAGGTATTAAAAATAAGGGTTTTTGAGATATTTTGCGGGGGGTTATAATTTTTAATCCGACCGTTGGATCGTGGTAATTTTTGGATATGTTATACATATATAAGTTGAGTATATGCCCACAAATTTTGAACCGTTAAAAATGAACGTATGATTTGTTATGAATTTTACGAGATGACTGGTTCAGAAATTGTTGAATTTTCGGAGTTAATCATTTTGGTGGAAAATTTTAGAATTGGTGGGCCCCACTCTTGGTTGGTGAAGAAATGTGCTGAGATTTTTATTCAAATGTGGTGGGTGGGAATAGTAGCAGGTAAAGCCATCAGGTTGCAGGTCAAACCTACCAAAATTTTCCTATAAATAGAGGGCTAAGTTAGAATTGAAAATCACACTAGAAACATAAGCTTTCTCTCTTTCTCTCTCTATATTATGAAGTATATTTTGTGAGTTTTTAGATACTTGGTGAGTTGCTATTCATTAGTGCAAGTTTCCTTCAGCAACATATCCGATATTCAGTCAGAAGTACTGCTCTTTTGAGGTAAGGGATAGTAATGGATTTTAAGGGTTGTTATGATTTTCAGTTTCGTAATTTTTCTGATCTTCAAAAATTATGAAAAAATTTGAAATGATATTTTGATGAGTTTTATTGATTGTGTCCAAAAATGGTGATTTTTGGATGTATAGATTAAGAGTTATGAATTTTACGGGAAAGACTATTTTAAAAGTAACCGCTTATAATTCCTTGTGATTAACTCCAAAATTGATGAAATTTTTATTGGAAGTACATGTGTATGATAGAAGTATACTCTGTAAATTTCAGAATTTTTGGACAAAAGTACAATTTTTGATAAATGTCTAAATATTCGGTGGTTTTGGCCATATGAAAAATAGTAAATGAGTTTTAAAAATTCTGAGAAAAATATATGTTCAATATGGGACTATATTATGCTAAATTCCAGAAAAGAAATATTTTTGGAACTGATTTGGTATTTTTCATGAAAATAGACTAGTTATGAGTAAATGAATTAAATACGTTATGTGAAGTAAGAAAATTAGAAAATAGGATTTTATGGCTTGAGAATCCTATATGAGGTATATGCAGATTTTTGATGAGAGTTTTGATTATTGGCGATAAAATCTTATGAGTTTGGTATTTTAGAATGATTAAATGCATTATTTAGTAAAGTGTAAACAATTTAAATAAATTGTTTATAAGCTTAAGAAATATTATTCTTTCAATATCATTATACCGAAATATTGATATGTATATTATTGTGGAATTTCTACCTTTTGTGTCGAGCTTACTATTCATGAGTTACTATTCATGAGTTACTATTCACAAGTTACTATTCATGAGTTACTATTCACGAGTTACTATTCACGACAACATTGGTTTCTTTTTCTGACCAAATTATAGTTGGTTTATGAATATTACTCTTGAGATTAAATCTATATGTTGATTATATTGATTTTATTATCATATATAATATTTTTATAACCCTAATGATGATATTTCTCTTTGACTTGAGTGTAAAGATGGGTAGATTTCTGGTATGATCATGACTATGGGTTCTCTTTGGCCAGTAGTGCAAAGTTGAATTGTTGACTGGTATGATCATGACCATTGAATTTATAAGTGAATATCTTTAGCTTAAGTGTAAAGGTGAATTGATCAACATGGTTATAATTATTGTTTATATAAATTCTGAAATGATTATATATTTCTTTGAGATATTAATATCTTTGGCCTGTAGTGCAAAGATGAAATATTAATGAATATCTTTGGCATGTAGTGCAAAGATGAATTGTTGATGAATATCTTTGGCCCGTAGTGCAAAGATGACATGTTGTTGAATATCTTTGGCCAGTAGTGCAAAGATGAACAGATGTTGAGATAAACAAGACCAACTGGTGATACAAATGAATATCTTTGGCCGTAGTGCAAAGATGAAGTTATTAGTATGATTATGAACAGGAAATGTGATTTGGTGTAACCATGATCTTTGATGTTTCAGGTAAAGATAGGTGATGAAAATTATCTTCGTCCTGGATGAGAAGAGGAATTTAGAACTACAGTTATGATTATGAGTTATTCATATGATTGTGGACCAGAATGGTTGATTGATGTTACAGGGATAAAACATTGTTGGTGAATTTTTAACATGGAGGAGATAATAGACTTTATGGTCTATTTGACTCTTCTAATGGATTGCTCGTTCCGCTGCAACTATGGTTGAAATTTTTATCATTTATCATATGTTCTAAATCTCTGATTTATTGTTGATGAAGGCTATTGATAATTTAATTATCTTTAGTCATGATATTCTT
Organism: Panax notoginseng; assembly: GCA_016801055.1. Taxonomy (NCBI): domain Eukaryota; kingdom Viridiplantae; phylum Streptophyta; class Magnoliopsida; order Apiales; family Araliaceae; genus Panax; species Panax notoginseng. The sequence continues at coordinate 36,238,139 of CM029014.1, read as the reverse complement.
TACTGAGCTAGTTGTGCTCACCCTTTTGCTTCACAATTCCTTTCAGGTAATAAGAGTGTAGCTGGGTCGAGCGGGGGTAACAAGGGAATAGAACGGTGGTCATCATTTAGTAGTTATATTTGGTGAAGAAAATAGGGTGAGGCGAACCCAACGTTGGAAGGGTGTTTTGCCACTATCATACAAGATGTCTAATGACATACAACCTCGTGTCATCATAAGACATGGTTGTGCTCATCCACTTACTGAGTATATATACGAGCACTACCTATATAATCTTGGTGTTTGTTTGAAGCATAATTCTCAATTAGAGACAGTAGAGATAATGATATGTCAAGAGAAGACTCACCATTGGGAAGAATATGATAGTAATCTTCTCGTTTTTCTTTGGGGTCTATTGGGTCAACCAAGGATAATTTTGTGGCCATATGATATCTATCATAACCTAGACGCGTGGCCTCCCATGTACGAAGGTTTCCTTGAGCACTTCCCAAAGATTCTAATTTTTAAAATAGTTTTTGACTATACCTTTATGTAAGGTGTTATTGTGAGGTGATGTCCGCGGTTGGAACATGAGTCACATTTGGTATATATTTGTATCCAAACTTATAGCATATGTGTTGTTGTATTTTGCACGACAATTGTTGTAATAAAGTTACAGTTTTTTTCTATACCATGTATTTGGCGACTCAGAATAGGTTGGATGGAATGGACCTATTTTGGGGTCGTTACAGTTATACCTTCTGTTAAGGTAATTTGGAGGAACCACAACGCTGAAGAAGCTACGTGGGAACTCGAAGAGAATATGTTGAAGAATTACCCTCATTTATTTACTTAGATATGTATATGCGATTCTGGGGATAGAATCTTTGTAAGGGGGGGAGAATGTAACGGGTCGAAAGTTTTTGAGTCGTGATTCTGGGGACAGAATCTTTTTAAGGGGGGAAAGATGTGACGAACGAGAATTTTGTAATTAATTTTAATATTTATTGAATTAAATAAATATTTTCGATGATTTAATTATTAGATTTAATAATTAATTGATGCAATTGTGGTAGATTAATTTAATTATATGTGTTGCGATTATTAAATTAATGTTGAGAATTCAAGTATGTGATTATGTGAGCTTATTGAATTAAATGAAATATTTAATTAAGCATGATGTTATTTAATTAATTTAATTATTAATTAGAGATTTAATAAATTGACATTATTTATTAATGAAAAATTAATTATATGATTATGTGAATTTATGATAGATTATTATATTAAATTAAATAAGATATTTGAATTGGGTGTGATATTAATTAAACCATATGATAAAATTTTATTAAATTAAATGGTTTTGTATTATGATAGCCAAACATGGCACTAAAGGGAGTTGGGGCCAGTTAACCCATGACTGGGTAACTGACCACCAACGCGTCAGTGGCCTAACTATTATTATAGGTATTCTCTCTTTATTCTTTTCTATTATTCTTCTAAGTCTGATAAAAACATCACAGAGAGAAAGTTTGAGAAATTGTTGAGTGATTTTGCTTGGTGTGTAAGAATTTTTGAGGAAGGCTTTAATTCATCTCCTATTACTTTATCTACGCTTGGGTAATCTCCTCAACCCAATTGTTATATTTACGTCTTTTAAAATTTCCATGAGTATGGCTTAAGTCTTCTGTGAAACTCTGTAATTGGTTTAGGAGTAATGTTTATGGGTTACATGTGTGTTATGTTATATCAAATTGTGTTTGATTATGTATATGTTGTAAACCATAACATCAAATTCATGAAAACATGTCGTATATGATTTCTACAAAATTACAGAGTATGGGTTTTGGCCTTATGACCTTATACGTGATATTTTATGTAGTGATCGTATATTATCCCTAAATTTTACACTCCTATATTATTATGCATGTTGATACGAAGAGACCAAGCCTTAAACGAACGGATTCGGTGTTATAACGAATTCGTAGTGTTAAATTTATGATTTTGTTCATTAACTTCAAGAACATCAAGAACAGTTAAATTTTACATGATTTAATTCTGTTATTGGGTGTTTTAAATGGTTAAAATCACTTTACAAAGGTTGGGTTATGTTTATGTATAAATTATAACATATTGGTATGTGTAATTTGGTGAAATTAGTGTTAAAAATGTGTTGATTTCGCTGAATTCTGTGTTCTTCGCGAACTGGAAACTCAAAGTCTGGGGTTTCGCGACGCGGTGCCAACTCCCAGTTCATTTCTCGCGCCGCAGCGCCACCGAGCCGCAACACCAAGTACCAGGCCGCAGCGCCATGGCGCCGCATCGCCAATACTCAGTACAAAAGTGGCGCCGCAGCGCCACTTAGCAGAATGTCCAGAAATGTATTTTTTTTATGATAAGTCTAGCAATGTGTTAGTAACTTAATGTAATGAACATGTAGACATGTTAGAAATATAATGAAATGATGACATAGTTGTGTAACATGTAAATAATATAATTACATGTGAATTGAATTATTGAATACATAATTAGCTTGATTATTTATGAAGTGATATTATGTGACAGTTAATGTGATAAATTGATTAAGTATAGTCAATAATTAAATTAGACAAAAAGAAAGAGTTTATGATGATTAATTAAGTTATAATTAACTGGTATTGTGTATGTGAATGGTATGTAGGATTTAATTCAAAGAACGAGTTTAGTTAAAGTGTAATCTACGCACGAGGCAAGTTTCCTAAACTTAAACTCTTAAATTTGAGCACGTTTCCTAACCCTATTTATCATTATTGTTCAAGTTTATTATTTACCTCGAGTAAATTATCATTACTATCATTCAAGTTCAAATGTTATATTAAAGATTGATTATCTTTTCAAAGCATGATTTAGTTATACAATAATTGTCCTATTGTATACTTTTGAGATTATTATTCAAATCGAATATCAATTATTGTTGAATCTTATTAGACTAGTGAAACCTTAATGATTCAACTAGTCCTTAATTGATTAGCGTTCTAAAATTCAGAACCCTTGATGAATTATCCAAACCAAACTTCCTTTGGTGCGGACTCGAACGTCAAACTGAGATGAACAACCCTGTATAGGGGATTATTTACGCTTTAGCGTTAAGATATTGTGCACAGTATGGTACTAAGGGCTGATCCCCCTAAGCACGAGCCCCTAAGTACGAGAAGAAGGTCCATAGTCTTATGACTGTTAAAGGTTTCAAGTATAACCCTTGTTAACCTAGGACATAGTTCAAGGTCTTATGACTCTCAAAATTCTTTTGATTCTTGTTATTCACTCTTGATTTAAAAGTTGAGCTTTTATTCAGATGTCTTTGATTTATTCGCATATTTTTATACTGTTATTTCACTTTTTTATACTTGTGGGCATTTGTGCTCACTCTTACTTAATAATAACATTGCAGTTAAGAACGAAAGAGCCGACGAACCTTCCACTAATAAGGGCAAGGGCAAAGTTAGCAAATGATGGAGACTTGTTATTTGATATGACTTGTTATTTTATATAATGTATTTGTTTAAGACTTAAGTTAAAGATGTTGTTTAAGACTTATTTATTTATAATTTCGCACAGATGTTTAAGGTTAGTTTAACTTGGGATTGTATTATTATTATTCAGATGTTGTAACCCTTAAGGGGAAGATTTTTATTCTATCTATTGCTTGGCTTACATTTATTATCGGTAGATAGAAAGATGATATTTGTATCGTGAACACCAAATCCTGTGAAAATGGAAGTACCAGATTTGGGGGTGTCACAATGTCTAAGGAAGTTCTGTCTAAAAAAGGGGTTTGGTCACCTAATTACACGCCAATAAGAAGAAATCCTTATCGGAAAGCCCCATTTTTCTTGAGAACGACCTGGTTGTCATTATTGTGATTCTGTAATATTATTTGTAAATATGTAATTATTAATTTATAAGATAAGAAAATATTTATTTTATGTGGATATAAATGAAAGAATTAATGTTGAGGTGTTTTATCAGTATTTTGTCGAAATAGAGGTATTAAAAATCATCCGTATGTGGATTTCGGTCATTTTCTGTTTGGAATTTGGAAAAACTTTCTTCTATAAAGTTGTAGATAATTAAATTTCCTATGGAATAGACATAAGATATGAATTTTTTTGATAAAAGAGCTATTTATTATGAATTATTGAAATTTCGGAATAATTAATTTTTTGAGTTATAAACATTTTTTAAATGAAAATTGTTTTTTAAATGTTGGTGGGCCCCACTGGTGTGCTAAAATCTGATTTTCAAGTGTGGACGTGAAAATATTTTTTATAAAAATTTATTTTATCAAATTTTCTACTTTGGTATTCTAAGCATTTTTCTATAAATAAGATACTTAAGTTAGAATTGAAATTACACCTGAATCAGAAATTTTCTCTCTCTATAATATCGAACGTATTTTTGTGAGTATTTAGATACTTTGAGAGTTGATAAGCAGTGCAAGTTTTCTTCAACATTATATCTGATATTTCAATCAGAAGTACTGTTCTTTTGAGGTAAGGGATGTTATTTTTTTCGTAAATGATGTTATTTCTTTCAATATCATTATACCGAAATATTAGTATGAATTTTATTATAAAATTCTTACCTTTTCATGTCGAGGTTACTATTCACGTATACGACACTATTCACGAATACGATACTATTTACGAAATATGGTTTTTCTTTTAAAATTTTTGTCTTTTTGTGTCGGAGTTACTATTCACGTATACGACACTATTCACGAATACGTCACTATTCACAGAAAAATTAAATTTTCTTTTCTTTGTCTAAGTTGTCTATTATAGTTACTATTTTTGATTGTATCCATGTTTTGATCTTCATTCTTGAATTTTTCTCCACAATTGATTATTATGGAGTATTTTTAAACTTGGATAAACCAAAGTATGAATCCCTAATCTTTGTCATTTTATCTCTCTGGATTCGTTTTCTTGAAAATATTTTTATCATCCTCAGTCCTAAATGGTGATATAACTGAATATCTTTGGTCCGTAGTGCAAAGATGAATGATTACCTGATGAATATCTTTGGCCGATAGTACAAAGATGGACAGGTGTTGAGATGAACATAACCAACTAGTGATACGAATAAATATTTTTGGCCCGTAGTGCAAAAATGAGTATTTGATTCAAGATGTATATTGATTGATGTTACAGGGATAAAATATTGATGATAGACTTTTAAATCATAGAAGATAGTAGACTTCATTCTCTACTTAACTCTTCTAATGAATTGTTATTTTTGTTGCGAATATTGATCTAAAACTTGTTGTCCATTAGATTTTATCTGATTTATTGAAGGCTAACGATAATTTTTTTTTCATTATCTTAATCATAATATTTTTTACTGGGCTAGTTAAGCTCATCCTTTTCCTTTTTGTTCTATTTTTTTTTCTCAGGAGGCGAGAATATAGCGGGAACTAGTCGGGGTGTGGAGTGATGTTTCAAGACAGTTGTTTTAGCAGTCCTCACTATTTTATAAAATAGTGTATCAATAATTGTAATGAGGACTTTATTTGAGTTTGGATATTGTCTTAAAGACAATATTTGTATTAAAACTCACATCATATGTGTTTTCGTATTTTGCACGACAATTGTATTAATGAAGTTTGTAGTTGTTTTTGGTACCATGTATTTGGCAATTCAGAATAGGTTTTGTGGACCTATTTTGGGGGCGTCAGAGTTGGTATCAGAGCTTAGGGATATGGTCTTTGGCGGAGATCGGGGAATAGAACTAGGAGGGGAGAGACGAGTAAATCCTTCGCTAGTATGTCCTATCTCAGCTTATTTAGTATTTAATTGGTCGGTCAGAATATAGAGATAATATATGGCATGTTAATTAACCATTATTTTGTGGCAGTGTTTAAAAATGGCATCGAAAAATGTTGAGATGAGAAATAAAGCACATGAGACTGTTGAGACACCGACAATTAACAACCAGGATAATGTGCATTAGGAAGGCAACATTCCTCTTGTAAACAATAATACCGACCAAATGACGAACGATGGTATGTTTAGAAACTTTCTAGAATTCATGCAAAACCAAACGAGAGAGACTACTGTTCAAATTGCAGGTGAAAACAATGGTAACTCACGGATGGCCACCGCTAAGCAGTTCAAGGAGCTAGGACCACCGAAGTTTTTGGGAAAGCCAGAACCACTTACGACAGAGACATGGATAAAGCAGATCACCAAGATATTTGATGTCTTGGGATGCTTCGAGGAGTAAAAGGTTCCCTTTGCCACCTTCATGTTGCTAAGAGAGGCATATTACTGGTGGGAATCTGTAAAGCGTACTCAGCCTGCCGCACTTATGATGTCTTGGAAAAAGTTCCAAGAATTGTTCAACAACAAGTACTTTCCTGAAAGTATTCGTCACATGAAGGAGGTAGATTTCATCAAGCTGGAGCAAAATAATATGATCGTGTCGCAATACGAAGATAAGTTTGCCGTGTTGTCCCGGTTTGCATCCCATTTGGTTGATAATGAGGAGAGAATGATGCGAATGTTTCTGCGAGGTTTGAAACCTAAAATACGTCAATACCTTATTTCTCAAAAACTGTATTTGTATTCAGATGTAGTGAATATGGCTCAGTTATTGGAGCGGGATAATGAGTCAGCTCAACTAAAAGATAACGACCAACAACACGATAATAATCGTACCAGTGGCAACGATTATCAGAACAATGATAACCATCGTGGAGAAAATTATCATGCCAAAAATGGTAACCACTACGATGGTAATCATGGCCAAGATAATAGGAAAGGTGAGTCAAGTAAAAATTTTAAAAAGAGAAGATTCAACAATGATGGGAAGATGTCGGCAGCAGCACCAGCACCAGCAACATCAACAAATTCTAGGGGAGGAGAACGACCGCTAGTTAGATGTTACAAATGCGGAGAGGAAGGACACATAAGTCCAAACTGTTCACAGCCTTCCAAGGTATATTTTAGTTATGGAAAAGAAGGTCACATAGCTCGATTTTTTCCTATAGCAAAATCAAATTCAGCTGGGACGGTGGCACCAAAGGCGGATACGGACATAACAAAGTCGATGGTTTCAGGAAGAGCCTTTTTGTGACTTCTCAAAAAGTGAGTAACCTGAACGAAGTTATCACGGGTTAGTTAATCATAAATTCTTGCAAAGTCTATACCTTATTAGATACCGGTTCTACCCATTCTTTTATTTCTCCTGCTTGTGCTCAACGTTCGAACTTGACCCCTGGGAAATTAGACTTTAACTTATCTGTTGAAACTCCGTTAGGAGAAACCTTTATTACACCAACTGTTTATAAATCTTACTTGATTCAAGTTGGGACCATCACATTACCTGTTGATGTCATCTCTTTGAAAATACTTGCATTTGATGTGATTTTAGGGATTGATTAGTTAACCACTCATAATGCTAAAATTATTTATTTTTGTAAGGTTGTTAGTTTTCATATTCCTAACCAACCTGTTATATGAATTCAAGTAACCAAACCACTAAAGTTAAACACTTTCATATCAAGCCTTAAAGACATTCGTTTATTGAAAAACGGATGTCAAGCTTTCTTAGCCCATGTCATGGATTTAAACAAAAATACGTCATATTTGAATGATATTTCTGTTGTTAGTGAATTTCCTGATGTATTTCCTGACGAACTTCCTGGCCTACCCCCAGAGCATGATGTCGAATTTTGTATTGACCTTGAACCTGGTACAAAACTCATTTTCGAAACCCCATATCGAATGGCTCCTATTGAACTTCAGGAGTTAAAAACCCAACTACAGGAGTTGGTACCCGAGCCTCTAACTGGTGACTTCCTTTATGGAATGCACCGAAACCAGACTCTCCATAGGGGACGCCATATTCGTGCGGAGGTGAACTGATAGGTTCCATTGTGACGTGCTATCCAAGATTGGGATATGAGTCACAGTTGAGAGCAACCTAAGTCAGTAATCGAAATACGTAGCTTTCTAGGCTTAGCTGGTTATTATCGGAGATTCGTGAAAGGATTTTCTCGAATCGCTGCTCCATTAACTCAGCTGACTCAAAAAGATACAAAATTCAAATGGAGCGAGAAATGTGAGAAGAGGTTCCAAGAACTCAACATGCAACAACGACGTTGGCTCGAGCTGTTGAAAGATTACGACCATACCATTCAATACCATCATGGAAAAGCGAACGTGGTAGCTGACGCATTGATTAGAAGATCGTATGCGGGTACGAGTGCGATATTTTTAACACGAAGACTCATTTCGTATAACTTACAAATGATGGAGATAAAGTTAAAGACTCTAGGGACATACGTGATGATGTTAAATATACGCGTAGAACTAACTATAATCAAAATAAAAGCTGCTCTAGCTACAGACCCGGAGTTGATGTATATAAAGAAGAAGGTACAAGAATGTGTTATTCCAGAAGCAAGAGTCGATGAAGAGAGGAAATCTCAACCCTCGATTTATTTGTCCATTTTAAATACTCAATCGAGTAGGAACTGTGGCCTATAGACTCGCTTTACCGCTAAGTATGTCGTGTGTTTATAACGTTTTTCATATATCGATGTTACGTAAATATGTTGACGACCCAAACCACATTATTGAGTTAGAACCAGACGAGATAGCCGAAGATTTAATGTACGACGAGGTACATGTCAAGATCTTGGATAGGAAGGAGCATGTCCTACGCACAAAGGTTATACCACAAGTCAAAGTTTTATGAAAAAACCATGATATTGAGGAAATGACCTGGGAGTTATAATCGAAAATGAAAACAAGGTATTCTATACCTCTTCGAACTACCAGGTACGTACGTTAATTTCGAGGACGAAATTTCATAAGGAGGGGAGGTTGTAAGACCCCAACTTTTTATAAATAAAATTGAATTTTCTCTATTTATTATTTTGAAATAGTAAGGGGTTGATTTGATTAATGTGATTAGTTATGGGTAAAATGCGTAAATATTTTAAATAAGTAAGTGGTTATAAAATATTCATTGTTGTCGGAGAATTTTTGTTTGGTCGTGGAATATTCTTGCTGTTGAAGAATATTCGCACAATGGCGCAATCATTTGTGGGCCCTATAACGGTAAATTGTCGAATGAGAAAAATGACAAGTATGAATTTTTTTATAAATAACGACGTAGTTGTTACCGTTAACACTGTTAGAATAACTGGTGGTTAAAGTAAAGTAATACGCAGTGTCGCACAGTAGCACACAGTATTACACAATAATTCTAATTATTGATTATTACGTATGAAGGCACTACTCAATAATTATTACAGTAATTACTGTTCAATATTTTATTTTATTGATTTAATAATTGCTAAGTTGATATTTTATATTATTGTTGTTTCAATAATTGTCACTGCATAATATTTTCCATTATCAGATCAATAATTCATATTATTTGAATAATATTATTAGATAGTATTATTGGCAATGTCTAAGGAAGTTCTGTCTAGAAAAGGTGTTTGGTCACCTAATTGCGCGCCAGTAAGGAGAAATCTTTATCGAAAAGCCCCCTCTTTCTTGGGAACAACCTGATTGTCATTATTGTGATTCTGTAATATTGTTTGTGAATAATTAATTATTGATTTATATGATAAGAAAATATTTATTTTATGTAGATATAAATGAAGGAATTAATGCTGAGGTGTTTTATTAGTATTTTGTCGGAATGGATGTATTAAAAATCATCCATATGTGGATTTCGGTCATTTTCTGTTTGGAATTTAGAAAAACTTTCTTCTACAAAGTTGTAGAGAATTAAATTTCGTATGAAATAGACATAAGATTTGAATTTTTCTGATAAAATGGCAATTTATTATGAATTATTAAAATTTTGGAATAATTGATTTTTAGAGTTTTAAATATTTTTAAAAGAAAAATGTTTTTTAAATGTTGGTGGGCCCCACTGGTGTGCTAAAATCTGATTTTCAAGGGTGGGCGTGAATTTTTTTTTTATAAAATATTATTTTATTAAATTTTTTACTTTGGTGTTCTAAGCATTTTCCTATAAATAGGATGCTTAGTTAAAATTAAAAATCACACCAGAATCAGAAATTTTCTCTCTCGATAATATCGGGCGTATTTTTTTTGAATATTTAGATACTCTGAGAGTTGATAAGCAATGCAAATTTTCTTCAACATTATATCCGATATTCCAGTCAGAAGTACTATTCTTTTGAGATAAGGGATGTTATTTTCTCGTAAATGATGTTATTTCTTTCAATATCATTATACTGAAATATTGGTATGAATTTTATTTTGAAATTCTTACATTTTCATGTCGAGATTACTATTCACGTATACGACACTATTCACGTATACGGCACAATTCACGAATACGGTACTATTCACGAAGTATGATTTTTCTTATGAAATTTTTACCTTTTTGTGTCGGGGTTACTATTCACATATATGGTACTATTCACGAATACTGCACTATTCACAGAAAAATTAAATTTTCTTTTCTTTGACCAAGTTGTCTATTATGGTTACTATCTTTAATTGTATCCATGCTTTGATCTTCATTCTTGAATTTTGCTCAATAATTAATTATTATGGAGTATTTTTGAACTTGGATAAACTGAAGTACGAATCCCTAATCTTTGTCTTTTTATCTCTGTGGAATCGTTTTCTTGAAAATATTTTTATCATCATCAGTCCTAAATGGTGATATAACTGAATATCTTTGGCCCGTAACGCAAAGATGAATTATTACCTGATGAATACCTTTGGCCCGTAGTACAAAGATGGACGGGTGTTGAGATGAACATGACCAGCTGGTGATACGAATGAATATCTTTGGCCCGTAGTGTAAAGTTGAATATTTGATTCAAGATGTATATTGATTGATGTTATAGGGATAAAATATTGATGATGGACTTTTAAATCATAGAAGATAGTAGACTTCATTCTCTACTTAACTCTTCTAATGAATTATTATTTTCACTGGGAATATTGATCTAAACTTGTTGTCCATTATATTTTATCTGATTTATTGAAGGCTAATGATAATTTGTTTTTCATTATCTTAGTCATAATATTCTTTACTGGGCTAGTTTAGCTCATCCTTCTCCTTTTTGTTCCATTTTTCTTCTCAGGAGGAGAGAATATAGCGAGAGCTAGTCGGGATGTGGAGTGATGTTTCAAGACATTTGTTTTAGCAGTCCTCACTATTTTGTAAAATAGTTTATCAATAATTATAATGAGGACTTATTTGACTTTGGATAGTGTCTAGAAGACAATATTTGTATTTAAACTCACAACATATGTGTTGTCGTACTTTGAAATACAATTATAATAATGAAGCTGTAGTTATTTTTTGTACCATGTATTTGGCGACTCAGAATAAATTGTGTAGACCTATTTTGGGGACGTCACACTAGTTCCCAAGCTACTTCCTCTGTCTTATGGTTCATCCATTGCTTATCTCCTTATTTCAGATATCATTCTAGAATACAGTTTCAAAATAAAGGTTAATTGACATATCACAATTTGTCAGCTAATTAAGTAACAAAAATTCAGCTTAGGTAGGACACACACTAGTGAAGAATTTTACTAGTCTCTCCCCTCCTAGTTCTAATCTCAGATCTACGCCAGATATTATATCCCTAAGCTTTGATACCAAATGTGACGCCCCCAAAATAGGTCCACACAACCCATCTTGGGTCGCTAGAAATAACACTACTGACAACTTCATTTATACAACTGTCATGCAAACTACGAGGACACATATACTGTGAGTTTTAATACAAATATTGTTACGTATATAATAATACGACAATATTCATACTCAAATTATTACAATGCCCTATAAAATCCAACAGCAAATATTTCAAGTCCCCGAAGGAGCACGAGAAGATTTATGTTCTCCTTATTCTAATGGAGTGATTTTGACGCTTTCAAATTCGAGTTCGCATCCCCCTATTTGGTTCACCAAATATAACTATTAAATGATGTATAAAATATGTCACACACATTTTAAGTTCTCAGTACATTTTTTAAGCTACACCATTTCATAATTTAATTAGGATTGTGACTAATTCGTAACACCACTTTATACCCATGTTCTCTCTGCTAGTCCCAACTACACTTTTATTACCTTAGCATGTGACTTGATTCTGCTTTCTGTGAAATTGATCAACTTAAACAATGTTTGCATTCCTTATCTACACTTGGAGTAACATTACACTCAATAGATTCTGCTTTATGTGAAATTGATCAACTTAAACAATGCTTGTATTCCTTATCTACACCTGGAGTAACATTACACTCAATAGAAATACTCACAATATTATAGTCACAATATTATAGTAAAAGAATTTTATATTTTTAGTGCAGTGATGGTCTGTTTTATTTCTCATCTAAGCAATCTATTTATACTGGAAATTGAGGAAACAACTAGCACGCATGCTTTGACAAAATAACCAAATGAGGTATATAATAATGGTAGAGGAATTTATGATCCCACGGAGAATATTAAACCAACTTGTACACATTTTAAAAATAATTGAGTTGTGGTCCAAACTACTTTAAAAAATGTATAGTGTCGACAAGTCCTGCCAAACTTACTTTTGTAAAACGAAAATAATAGAACAAACATCTGCATATCATACTTATCTTTAATCAACACCCTTTTCAATCTTTGATCCATTATTCACAATTATTAACATAGACTCTCAATACTACCAACTGGTTTCACTACAACAAAAAGGTTTATCAATGACCTCATATCTGCGACCGCACTCAGTCGTAGATTATCATTAGCGACCAAATACGGTTGCTGATATTAGTGGCACATAATCTGGTCGCTAGGTGGACATCAGCGACCATTATTAGCGATCGACTTATCAGCGACCGCTAGCAGCGATCGACGCCGTCGCTAATTCGAGTTATGATGAGTCAGCTGTCAAGGCTGACACGTGTTAACGACCAGCAATAGCAACCGATGCAGTCGCTAAGTTCCCAAAGGCCATCAGTGACCGCTATCTAGGATTAGCGACCATATGCGGTCGCTGATGTTGATTTTTTTAAATTTTTTTTTTCCTGTTCTATGGATTTCTCAAAAAAATTATACTTTTCTTTGTACCTGCTTTCTATCCCAACACACAGCAGTATATATAAGCATCCATATAAACATCCATCCATGATTTATATATATATATATATATATATATATATATATATATATATATATATATATCATAACTCATCCATAATAGTATATATAAACATCCATCCATATGCAAACACGTAAACCAACACAATATTCAATCAATACAATTATCCAAAGAATGAATATAAAAGTACAAGGCTTTAAATATCTAAAAAAAAGTCTAGCTCTTCATGCATCATCATCCAAATTAGTAGGACCCTGTAATTAGCAAAAGAATATAACATGTTACACGTGTTGACGTACGTGGATGACTTAGGGAAAGCTAAATAATAGAAATTATTTAAACATAAGTAAGACACAACAATATCCAAGTATACCTGATCACCATCCTGATGTCGTGCTGCTGCCGCCACTGCATCCGCCAACTCATCAGGACTCAGAGACTGCAGATCTTCTTCATATACTGGGCGGGCATCTGCAGTCTCTAAGTCCTGATAAGTTGGCGGATGCAGTGGCTTAGATATACTTGGATATTGTTGGATGGACATCAGGATGGTGATCATGTATACTTGGATATTGTTGTGTCTTACTTATGTTTAAATAATTTCTATTGTTTAGCTTTCCCTAAGTCATCCACGTACGTCAACACATGTAACATGTTATATTCTTTTGCTAATTACAGGGTCCTACTAATTTGGATGATGATGCATGAAGAGCTACACTTATTTTTTAGATATTTGGATAGTTGCCTTGTACTTTTATATTCATTCTTTGGACAAGTGTATTGATTGATATTGTGTTGGTTTATTTGTCTGCAATGAATGGATGTTTATATATACTGTTGTACGTGGATGTGTTGGGATATTTATATAAATTATGGATGGATGTTTATATGGATGCTTATATATACTGCTGTGTTGGGATTGAAAGCAGGTACAAAACAAGTATATTTTTTTGGGAAATCAATAAAACAGGAAAAAAATATTAAAAAAAATTATTAACATCAGTGACCGCATTCATTCGCTACTACTAAGTGCGGTCGCTAATATCCTTTGGATACTTAGCGATCGACGCGGTCGCTGTTTACGGTCGCTGACACGTGTGCCACATCATCCCTGACAACTGCCTCAGCATGAGTCAGATTAGCGACGGAGTCGGTCGCTGATATCGGTCGCTAATAATGGTCGCTGACGTCCATCCAGCGACCAGATTATCTGTGACTAATATCAGCGACCGCAGTCGGTCGCTAATACTCATCTGCGACCATATGCGGTTGCAGATATGCGGTCGCTGATAAGCCTTTTTGTTGTAGTGAACAACATACAATCGTTCGGACATGCATCGATCTTTTGATATTCAAGACCCAGCTTCTTCACCATTTTTTTATAATAGTAGTAGTTATCAGGTAATTTTTCACCGACAAGCAATATACTCTTAATGGCCCTTAAGAGTGACTCAAAACACTCATGGCTCATGTTTTGATTAGCCTTGATGTTAAGTAATGTTTCCATTGCAGACAATGTAGTGTGCTTCGTGCAACCATGCCACAACGGTTCACTACTCTCGTCTAACAACTTAAAGAATGCTTTGGCATCAAAATTCATAGGTTTCTCCCTGCCTTGTTCCCAATCAAAATCCGACCCTACAATATCATGAACCATGTCATTCTTACGATGGGTATTGCTGCCTGGATTGTGTACTTGTGCGATGCCACTATCTCTTCTCTACCCATGTGCCCACCAGCTTTTTTCGTAATTTTTCATAGAAACAAGTAAATGATAGTTTACCATGTCTCTGTCCATATAATTTACATTCTTACACTTCAAACAAAGACATCTTATCTTATTTTGACCATTCACATATTTCGAGTGACTATATGCATACTCCAAAAATACTTGGCAACCATATCTAAATTCAGCTGTAGCACCTATCTGGGCACTTGACTTTCGTCATGCCATCCAACTACGGTCTAAATAGAGGTCCATGATACCACGGTACCTACTACAGACAACATGAGCTTATTAATGTATAGCATAATTGTAAGCATATGACTTGAGCATACTTGTAACCATATGACTTAAGCATATATACTAGCTAGTAAGAATATGATTTGAGCATACTAGTAAGCACAAAAAGAGCTCGCTAATATTATAAATGTTCGCAAGTACCCGACTAACAAAAAAAATTCGCCAGAGTCTCCCTTATAATATGGACTAGTCACATGCACGACGGTATGCATATATGGTCATTTCTAGGCACCCAAGACATAAGCCAAGAGAAATATACAAATTTCCAATATAATAAGACCAAAACAATAATGAATGAATGCAAATTAAAACAATCAAAAGTTCAGGAGGATACTACAAATTCAGAGTTCCAAAAACTCGCGCTTTCATTTTTACAAGCTTCTTTCTTTACTTTACACATGAGCTAAATAATTAACTCACTTCTGATTAGAGCACTTATCTCTTAGTTCTTTAACTTAGGAGTATGATATTGCTTTTGTTTATTAATATTTTTATGGGTTCGGTGAGATACTAAGAGCGTGTTACTTAGTTTATTTTAGTAGTGAATCTCTAACGAAATTCTAATTAATTTATTTTAGCAATGGAAAACTTCCTAAATGCTGCTTAGTTTATCTGTTATCATTGCTAACCATTAGGTAATAAGATACTCCCTCTGTCCCAAATTATCTGCTGTTTTAGCAAAAAAAATTTGTCCCACAATATCTGCTTTTTCAAGATTTCAATGCATTTTTTTTCTTTATTTTCCAAGTTTGCCCCTTTACTTAATTATTGATAGTCATTACTCTCATCCTCTCTCCACACATATATATGCACTCATACTTTCTCTCTCTACATACTATTTGTCTATTTAATACACACATACTTTCTCTCTCTTCCTCTCTCCATATATATATACACTCATACTTTCTCTCTCTTTAGACTATTTGTCTATTTAATGCACTCATACTTTCTCTCTCTTCCTCTTTCTACATACTATTTCATGCACTTTTTTTAAACACTTTTTTTATATTTCCACTAATAAGGGTATTTTAGTATTTTTATCACACATATTGGTATCTGTGTGGAACTCTAGAACAGCAGATAATTTGGGACGGAGGGAGTATTAGATATCTCATATTGTAGAAATATTGAAGTCTCGACTCCTTGTCAAATCTTAAATGAATAATTTTGATTGGATGTTGACTTTAATACTTGTGGGAGACCAATTGAATTTTATGGTTGAAACTATTTCCATTTGTATGTATATCTCATACATTGATTCTTGAACTTTGGGGAAGGAACTACAGCAGCTGGAGGAACTGTCGGCATCGCTACACTGGTGGACAGGGCTATGGTTATCACATGAGGAAATGACAATTTTGCCCAAACTGTTAGTCATGTTTTTCAAAATCAAAGTACTTTAGTTTCGATGAGAATATCATATATTACCGCCTTTATGTAAACTTATGTTTGAAAACTACCTATACATTTTTACTTTTTAACTTAATTTCTGAAATTTTAACAATTTTAAATTGATACAATTTTATTTATTTTAGTATAAACAACTAAATATATCGTAAATAAACTAAAAGCTGGAGTTCAGATCTTCTGTTTCATTTTATTTCTCATCTTATGTCCCATGTTACGCGTATATATTGTTGCCAAGTGTAATGTATATAATTACATTTTTTGAATTAATTTTTTTTATATAAATAAGTATTACATAACACCAGTACATAAAAATTACATTAACTAATTACTATATTTGTTATTTTCTAAATTTAAATGAATTCATTTCTGTAAGAAAGAGACAATTATATATATGGAACATAATGCTGAATTGTTATTTCCTTAAAATATGACCTAATTTAAAGTGGGCACATAAAATGGGACAAAGGGGGTAGTTATTTATTTGTGTGTATATTCTTACAGCTTGTGTTTTCTTCTTCTTTGCTCTTTGGCCCTAGCATAGTAGAAAAGATCATTTCATGCAGGATTTGCAATTAAACTGCCTGCATAAAAGTCTGAGACATGCATCATGGTGTTGATTTATTGCGCACACAAAGCATAAACTTATATAATGATGTACTTCAATTTATGTCACCCCAATTTTACACTACTTTAACAGTGAGCATATCTATAGTACATAGGCTATTTTAAGCTACAATAAATTTGAATGCAGTAACAGTTGTAGTTATACAAGTCCAACAGTACATTGATATTTCTTTACAAGTCCAACAGTACATTGATATTTTCCAGTACCAGTAGAAACTTGTGCTTACTAAATAAATAACTCTGAACAGCAGGAGTGAGTTAGTAAACATAAGCTTATCAGTACAACTAAACAGACAGTAGTAGGGTAAAAGCATCTCCACAAATAACACTAGTCCACTAATAACTCAGATGAAAGAAAACTAAAAATTTTATCTTTGTAATAACTAAAGTTCATCTAGATAATGTAGTAATTATATAATTTTCTAATAACCACAGTTCATCTACTCCATAGAGAATGATTAAAGGGGTTACCCAAATAATAACCATAGTTGAATTTGGAGATTAAGTAAAGGGGTTACCTTATGCGGCGGTGGTCGTGGCGGTGGTGAAGGTGTGGGCTGGCGATGTCGGTGGTGAAGGCGGCAGTTTCTCCCTCCCTCTTCTCTTCTCCCCCTTTTCCCTCTTCACCCTCTTATGTTCTCCCTCTTTTTTTTCTTCTGTTGATCGAGCGAATGCCTGAACCTGAATCTGATTAAGAGAATCAGCGACCGCCATCAGCAACCGCCTGCGTTCTCTAACTTTTGATGATGTGGACGTATCAGCAACCGCTAGGCAGTCACTGATAGAGAGTGGTTGCCGTGCCAACATTTCACACCAATTTTTGGGAGGACATTTTATGCCAGCGATCGCTCAGCGACCGCATGCGGTCGCTGATATAAACTAGCGACTTGATTCAATATCGGTCGCTGATGGTGGTCGCTATTACTACTATCAGCGACCGTATAGGGCGTGGTCGCTGAAAGCTTTGGTCGCATATAGACATTTTTCTTGTAGTGTTTAATTATATCATATCAAATAATATAAGTTACTGTGCAATAACTACTGTGACAATTATTGAATGAAAGACTAAGTGACTTCTTATGTAATAATCAATAATATGAATTACTGTATAATACCGTGTGCTACTGTGAAATACCGTGTACTACTGTAGAATCACGCGTATTACTGTATTTTTATCATCGGGTATTTCAACAGTTTAACGGTAAAAATTTTTGCCGTTAGTTTTATAAAAAAGTTATTTCTGTCGCTTTCTATATCTGGTAATTTTTTTATAATTATTTCTATTTATAAAAACTATCATTTAATAGCTTCAAAAATAAAAATATTAACTCCACATACTTTTATATATTTAAAACATCATCAATATTAATCTTATATTATTATAATATTTTTCAGTAAATTTCATAATTTTCCACCATTCATAGAATTTTCTATGAATTTCTTCTATGTTTAAACAAACTGTAAATAATTTAAAAATACAAAAAATATTTATATTATTCAATAATTTTTTGAAAATGTCCAGAAATTATAAAATAATATTATAAGATTTTTCACCAAGTTTCATAATTTTTCATCATTCATAGAATTTTCTATTAATTTCTTCTATTTTCAAACTAACTATAAATAGTTTTAAAATACAATAATTACTTCTACTTTTCAATAATTCATCAAAAATTTATATAAATTCTAAACTGATAGTATAAGATTTCTATAAAAATATTTCAGCCCAAATAATTTTTCTGATTATTTAATTATAAAATCTAATATTCAGAAACTTCAATAATTCACAAGAATTAGCCATTTTGTCAGAAAAATATGGATCTTAAGTCTTTTCCATGTAAAATTTAATTCTTTACAACTTTGTAAAAGAAAGTTTTTCCAAATTCTGACTTTAACATAGAGAGAAGGCTTACCGAAAATTCTGCTACAAAACTTTCTGAATCAATCGCCTCTTAAAATTCATAACAAATCATACGTTAATCTTTAACGGTTCAAAATTTGTGGACATATACTCAACTTATATATGTATAACATATCCGAAAATTAGAACGATCCAACTGTTGGATTAAAAATTATAACTCATGCAATAGAGCTTAAGAACACTGATTTTTCAGACTATGAGTCCTTCGTACCAGTTTCACTCAAACAGTCACCACGAAAAATTCACAAATTTTTTTTGGGTGATTCGAATTTCTGCGTTTAGCTTACTTCCAGGGCTTTCTTTTGATATATGGCTCATCTCCTAACTCATTATACACAAAGAGTTATTGATTTTATAAAATCAAGTAGTAATCTAATTTTTATGAAAATTTTTAGATTTCATTTTTTACTTGATTTCTTGATTTCTCTCATTTGATTCTTGTTTATGCAAGTTTAAATCATTCAATACATACATAAATATGCACTCAATAAAATTCATAAATCTAAGAATAAATCAAAGATTTTAAAAATACCTTTTTAATTTCCTCTTCATTTCTCATTCTTCTTCATCTTCTTCATCTCCTTTTCTCTTTCTCCTCTCTCTCTCTTTTCTTTTCTGATGAAGCTCGTATAGGAAGAATGGAAGTGGGAGGGAGTATATTGATTGTCTTTCTTTTCATTCTTTCTTTCTCCCTCTTTCTTTTTCTCTCTCTCTCTCTCCCTTTTTCTTATTCTTCCCATGAGTGGAAATGGGGGGAGTATCCATTCTTTCCTCCTCTCTTTTGTTTCTTTCTTTGCTTTTTCCTTTCCATTTTCCTAACTTTCTTCCTTCTTTTCTTTCCCCTTCCTCACATGTTCTCCCATTATTTATCCCTTCTCAATTATCAGCATTTCATTAATTCACTCTCCTCTTTTATTTGCTCATTTGTCCGTTTAATTGTTCATTTGACCATTTATCAATTTAACATTTTACAATTTTAGAATAATAATCATAATTTAAATTAGACTTTTATTTCATAAAAGTTGGGGTCTTACAATCACCCCACCTTATGAAATTTCGTCCCAGAAATTTACAAACGTACCTGGAATTTTGAAGAGATAAGAATTTCAAATTCTAGTTCCCATGCTACTTCCTTTGTCTTATGGTTCATCCATTTCTCATCTCCTTATTTCAGATATCATTCAAGAATATAGCTTCAAAAGAAAGGTTAATTGACATATCACAATTTATCAGCTAATTAAGTAACAAAAATTCAGCTTAGGTAGGACACATACTAGTGAAGGATTTTACTAGTCTCTCCCCTCCTAGTTCTAATCTCAGATATCCGCCAGAGATCATATCCCTAAGCTCTAATACCAAATGTGACGCCCCCAAAATAGGTCCACACAACCCATCTTGGGTCGCCAGAAATAACATTACTGACAACTTCATTTATACAACTGTCATGCAAAATACGACGACACATATACTATGAGTTTCAATACAATTATTGTTACGTATATAATACGACAATATTCATACTCAAATTATTACAATGCTCTATAAAATACAGCAGCAAATATTTCAAGTCCCCAAAGGAGCACTAGAAGATTTCTGTTCTCCTCATTCTAATGGAGTGCATTTTGATGCTTTCAAATTTGAGTTCGCGTCCCCCTATTTGGTTCACCAAATATAACTATTAAATTATGTATAAAATATGTCACACACATTTTAAGTTCTTAGTACAATTATTATGCCACACCGTTTCATAATTTGATTAGGATTGTGACTAGTTCGTAACACCACTTTATAAACCTTAAGAGCAAGAATCCTTACACTATGACCTTAGAAGAACTTAGAGGATAGAAGGAGATAAAACTCATGTAGAGTTTTCTTAGGGAGTTAGTGGCATTATGAAATATATTTTCATTCCATGCAATGAATTTATGTTCTGATGGAGTTGTTGTTTGTTTGTCTTATGTTTGTGGTTGTAGGATGACGGACTTGAGAGGACCTAGTAGAGTGGTAGAGGAGGAACCACATGACATACATGTGGTATATGAGGCACCATTGATAGCTGAGCCCATTTCGGCGGTGGCTCCTATCGATGATGAGGATGAGGAGGAGGAAGTGGAACCATTTTCCGTAAAGTCGGATCCGTAGAAGATTCCGGCGAGGCTACATTCGAGGATCAGATATTGGGAGAATATGAGGAGCGGATTCTAAAATTTGAGTGTCGGGTTGAGGAACTAGAGACCCAAGCTCAGGAGAGAGAAATCGAGATGCGAAAGTTGAGGGATGAAGGCCATAAGTGGAAATTGGAGATGTAGGAAATGGAGGTAAAACTTGCATATCGCTAGGAAGTAGACATATAGATGGGAACCCTTTTCCACCGATCGATAGCCAGTAATGTAGAATTGACAGGCAAGCTAGAGGAGTCCAAGCAGAGGGAGCTAAGTGAGAAAGATGAGAAGGAGGTTATTCATGCACAGCTAGAGATGGAGGTTATGGAGAGGATACACTTCAAGGAGAAGTGGGAAGAAGTCAATGATAGGGAAGAAGACTTAGAAGATGAGGTGAGGTGTAAGAGGAGGAAGATGAACTAAATGAGTTATGCTTTTCGTACAGCTATGGAGAGGTTGATTGATGGCATGTACCATTATCTAAGAGAACAGGGACATACCTGTCACACTTTGAGCAAGGAAATGATGGCTCACATGGCACATGCTGAGTTCAAGAGCGCAGTAGAGTGCAGGATATTAGGATAGTTTGTTGGTTAAGATGTCCAGTAGTATAGGTATGTTATATATGTATATTTGATATATAATCCTGATCTTTGTGTGAGATTTGGTATAGTTATGTAAACCCCGAGTAGGTTCTTGTTAAAGGGGTAATATGTTACTGTTTCCCCATTTTCTGTGATATTAGGGGATAAAAGTTAACGTTTATAGAAGTATGCTAGGAATGATAACATCAATGTAATGATTTGGCATATGAATATAAATGTTCTTATTTCAAAAACTGTGTCATATAATTTTGTTTCCTTTTTGGCATTAAAGAAATGTGTCAGGAATAAGTATGAGAATGCTATTCCTATTTATATATGATTTGATTATGATATATATGAATGAATATGCAAGTATGCTTGCATTGAGAAAAGCTGTAAAGTCCTTTAATAGAGAATAGAAACATGTGTACAAGGACTTTAGAATGAATTGATTCAAATATGTTATTCTACATAAGCAAAATAGCTTTATAAAGTCCTTAAAAAGAAATGATGTACAAGGACTATAAATTTAGAAAGATCAAGCATATTAAGTTGATCTTATGATGTAATAGATAGGCTTGTCTGATCATTAAGCACTGCACCAGAAATCGTAGTTTGCCAGGAGAGTTAAGGAAAACTTGAGAGCTATCGAGGCAGAATTGTAGTCTGCAAGATAGTAGATCTCAGAGTTCGTAGACTGCCAGAGGAGACGAAGAAGGATCTTAGTATGTCGAGTAGTACTTCCTCGGAGCCGTAGTCTGCTAAGGAAGCTATGTTCAGAATCGTTGAGACAGCCTGCCTACGAGCCGACCGAGCATCTTCCGAAGCCAAGTCAAGAATCGTAGACTACACTCTGAGTCGTAGAGTCTACTGATGCCGAAGCCAAGTCAAGGATCGTAGACTACACTCTGAGTCATAGAGTCTACTGATCATATCTAAGGCAGAGATCGTAGTCGAGCAAGATCAGAAGAAGACTACGAACACAAGGACAGAAATCGTAGAGCGTCAAGATCTGATCTTAGAGTCATAGTGTCTGCACAGCTGAAGCTGAATCGTAGAGTGCAGAACTGAGACTTCAACAGAAGTGCTCACAATGCCAAATCAGAATTGTAGAGCAAATACGATTCTCAACAAATGAGCACTCCCAAAATATCCAAAGAAATGAAGCCTCTGGTCCAAGCTACAATGTTACATCCAACTAGAAGGAAACCAGAGAGCATTCAACGAATGACATGTAAGCTAACAAAAGATCTAAGCATCAACCCAATCAGTAGTCAGATTGAGTTGGGAAGCCATTCGAGATGAAGTCTTCCACAAGTTGATTAGAAGAAGACTTCAATAACTGACTAAGGAAAGTCAGCAAGTGCAGTAGCTGTCAAGTGAATAGAAGACAACGATCTTGGAAGCAACCAGGATCGTAGTGTTTTCCAAACAAAGAAAGAACTGATGGAGTGTACACAGAGATACTAGTTAGCCTCTGAAGAACAAGGATAAAGTGATTAAGCATTGGGTCAGTCCATTGATGATAAGTGAATGGGAGATCACAAGGAGAAAGCGAGCTGGACACGCCACAAATCTGAAGTGTCTTGGTATTCAGAAGGGGCCATAACAAGGAATCAATTCATCAGTGTCTGAGAACAGTCAAGGAGAATAGAAGCGTTGAAGTTGCACAATAAGAGAAAGAGGTGTTCTACACTGAAGATCAAATGAACACTCTCCAAAGATTGTAGTGTTGTCTCTACATGTCAATGAGCAACAGTCAACGAAGACAATACAATCAAGTCCAAGAAAGCATGCATCAAAATCGTAGAGTTCGGTCATCCGAAGATTGAGGCATTGGAAACGGTTTAATTTAAAGAGTGATAGTCGGACAAGAGCTTATTGAGAGCATCGATGCAAAAGAACAACCTCTGATCGAGATATCAGATGGAGGAAATAAAGTCGTCGATCTGCCTAAGACATCAAAGTAACATTTCTGACGGGGTAGGTGAAACAGTAGACTGCAGTGTCAGAAAGTCAGAAAAAGATGTCATGTCACATCTGTAGTCTACATCAAATAACTCGAGATCTGCGAAGCATATCAAAGAACTTTCAACGGCTACTTCTCAACGGGAAGATTGGGAAGGAGTATAAATAAGCTAGAGCTTCAACGATCAAAAGTTGTTGATTATTACTATGTTGCAGAATCGTTGAGTTGGTAGAATGCTATAATGTTGACTCTACGAATTCCACCTAAGCTTAACAGACAAGACTCAGTGACAGTGAGACTACGAAGGTGGAAGTGAAGCAGTTTTGAAGAAGGACTTGAACAGACCAAAGCTTCACTCAACAAAAATGAGAATGCCACTTAAATTGACATCTAAGCTAAGAGTCGAAAAGGACAATAAGATAGCATTCAGAAGAGTGGCAAAGCATAAAGCAGATTCTGAGAGCCACTCTACGAATCACCATGAACCTAAAGCTGAACTAGAATAAGTGCAGAATCGTATCTGCCATCAAATCAAGAGGGGTTTAGGAAATGGTGATGGTGCATAGCTGACATCACATGAAGATGAGCCGAATAGAATGAAGATCAGCTGCACCAAAGAAGAGGTGGTCTAGACTCAAAGTAGAATGCAAAGAGGACTACACCAAGCTACTAAGTATAAAAGATGTTTGAGCCTAAAGACATCTTAGTAGCTCAGCACCAACAACAATAACAAACATCATCAACAAGAAGCCAGGGCTTGAGGGGTCCTTGTCCGGAGGGACTAAATGAAGTTCCAAGGCTGCTGGGCCTAAAGACTTCTTAGGGAACTAGAGAAGTTCCAAGGTTGCTGGCCTTGAAGAGTTCTTTGTGAACTGAAGTCCCAAGGTTGCTGGCCTTAAAGGAATCTTAGTGATTCAGGGTGCTGCCTTTCCTTAGTAGAATTCCTGCTAGTTGAAAGCAGAATAGTGGATTAGGAGCTTGAGTCTCTGAACCACTTAAAATCCCTTGTGTCTTTTACTTTATGTCATTTACATTATGCACCTAGCTGCTATAACTGCTATATATGTATTAACTGCTTACGACCAAACTAACTCTAAGAACAATGTATGTATGATTATAAATATATCAATGAAGGGATCTTTTACTTATTCCGGTGTACTTGAAAAGATTCTTATGTTTGTCATATGCTAATTTACTAGTATCACAAAATAAATGAGAAAAGTATTTGAAATTAAAAGGATCTATTCAACCCCCTTCTAGATCTATTGTGTGCCTACTGGGAACTAACAATTGGTATCAGAGCAGGTTCTCAAGCTATATTCAAAAGCTAATCACTTTGAGTATGATCCTAGGCACATACATTGTTCTAAACTTAGTTTAGTAATAAGTCACTTGTTATAAGAAGATGAGCTCACACATTGAAAATATTGTGTACAGGTAGATGTGTATATACACCTAAAGTTGCTCAGATTGGTCCATGTTCTTGATTGCCATATCAACAAGACCAATCCCTGCCCACAGTCAATCTTGAAGTCTGAAGACCAGGCTAGGAAGCTCAAGAGACATCAACAGAAAATAGTCAAACATCCACCAGCCTGAAAAGATGAAAAGGCCGTACATGCTAAGAAATGCTTATCCAGAGAAGAAATAAGAACTTCTCAAACATGTGTCTGGCCAACCAGCAGCTGGATGTAAACCTTGTGAACTCAAAGATGTCATAGAACTAAAGATGCTGAGATTCTCTTAGCTTACATCTTCAAGACCACGACTGATTGATTGAAGGTCAATCGGAGCAACAAGCTGTAAAGAACAAATGAGAAACTATGCACATCAATGCCTAACCTCAGTATATCTAAGCTAAATGACTGTTAAGAAACTGACAGTAAAAAGGTACGATTCCTCACTAATATAATTATGTACATCATGTTGCACCTCCTTATGAACTATAACAGTATTCTTTCAAGGAGTCATAATCTACCTAAAAAGGTAAAGAGAGAAAGTACACTGAAGTTGGAAACTCAAATGCTTACAAACTTTTTCTCCATCCAAGTTTTAGGCTGAAGATGACATCTTGAAAGAAATCTAAAATGGGTCATAAGAATATGAAAAGTTAAATTAATCTTATGTGGAGTAATCTTTGCTGAAGGGTTAGTATGTATGTATAAGCCTGTGTTCTAAGTGTTTGATAACACACAGAGTATGATTAGTTCTACAAGAGTATCTTGATGATTCATAGAAACTGATCACCTCCATGAATCAACCAGATACACATAAGTAATAGTGTTAATTCTCACTCTATAAACATTTAAACTCTGTGAACATAGTCAAGCAAATGATGAAACCATCAAAGGAAAATAGTGTTTAATTAAAATGGTAAATCTCACACACACTCATCATCATGCATCTTAAAATGTATTATCTAAATTAGTTACATGCATGAATAAGATTGCAGGTGATTTATATGATGATTATTCAAATATATGAGGAACAGAGATTTAGAAAACTAACCTAGCAGGACCCATTTAATTATGGGTAACAAAAATAGAAATGTATCTAACTTGTAGGTACCTAGTCTATTTGGCCACGCTAAGGAATGCTGAAGCAGAAGACTTTAGTCTTAGAAAGTTTCAACCAACAGAAGGCTAAGGACTGTTCAGAAATGATTCTGATAAAATTCCTATATGTCAAAGCCTGTCCTTGAAGACCTGCTGAGTTAATCTGAATAAAGCTCACATGGCTGCTGATCTTTATATGGAAGCAGGCCATTCAACCAAAGAAGAAAAAGGTCTTATATGCTCAATCAGGTAAAGCATGATATATGAGAAGAATCCTCAAGGAAGCTCACATCAGAGGATCATCGAGCATCAGTCATGAGGAACTCATTACAGAAGCAGAACTTCACAAACACAAGACTGTCAAAGAAGACTACGTTCGTAGTGCTGTCAAATGATCGTAGAGTGATCTGTCCTGAAGATATCCATGCCTACGATATAAGGAGGTTTAATTGAGAATGATGATTCCGGTCAGAAGGAGATATGCAAGGCTGCCCTCTAATGAACATGAAGAAAAGGAAATCACACCTCATTGAGAAGACAACATCAACGATAGGGGAGCAGTGATCTGTCAAGGAACAACAACACTGAAAACATTAGAGATATACTATGAAGCAATGTACTAGTTACAGAGTCCCAAAACTCTGCGGCTGATGAACCAAATAAAGATCCATAGTCAGTAGGAACGTCTCAAAAATGTACTACTGATAACCTTGTCAGCCACCCAACTCAAAATCGTGGAGTGCCTACGATCAAACATCTGATTGTAGTGTAAGAACATGAGGACACCACGATTACATCCAATGCAAATGTCTAAAGTTGATAGAGGAACTCCCCAGCTGAAAAGGTCAAATGAGATATAAGTGTAAATCACTTCTAAAGTATTTCATATGGAAAGCGCCTCAGGGATAAACCTAATCCTTAGTTCACTCTAAGAGATTGGCCCTTCCTGAGCTACCTTAACCCAGAAGGATTGCTTAGTCAAGTTCATCTCAAGGACCAAGACAGTCAACGATCGTAGAGTAGAGTTTGAAGAGAACTCAACAATCGTGGTGCAACCTCAACGAATGTAGAAGCAGACTCGATGATCGCAGTCTTATCAGAGGATACACTAGCTCATGAGGAGCTTTAAAGAACTAAATAAATGCTCAACTTTTCAGATCATGAGAATACAAGATTGAATACTGGTTGGAAAGATGTCCTGAAGACTCATCTCAGAAGCAGAGTCCCCAAACCTTCATAAAGTACATCAGTGGTTAAGTTATGCATTTTTAAGATGAGAATTAGTGTCAAAACCATCCACTTTCAGAAGAAGATCGTTGAGTTAACAAAGGAAAACGTAGAGTCCTCACCAAGCCACTCTACAAACCAAAATGGTCAACGGTCAATCCACGTCATTGACACCTATTCTTTTAAAAAGGGAACTTTAAACTAAAAAGTTAATGGGAAGTTACAGCTCAGTATAGGGAATCGTGCAACCAATGGCTGGTTAACACATCACACCATATGCAGAGTCAGAAGGAACTGCCATAAAGACAAATTCAAAATCTGTAAACAATTATCAGAAACTATCAAACCTCTCTCCCTCCCATTTTCAAACCCTAGAATTCTCTTCAAGGCCTAAATCCATCAACCCTCCAGAGCCTTGCCCAAATCACAATCAACTATCTCTCATAAATCTCTCTGAATCAAATGCCCATATTCCTTGAACTATTCAAATGGCAGATTGGCGAGTAATCACTGGCATTCAGCTCGGAACCAAGTCATTTGAGAAATTCGACAAGAAGTTCAGAGACATTCTTGAACTTGTGAAGAAGACTGGATTCTCAGAATGCCTTGAGGCAAGTACTCGAGTATATACTGACCTGGTTGTGGAGTTTTACTCAAATGCTTCCATAAACTCCAGAATCCTTTCTACCAAGGTCAAAGGTTAGTCTCTAAAGCTGAAATCTTCTGACTTCAATCAATGTTTAGGCTTTCCTGACCAAGGACTGAAAAGCCTTGATGAGATCGATACGGAATAAGCAAAGGAGATCATAGGGTACCAAAGAAACCTTAGTCTGCAGAACATGAAGAAGGAGTTTCCAAAGGAGTTCGAGTTCCTTGCTGAGATAGTGGGCAAATGTATACTATGCAAGGATATTGCACATGACACTGTGCTTGATCAGCAGTTGAAGATTATGTCTGCAATAGTTCGAAAAAAGCGAATAAACTTTGGAGCTATCTTGTTCGATCGGATCTCCAAATGGGTGGAAAGGGTTGAGATAAAGAAGTCTACAGATAGACCCCTGACTAAGGTCTTTCATGGAAGACTACTGAGCATTGTGATGAAGAAGAAGCTGGGAAGCAAAATCAAGGATGATGAGGGAGAGCCCTTGAATGTTCATAAAGTGATGTCTCCTCAGCTGTTCATAAACTGCAAGAAGAACCCAAAGGAGAATAGGAGACTAACAACTACTGGGAGCAGCAGCAAAGTCTGTGTAAAGACGAGAAAGGCGAAGGAGGTGGAAAGTTCTGAATCTGGTGACTCTACACCAGTAGCAGCCACACCAGTAAGGAAGAGATCCAGGGGTGTGAAGAAAACTGAGGCCCTACCAAGAAGTCTCTCCACTGGAGACAAAGATGAAGATGAAAAGGTCTTAACTGCACTAGAGACCACAAAGAAGAAGCAACAGACTGCTTCAAGGGCCATAAAGCAAGAAAGATAAGGTGGTAAACAAGCCAACCTCAGTTCCCCAAGAAAGTCCATCTGACAAAGAAGATGACGTAGAGTCAGAAGAAGAGAAGGGAACTAACAGACTCAAGTCTGAGTCCTTAAAGAACAAATCCAGCAATGAAAGTGAAACTGGATCAATGAAAGAAACTGCAAATCTGATGATAAAGAAGAGTATGCAAGCCCTATGGCTAACTATTAGAGCATTCACTTTGATGATGAAGAAAAGCTATAAGATGACCCAACTACATCCTCAAATGTAAATGCTCCAACTAGCCCACAGGATGGGTTAAACGATGCTGAGTCTTAAGAAGAAGGACCTGCCCCTGCCAACACTGAACATCAAGGAAGTCTGTCTAATGATTCAGAGGCTTCATAATCTGAAGAAGAAGAAAAGTCTGTCTCTCCTATAGCTGAACCTCCAAGGAGAAAAAAGAGCTATAAACTACTTGCTAAGTTTGTCTCAAAGAAGCAAGATGAATCCCCCACTACAATTATTGAAGTAAGTGATGATGAATCTGAACCAAAGGAGAAAAGTGCTGAAGATGGGACTAGTAATGAAGAAACTGAACCCAAAGAAGATGATGCTGAAGAAGATTCTGGTAATAAAAATCAACAAGAAGGATTCACTGATGAATCCGATGAAAGAATTCAGAATGTTTCAAGCTCAGAAAGAGAAGAAATGGAGAAGGATTCCAGCTCTGCAAATCAAGAATCAGAGGAACCAGAATTCTACCCTGTTCTTTCTCCAGCAAAAATCACCAAGAGAATAGTGGTGGAAGTGTCTGATGAACCACCAGAAGTACCTCCAGAAAGATGGATAAACTATGGAAATGAATAGCTCAAGGTTTTGAGGATGACTGCATTTGAAGTGTTTAAAAACTGGAACAACATGGAGATGGACTGCACTACTATCCTCTACAACCCTGATGATCTGCTGATGAGATGGTTTTTCCAATGGATGCCTTGGTTAAAGGCACATACTGAAAGAGATGAAAGCTAATTCAGCTGGTGCTACTCTCAGTTTCTAAGCCTGGAGCTGGTGGCTTAGAACTTCCCAAGGGTGAAGAAGTTTGCAACCAAAATGGTTAAAGACTAGCCCCACTTCAAAGTCTATCGACATGCTGGAAATCACTACATTTCTTATGATCGTAGAGTGGACTCTGAAGGCAGAATGTCCATGGCCGAGGAGATGATCGTAGAGTCTATCCACTCTACCACTGATATTGATCAAGTCCAAAATAAGAACCCTCCATCTACCCAAACACAACTATCTGACATTCCTTCATCCTCTAATAGCGATTGGTACTCAACGATTTTTCAAATTCTCAATGCTTTCAAAAATTCGTCCAAAGATGAAAATCGTAGAGTTCACTCTTGTGTTCAACAAAAGGCTGCCAAACCAGATGCCCAAATTCCTATGGAGCAGGAGCTGTTGAAGAATTCTGCTGAGCTGGCTGAGAAGATATCTCTAATCAATGTAGAGTCAAAGATGTTGACAGCAACAGAAAGTAACTCAGTTCAAGACAGACTCCAAACCACTATGGCTTATGTATCTCTCAAACTTAAAGAGAGAGATCACATCTATCTGAAGGCCATAAATGATCAGAAAGAAAAAGCTCTACGAGCACAGAAGGCTAATGAAGAGCATATCCAAGTCCTCTCTGACAAGATTGACAACATAAATCAATCTTTCTCTCTATAACTTGAGCTGAGTCAACAAGAACTCAAGATTGAGGTTGGCAACTCATCTTACCTGATGGAGCAACTAAGGTCCAACATGGAGCAGCTCTCTTAAATGATTAATGACAAGAAGAGGGAGAAAAAGAGGCATAGAAAGAGGAAGAGTCAGAGGCATTCAAGGAAGAGCAAGGGGAGTAGAAGAAGTGAAGATAAGAAGGCAAAGAAGAAGGCACTAGCTGCCGAAGCAGAACCATCATCTGAGGGGAGCCAAAAGATGATGCTCATATGGTCGCAGTGTCTGAGGGGGAGCATATTAAGAAAGAAGATCACGAGTCTGAAGGGGAGCAGAGCAAAGACAGCAAGTCATCATCCCAGGGGGAGCAGGAGCATGAATATCAAACAGATAAATAGCTGATCAACAGACATCTTGGAAACATACATGGAGCCAAAGAGGTACATCTCTAACTAGTTAGGTATGATCTAGATCCAGGATGTAAAATGTCATAGTTTATTAAATTTCATATTATTATAAATGACATTCATGATTATCTGTTTTAGAAAAATAGCTGCTCACTGTATATAAGATTCATTCATAACATGCATATGCACTTATTATTTTTGTCATAATCAAATAGGGGGAGATTGTCAGGAATAAGTATGAGAATGTTATTCCTATTTATATATGAATTGATTATGATATATATGAATGAATATGCAAGTATGCTTGCATTGAGAAAAGTTGTAAATTCCTTTGATAAAGAATAGAAACATGCGTACAAGGACTTAGAATGAATTGATCAAATATGTTAGGTTGATCCTACATAAGCAAAACAACTTTGTAAAGTCCTTAAAAAGAAATGATGTACAAGGACTATAAATATAGAAAGATCAAGCATGTTAAGTTGATCATATGATGTAATAGATAGGCTTGTCTGATTATCGAGCACTGCACCAGAAATCGTAGTCTGTCAGGAGAGTCAAAGAAAACTCGAGAGCTATTGAGGCAGAATCGTAGTCTGCAAGATAGTAGATCTCGGAGTTCGTAGACTACCAGGGGAGATGAAGAAGGATCGTAGTGTGTTGAGCAGTACTTTCTTGGAGCCGTAGTCTGCTGAGGAAGCTATGTTCAGAATCGTAGAGACATCCTGCCTACGAGCCGACCGAGCATCTGCCGAAGCCAAGTCAAGAATCGTAGACTACACTTTGAGTCATAGAGTCTACTGATGCCGAAGCCAAGTCAAGGATCGTAGACTACACTCTGAGTCATAGAGTCTACTGATCATATCTGAGGTAGAAATCATAGTCAAGCAAGATCAGATGAAGATTACGAACACAAGGACAGAAATCGTAGAGCGTCAAGATCTGATCTCGGACTCGTAGTGTCTGCACAGCCGAATCTGAATCATAGAGTGCAGAACTAAGAATTCAACAGAAGTGCTCACAATGCCAAGGCAGAATCGTAGAGCAAATATAATTCTCAACAAATGAGCACTCCCAGAATATTCAAAGAAATGAAGCCTCTGGTCCAAGCTGCAATGTTACATCCAACCAGAAGGAAACCAGAGAGCACTCAACGAATGACATGCAGGCTAACAGAAAATCTAAGCACCAACCCAATCAGCATTCAGATTGAGTTGGGAAGCCATTCAAGATAAAGTCTTCCACAAGTTGATTAGAAGAAGACTTTAGTAACTGACTAAGGAAAGTCAGCAAGTGCAGTAGCTGTCAAGTGAATAGAAGACAACGATCTTAGAAGCAACCAGGATCGTAGTGTTTGCCAAACAAAGAAAGAACTGATAGAGTGTACACAGAGATACTGGTCAGCCTTTGAAGAACAAGGCTAAAGTGATTAAGCATTGGGTCAATCCATTGATGATAAGTGAACAGGAGATCACAAGGAGAAAGCGAGCTGGACACACCACAAATCTGAAGTGTCTTGGTATTCAGAAGGGGCTAGAATAAGGAATCAAGCCATCAGTGTCTGAGAATAGTCAAGGTAAATAGAAGCGTTGAAGCACTGCACAATAAGAGGAAGAGGTGTTCTACACTGAAGATCAAATGAACACTCTCCAAAGATCGTAGTGTTGTCTCTACATGTCAATGAGCAACAGTCAACGAAGACACTACGATCAAGTCCAAGAAAGCATGCATCAGAATCGTAGAGTTCGGTCATCCAAAGATTGAGGCATTGGCAACGACTCAATCTGAAGAGTGATAGTCGGATAAGAGCTTATTGAGAACATCGATGCAAAATGACAACCTCTGATCGAGATATCAGCAGGAAGAAATAAAGTCATCGATCTGCCCAAGACATCAAAGTAACATTTCAAAAAATAGTAGACTGCAGTGTCAGAAAGTCAGAAAAAGATGTCATATCACATCTGCAGTCTACATCAAATAACTCGAGATCTGCAAAGCATATCAAAGAGCTTTCAACGGCTACTTCTCAACGGGAAGATTGGGAAGGAGTATAAATAAGCCAAAACTTCAACGATAAAAAGTTGCTGATGATTGCTATGTTGCAGAATCGTTGAGTTGGTAGAATGCTATAATGTTGACTCTACGAGTTCCACCTGAGCTTAACAGAACAAGTCTCAGTGACAGTGAGACTACGAAGGTGGAAGTGAAGCAGCTTTGAAGAAGGACTTGAACAGACCAAAGCTTCACTCAACAAAGATGAGAATGCCACTTAAATTGGCATCTAAGCTAAGAGCCAAGAAGGACAAGAAGATAGCATTCAGAAGAGTGGCAAAGCATAAAGCAGATTCTGAGAGCCACTCTACGAATCACCATGAACCTAAAGCTGAACTAGAACAAGTGCAGAATCGTGTCTGCCATCAAGTCAAGAGGGGTTCAGGAAATGGTGATGGTGCACAGCTGACATCACATGAAGATGAGTCGAATAGAATGAAGATCAGCTGCACCAAAGAAGAGGTCATCTAGACTCAAAGCAGAATGCAAAGAGGACCACACCAAGATGCTAAGTCTAAAAGATGTTTAAGCCTAAAGACATCTTAGTAGCTCAACACCAACAACAATAACAAACAACATCAACAAGAAGCCAGGGCCTGAGGAGTCCTTGTTCGAAGGGACTAAATGAAGTTCCAAGCCTGCTGGGCTTAAAGAGTTCCTAGGGAACTAGAGAAGTTCCAAGGCTACTTGCCTTGAAGAGTTCTTAGTGAACTGAAGTGCCAAGGCTACTGGCCTTAAAGGAATCTTAGTGATTCAGGGTGTTGTCCTTCCTTAGTGAAATTCCTGCTAGTTAAAAGCAGAAGAGTGGATTAGGAGCTTAAGTCTCTGAACCACTTAAAATCCCTTGTGTCTTTTACTTTATGTCATTTACATTATGCACCTAACTGCTATAACTGCTATGTATGTATTAAATACTTACCACAGAACTAACTCTAAGAACAATGTATGCATGATTATGAATATATCAATGAAGGGGATCTTTTACTTATTCTGCTGTGCTTGAAAAGATTCTTATCTTTGTCATATGCTAATTTATTGGCATCACAAAATAAATGAGAAAAGTATTTAAAATTAAAAGGATCTATTCAACACCCCTTCTAGATCTATTGTGTGCCTACTAGGAACTAACAAAATGCTTAATTAATATAATTAGATAATAAGGATGAAATTTTGTGATGCACAAAATGTCGCCCAGACGTAGACTATTAGCACCAGAAGAATTGGTCAATAGCGGTAGGGAACAAGTAGACCCTATCCAATGGCTAGTAGACTTTCTAGGAGAAGCCCTGCGGGGAAGAAACAATGAACCAGTGCAACCCAATCCCTAAGCGGTCCCAATTACAAACTTTAACGACTTTAGGAGCGTAGAACCTCTGAAATTTGTGGGTACTACCGATCCTATCGTGGCACAAACTTGGATCAAAGAGATGGAGAAAGCCTTCATCATTGCTCGTGTGGGTGAAGATTATAAAATAGTGTTCGCTACGTACATGATGAGGGGTGAAGAAAACTACTAGTGGGAAACAAATCAATAGAGAACGGGAGAAGGGACTATAACCTGGGAAATGTTTAAGGCTTTGTTCTTTGAGAATTACTTCTCGAAGAGCATGAAGAATAGGATAGAGGTGAAGTTTTTAGAACTAAAATAAGGGGAGATGACGGTGGTGCAGTACGCGGCCAAGTTTAATGAACTCACATGATTTGCAACACATCAAGTAGACACCGAAGAGAGGAAAGCTCGGTGCTTCGAACTTGGACTAAAACCTTGGTTTTTCAACAAGGCGTTGGTCCTTCAAATCGACTCATTCGCCACGTTGTTGGAAAAGGAGATCATTACTGAGGTAGGTAGTGAGGCATTGAACCAATATAACAAGGAAAAGAAGAACAAAAATACTGTGGGAGAAACTCGTGGAGGGAGTAGCAGTGGTGGAAGCAATATGGGAAAGAGGAAATGGGATAACAATAATAACCCCAATAATAATAACAATCAAAACATCAGCCAGTCAGGAAATTATCAAGGAGGGTTTAAGAAAAGAAGTGATGCATGCTCAAAATGTGGGAAGAACCATCAAGGGAAGTGCTGGAAGGGGCGCAGTGTCTGCTACAAATTTGGCCAGGAAGGGAACATTTCACCCAACGGCCTAAAGCCGAAAAAGATCAAGGGATGTTTCGCTTGTGGCTTAACTGAGCATCAAATCAAAGACTGTCCAAAGAAGGGGAGTAACGGAGGAAGCGGCCAATAGGGAGGAGGCAGCAAGCTGATGATTGGCAGACCAACGCAATCCAACCGACCGACTGCCCGAACCTTTTACATGATTTTCCAAAACACAATAGCTGCGAAGGACGTGGTGTCAGGTATTATCCTAAGTAATAATATAAATGCCTATGCATTATTTGATTAGGGTGCTACCTGTTCATTTGTGTCTGAAGATTTTGCTAGTCGATTAAACCTACCACAAGAACGCTTAAAAACTTTGCTGAACATAGAGATTACGAATAAGGAAGTAATTTCAGTAGAATTCATTTACCGAAACTGTTGTACAAATGTTAGAGGTCACGAACTAACCGTAGACTTGATTCTGATTAGATTAGGAGAATTTAACGTAATACTAGGAATGGATTGGTTATCCAGCTACGCTGCGATAATCGATTGTCAAAAGAAAAGTGTGAACCTTCATACTCTAAATCGGTCTAAGGTAGTATTTTATGGTAACTCATCGCTTAAAAAATTGTGTTGCCTTACGATGATGCAGGCCAAGAAATTATTAAGGAAAGGATGTATAGGTTATTTAGCCTATATAGTGGATACTCAAAAGAAGGAAGTAGAAATGAAAAATATATCGGTAGTTAAAGATTTTCAAGACTTATTTCCAGATAATCTGCCTAGTCTTCCACCAGACAGAGAAATCGAATTTATAATAGACTTAGCACCGGGAACTGCACCGATTTTGAAAGCCCCATATCGTATGGCGCTTGTAGAAATGAAGGAATTGATAATACAGTTGCAAGAGTTGCTAGATAAGGGATACATTCGACCGAGTATGTCTCCTTGGGGAGCACCCGTGTTCTTTGTAAAGAAGAAGGATGGATCGATGAGGTTCTGTATCGACTATCGGGAGTTGAACCAAGTGATGATTAAGAATAAATATTTGTTGCCAAGGATAGACGACCTTTTCGATTAACTGAAGGGAGCGAAGTGTTTTCCAAGATAAATTTACGAACGAGATATTGTGAGATCCTGAATTTTATGAAATAAAAGTATTCAATTTTCTTATTATTATTATTCTATTTAGTAAATGTTTAAATTGATAAAAGGTTAAAGTTAAGGGTGATATGTGAAATTTTTTGCAAAGTAAGCAAGTTGTTATAAAATATTCGATTGGTCGGGGAATATTCGTTTTAACAGGGAATAATCACAGGACGACACAATCATTGTTGGACCCCACAACGGAAGTATTATCAGAGTTAGAAAATGACAGAAATTAATTATTGATGCTTATGTGAGAAGTCACTCAGTTATACACAATTATTGCTACAGTAATTTCTGCATAATATTGATAAGTAGGTTTTATACTCGCGAATCGGTTCCTAATTCAAGCTTAATCGGTGTTAATTCCTTGTTTTCATGTTTATTTTTACTTATTTATTGTTATTTTATGTGTAGGTTTGGTGATGTGGAAAGTGATTGAAAAAGGATGCAATTGTGGCAAGAAATGAGCAAGTTTTGAGTTTAACAAAATTAGAAGACAGAAGCCTAGCCCGCCGGGGCGGACATTTTTAAGCCTTACACCCCTGCCAGGGCGGGGGGTCTTCACATCAAATAACATGAGATAAGCCCGTCGGGGCGGGGGTCCCGAATCAGAATAGTCCTGAGTTGCTTCAAACACTGTTAGGACGTGAGCTTTTGTACTTGGAATGCTTTGGGACTCTAGATGGTGTGGGATTGTGACCAGAATACATGTATTGGATATATAATTACATCAAACAACAAGATCAATGACACGTAAGGCAATTAACAGAGATTAAGGATAGATTTTGGAGCAAGCATTGGAGTGAAGATATTGAAAGATTTTCATATCAATTGCAGATTGGATTAAAGTGAAGGGTGTTCTGAATTATTCTTCATCTCTGGTCTTATATTTGTAATTGGAAGGATGTTTTCTTTAATTTATTCAGTTATTATTTCATTGATGATGAACTAAGTACTTTTTAGGCTTATAACGGATCTTTAAGTGGAATGATGGTCATGTAACTTTGATTCTCAGTTTAATACGCTATTATCCAGTTTATCTATATAAATTTGAGCTTGAAATTATGAATTGCCTGATAAACAATTCTTTGTGGACTTGTATGGATTCGAGAGAGAAAGTATGAGTCTAGACATAGTTAATATAGCATGTGTTCTTTGTGAGATCCCAAAGTTTATGAATAAAGATTTAAATTTCTCGAAATATTTTTTTTGAATATTATGGTGTGGATTTGATATAATGTTATAGTTGTGGGTAATATTTATAAATTTTGCAAAGTAAGTAAGTTGTTATATAATATTCGATTGGTCGAAAAATATTCATTTTGTCAGAGAATATCCGTACGACGACACAATCATTGGTGGACCCCACAACAGAAGTATTGTCGTAGTTAGAAAACGACAGAATTATCATTTTATAAAAATAACGGCGAAAGTGTTACCGTTAAAATTGTTGAACTACCTGATAGTAAAAGTACAATAATACTCGTGGTTGCATAGTAGCACACGGTATTGATTATTGATGCTTACGTAAGAAGTCACTTAGTTATACTCAATTATTACTACAGTAATTGTTGCATCATATCTCTCATATTATTGATTCAATTATTGTCACAGTATCATCTGTATAATATGTTATATTATTAAATCAATAATTGAGACGACAAAGTTATTCATATTATTATTTGCAATATTGACAATGTCTAGAAGTTCTATCAAGGAGAGCTTAGATAATCTAATTGCGCGCCAATAGGGAGAAATTCTTATTGGAAAGCCCCCTTTTTCCTGAGAATGACCTGGTTGTTAAATATTGTGAGTTATAATATTAATGATGAATAAGTTTGTGTTGATTAAAGATGAAATTGATAGTTCCATTGTGTGAGAATTTTTAGTGTTAGTGGAAATAGACATTTATTTCGATAATAATTGATGTCTGGAAGTTATATTGACCAATCCGGTAATTCACCGGATAAATGAGCAATTAATTGTTATTAATTCACATGCTTATAACTATGTGTTCACATGTGTGTACTATTGATTCACATGATTTACTATTAGAGAAGTTGGTGCAAGATTGATAATACTTGCATGACTAAATAAAAAATGGAGGTATAGTTGAAGGTACTATACTGTAATTAATTTTTTCACATGTTTAGAACTATTGAGTCACATGATTTACTATTGATTCACATGATTTACTATTAGGGGAGGTGGTTCAAGTTTGATAATACTTGCAGGACTAAATTAAAAATAAAGAAAAAGAGGGAGGTATTATACTATAATATTTTGAGCCCCAAAATGTGCAATTATTGAAATTATATTTTCCTATAAATAGAAGTTCATTCTTCCTTCATTTCTCACCAATTCACTAAGTCTCACAAGAACAATTATTATAGAGAGAAATTATATAGAGAAAGAAGAAGAGAAGTCTGTTACCTCACTATTCTAGTATCTAGTTTTCTTCTAAGGTAAGGGGTATTATTTCTTTCGTATTCATGAAGAGAGCTATTGTTATTTCATTCCTTATTATTATGTTGGAATAACCTGTCTATGCGAAGTACCGCATACATGGTGAAATTCTTCTATTATTCCATTCCTTATTATTCTGTTGGAATAACCTGTCTGTGTGGTCTATGCATGCCTGGAAAATCTGTTGTTATTCCATTCTTTATTATTCTGTTGGAATATCCTGTCTGTGCGGATTACGCATGACCTGGTTCCATTCTTTATTATTCTGTTAGAATATCCTATCTATGCGGATTACGCATGACCTTGTTCCATTCTTTATTATTCTGTTGGAATAACCTGTCTATGTAGATTACCGCACGCATGGTGAATGATCCTTCGTATTCATTCTTTATTAAATTGTAGAAATGATCTGTCTACGTGGATTACCGCATGGAGGGTGAAAATCAATTTGCAGTTTCGTATATTCTATTATACTTGTATGAGATATCATTTCTTTTGTACTCGTCATGTAATATCATTTTCTTGGGTATTTTTTTCTTTTACGAGTTACTATTCACCCGATTACTATTCACTCTAGTATTATTCACTCGGGTAGTCGGGGTACTTTTCGTACCAGAGTACTATTCATGAGTTACTATTCACCCGATTACTATTCACTCTAGTATCATTCACTCGGGTATTCGGGACACTTTTCGTGTCGGGATACTATTCACGGGGTACTATTCCTGAAGTACTATTCACGTGATACTATTCACCCGAAAAATATATTTCTTTTCTGTCCAAATTATTTTTGGTACATGAATATTACTCTTGAATTTTACCCCACAAAGCAGTATCATGTTGACGATTTAGACGTTATTGATTTCTGGATAAATTAAATTATAAATCTTTAAAATTTATCCTTGAACTTGTTTTATTGAATTATTATGTCATTGTCATCATCCTCATATTTATATTGTGATGAAAGTCGTCTTTGGCTTACGTGCATAGATGGACTTGGTATGATTATGACAAGGGATTATTCGGTATAATCATGACCGTAATGTGACGAATGATGTGGTAAAAGTCTTCATTGGCCTATAGTTCATTGATGGACAGTTGTTGGTATGATTATGACCAGGGATTATTTGGTATAATCATGACCATTGATGATTACATGAATATCCTTGGCCGTGGTGCAGGGATGATTCGATGATGTGGTTTATTTATTAAGCCGAGTCTCAACGATAAAGTTGATGAAAAACTTTTTAAATCATAGAAGATAGTAGATTTTATGCTCTACTTAACTCTTCTAATGGATTGCTTATTTCTGCTGCAGTTGTTGATCTAAAACTTGTTGTTTATTGTATTCTATCAGTTGTTATACTGTTGAAGGCTAAGGATAATTTATTCTGCACTATCTTAGTCATAATATTTCTTACTGTGCTAGTTGAGCTCACCCTTTATTTCATTGTTCTCTTCAGGAAATGAGAATATAGCTGGGACGAGTCGGGGAATGGAGTGATAGTCCAGGATAAATGGCTTTAGTAGTCCTCACTATTCTACAGAATAATGTGATAATAATTGTAATGAGGACATCATTGAGTGTGGATATTGTCTAGATGACAATATTCTTGTTTAAACTCTCAACTATGTTTTGTCGTATTTTACACGACTGTTGTATAATTAAGTTGTATTTGAATTTATGTACCATGTATATGGCGACTCAAGATGGGTGATGAATACCTATTTGGGGGCGTTACAGTTGGTATCAAAGCTTAGTTATATAATCCCTGGCTGAGATGTGAGACAAGAACTAGGAGGGGAGAGACGGGAAATTTCTTAGCTAGTATGACCTACCTAAGTTTATTTGGTATTTAATTGGTCGATCAGAGTATAGGGATAATATGTGATATGTTAATTAACCCTTGTTTTGTGGCAGTATTTGAAAATGGCATCCAAAAATATTGAGATAAGCAATGAAGCATATGAGACCGTTGAGTCACCAACGATCAATATCCAGGATAATGTGCAATAGGAAGACAATAATCCTCAGGTAAACAATAACATTGATGAAATGGTGAATGATGGGATGTTTAGAGGCTTTATGAAATTCATGCAACATCAGGCGAGAGCGGCTCCTGTTCAAAATGTAGGTGGAAACACTGGCAACTCTCAGACGGTCACCGCTAAACAGTTCAAGGAGCTGGGACCACCAGAGTTTTTTGGAAAGTCAGAACCACTTAAGGTGGAGACGTGGATAAAACATATCTCTAAGATATTTGATGTCTTGGGATGATACGAGGAGCAAAAGGTTCCCTTTGCCACCTTTATGTTACGTGAAGAGGCAGATTGCTGATGGAAATCTGTGAAACATACCCAGCCTGACACACTCAAGATGTCTTGGGAGAAGTTCTAAGAGCTGTTCAATGACAAGTACTTTCTCGAAAGTATTCGTCACATGAAGGAGGTGGAGTTTATCAAGTTAGAGCAAAACAATATGACCGTGTTGCAGTATGAGGCTAAGTTTGTCGAGTTATCCCGGTTTGTATCCCATTTGGTCAATAATGAGGAGCGAATGACGCAAATATTTCTAAGAGGTTTAAAACTCGAAATACGTCAATACCTCATTTCTCACAAACTTTGTTTATATTCAGATGTTGTGAATAGGGCTCGGTTATTGGAGCGCGATAATGAGTCAACACAACCAAAAGGCAACGACCAACAACACGATAATAATCGTACCGGTGGTAACGACCATCAAAACAATGATAACCATCGTGGGGGAAATTATCATGCCAAGAATGGAAACCACTTCGGTGGTAATCATGGCCAAGATAATAGAAGTGGAAATTTCAAGACGATAAAGTTCAATAATAATGAAAAGACAACAACACCAGCACCAATTAAGGAAGGAGAACGACCGCCGGTAGTATGCTTCAAATGTGGAGGGGAGGGACATATCAGTCGAAACTGCATGATGTAGTCCAAAGCATGTTATAATTATGGAAAAGAAGGTCACCTAGCCCGATTTTGTCGTGCACCAAAGTCAAGTCCAGCTGGGACGGTGGTACCAAAGGCGGATACAGACAAAACAAAGTTAGTGGTTTCAGGAAGAGCTTTTTTCGTGACTTCTCAAAAAGCGAGTAAACCGAACGAAGTTAGCATGGGTTGGTTATTTATAAATTCTTGCGAAGTCTATACCTTATTAGATACCGGTTCTACCCATTCTTTTATCTCTCTTGCTTGCGCTCAACGTTTAAATTTGACCCCAGAGAAGTTAGACTTTGACTTATTGGTTGAAACTTCGTTAGTAGAAACCTTCGTTACCTCCACTGTTTATGAATCTTGTTGATTCAAATCGACACTTTCACGTTACCTGTCGATCTTATCTCTTTGAAAATACTTGCCCTTGATGTGATTTTAGGAATCGATTGGTTAACTACTCATCATGCCAAAATTGCTTATTTTCGTAAGGTTGTTAGCTTTCATATTCTTAACCAACCTGTTATGCGAATTCAAGCAACCGAACCACTAAAGTCAATCACTGTCATATCAAGCCATAAGTAAAGAGCCCCGAGTCTTTCGCTGGTGACTTCCTTGTGTGGAATGCACCGAAGCCAGACTATCCATAGGGGACGCTGTGAATGACGATGGTAAGTTGATAGGTATCAAGGTGACGTGTTATCCAAGTCTTGGATGAGAGTAACAGTTTTGAATGACATTTCTATTGTTAATAAATTTCCTGACATATTTTCTGAAGACTTCTTAGCCTAACCCTAGAGCGTAAAATCAAATTTTGTATTGACCCCAGTATAAAACCCATTTCTAAAACCCTCAAATATTTTTTTCACCCAAAATGAACGTATAATGCTCCAAAGACGTTGGCTCGAGCTGTTGAACATTACGACCATGCCATTCAATATCATCGTGGAAGAGCGAACGTGGTAGCTGATGCGTTGAGTAGAAGATCGTATACGTTTACGAGTGCGATGTTGTTAACACAAAAATCTATTTTGTATAACTTACAAATGATGAAGATAGAGTTAAAGACTCTAGGGATCCACGTGAAGATAATGAATATACGAGTAGAATCGACTTTAATCGATAAAGTTAAAGCCGCTCAAATTACACACCTGGAGCTGATGAATATGAAGAAGAAGGTTCAAGAAGGAGTTATTCTAGAAGCAAGACTCGATGAATAGAGGAAATCTCAACCCTCGATTTAATTGGCCCATTTGAAATCCTCGATCGAGTAGGAACTGTGGCCTATAGACTCGTTTTACCGCCAAGTATGTCACGTGTTCTTAATGTTTTTTTTACGTATCGATGTTACGTAAATATGTGGACGACCCGAACCACATTATTGAATTAGAACTAGACGAGATAGCAGAAGATTTAACGTATGAGGAGATACGTGTTAAAATCTTGAATAAGAAGGATCATATTCAACACTCAAAGGTTATATCTCAAGAGTTAGAATCTAAAATAAAGTCAAGGTATTCTCATCTCTTCGGCATACCAAGTACGTACGTAAATTTCGAGGGCAAAATTTCATAAGGATGGGAGATTGTGAGACCCCAAATTTTATAAATAAAGATTTAAATTTCTCGAAATATTTTTTTTGAAGATTATGGTGTGGATTTGATATAATATTATAGTTGTGGATAATATTTATAAATTTTGCAAAGTAAGCAAGTTGTTATATAATATTCGATTGGTCGGGGAATATTTTTTTTGTCGAGAAATATCCGTACGACGGCACAATCATTAGTGGACCCCACAACGAAAGTATTGTCGTAGTTAAAAAATGACAGAATTATCATTTTATAAAAATAACGACAAAAGTGTTACCGTTAAAACTGTTGAACTACCCAGTAGTAAAAGTACAGTAATATGCGTGGTTGCATAGTAGCACACGGTATTGATTATTGATGCTTACATAAGAAGT
The DNA here is from genome assembly GCA_016801055.1 of Panax notoginseng. Classification (NCBI taxonomy): domain Eukaryota; kingdom Viridiplantae; phylum Streptophyta; class Magnoliopsida; order Apiales; family Araliaceae; genus Panax; species Panax notoginseng. Next base: position 36,194,254 of record CM029014.1, on the reverse strand, counting down.
CACTCAGTTATACTCAATTATTGCTACAGTAATTGTTGCATCATATCTCTCATATTATTGATTCAATTATTATCACAGTATCATCAGCATAATATGTTATATTATTAAATCAATAATTGAGACGACAAAATTATTCATATTATTATTTGCAATATTGACAATGTCTAGAAGTTCTGTCAAGGAGAGGTTAGATAATCTAATTGCGCGCAAATAGGGAGAAATCCTTATTGGAAAGCCTCCTCTTTCCTGGGAATGACCTGGTTGTTAAATATTGTGAGTTATAATATTAATAATGAATAAGTTCGTGTTGATTAAAGATAAAATTGATAGTTCTATTGTGTGAGAATTATTAGTGTTAGTGGAAAGACATTTGTTTCGATTATAATTGATGTCTAGAAGTTATATTGACCAATCGGGTAATTCACCGGATAAATAAGCAATTAATTGCTATTAATTCACATGATTATAACTATGTGTTCACATGTGTACTATTGATTCATATGATTTACTATTAGGGGAGTTGGTGCAAGATTGATAATACCTGCATAACTAAATAAAAAATGGAGGTACAGTTGAAGGTACTATACTGTAATTAATTTTTTCACATGTTTAGAACTATTGAGTCACATGATTTACTATTGATTCACATGATTTACTATTAGGAGAGGTGGTGCAAGTTTGATAATACTTGCAGGACTAAATTAAAAATGAAGAAAAAGAGGGAGGTATTATACTGTAATATTTCGTGCCCCAAAATGTGCAATTATTGAAACTATATTTTTCTATAAATAGAAGCTCATTCTTCCTTCATTTCTCACCAATTCACTAAGTCTCACAAGAGCAATTATTATAGAGAGAAATTATATAGAGAAAGAAGAAGAGAAGTCTTCTACCTCACTATTCCAGTATCCAGTTTTCTTCTAAGGTAAGGGGTATTATTTCTTTCGTATTCATGAAGATAGCTATTGTTATTCCATTCCTTATTATTATGTTGGAATAACCTGTCTATGCGAAGTACCGCATACATGGTGAAATTCTTCTATTATTTCATTCCTTATTATTCTGTTGGAATAACCTGTCTGTGCGGTCTATCGGATGCCTGGTGAATTCTGTTGTTATTCCATTCTTTATTATTCTGTTGGAATATCCTGTCTATGCGGATTACGCATGACCTGGTTCCATTCTTTATTATTCTGTTGGAATATCCTATCTGTGCGGATTACGCATGACCTGGTTCCATTCTTTATTATTCTGTTGGAATAACCTGTCTATATGGATTACCACATGCATGGTGAATGATCCTTCGTATTCATTGTTTATTAAATTGTGGAAATGATCTGTCTACGTGGATTACCGCATAGCGGGTGAAAATTTATTTACAGTTTCGTATATTCTATTATACTTGTATGAGATATCATTTCTTTTGTACTCGTCATGAAATATCATTTTCTTTGGTATTTTTTTCTTTTACGAGTTACTATTCACGGGTTACTATTCACCCAATTACTATTCATTCTAGTATTATTCACTCAGGTATTCGGGGTACTTTTAGTGTCGGAATACTGTTCATGAGTTACTATTCATGGGTTACTATTCACCTGATTACTATTCACTCGGGTATTCGGGACACTTTTCGTGTCGGGATACTATTCACGGGGTACTATTCCTGAAGTACTATTCACGGAGTACTATTCACCCGAAAAATATATTTCTTTTCTGTCCAAATTATTGTTGGTACATGAATATTATTCTTGAATTTTAACCCACAAAACAGTATCATGTTGACAATTTGGACATTATTGATTTCTGGATAAATTAAATTATAAATCTTTAAAATTTATCCTTGAACTTATTTTATTGAATTATTATGTCATTGTCATCATCCTCATGTTTATATTATGATGAAAGTCATCTTTAGCTTACGTGCATAGATGAACTTGGTATGATTATGGCCAGGGATTATTCGGTATAATCATGACCGTAATGTGACGAATGATGTGGTAAAAGTCCTCATTGACCTGTAGTTCATTGATGGAAAGTTGTTGGTATGATTATGACACCAGGGATTATTCGGTATAATCATGACCATTGATGATTACATGAATATCCTTGGCCGTGGTGCAGGGATGATTCGATGATGTGGTTTATTTATTAAGCCGAGTCTCAGCGATAAAGTTGATGAAAAACTTTTTAAATCATAGAAGATAGTAGATTTTATACTCTACTTGACTCTTCTAATGGATTACTTATTTCCGCTGCAGTTGTTGATCTAAAACTTGTTGTTTATTGTATTCTATCAGTTGTTATACTGTTGAAGGCTAAGGATAATTTATTATGCATTATCTTAGTCATAATATTTCTTACTGGGCTAGTTGAGCTCACCCTTTATTTCATTGTTCTCTTCAGGAAATGAGAATATAGCTAGGACGAGTCGGGGAATAGAGTGATGGTCCAGGATAAATGGCTTTAGTAGTCCTCACTATTCTACGGAAGAATGTGATAATAATTGTAATGAGGACACAATTTAGTGTGGATATTGTCTAGATGACAATATTCTTGTTTAAACTCTCAGCTATGTTTTGTCGTATTTTGCACGATTGTTGTATAATTAAGTTGTATTTGAATTTATGTACCATGTATCTGGCGACTCAAGATGGGTGATGCATACCCGTTTTGGGGGTGTCGCATTCTTGAATTTTGTGAATGAACAGAATCTAGATGAATGTTAGGGTAGAGATATGCTTGACATCACATGTAATCAGATAAAGAGCTTGAACTTAAACCTTCTTTAATTGTAGTTCACATAGAGATATAGTGAGTTAGTTGATTAAGGTGTTTAACTTGTTTCTATCTAATTTGTGGATTTGAGTTAATACGGTATTAGTACGTCGAGAGGTGGCTAGTTCTATATACGTGTTCTTGATTAATAAACTGGGATAGTGAATTAAACTGGAATAAGGTGTAATAATCAGAGTGATGCTTAGAGTGAAGTCGTAAGTTTAATTCTCCAATATTTTTTTGAAAAATTCAGTTTTTAGGGTTTGTTGATTGTTTGGTAATTTTAATATTTTTAATACTTTTAGTTACAAGCTGGAAATTGGTTAGTTTAATAAAATTAGGATTAATAGGAAACTAGTAATTGTAAGGGTTAATTTCTTACTAAAGTCTCTGTGGGAACGATACTCTACTTACTATTATATTACTTGTTGATCACGTATACTTGCATGCTGTGCGTAATTAGATTTTACCTAACAAGTTTTTGGCGTCGTTGCCTAGGACATTTTAGTATAGATTTTAATATTTTGCGATATCAGTATAATTAGTTTAGTTTTACTTAAACATTTTTGTTTTGTTCGTCTTATTTCAGGTTTTTGAAGTTGGTTTATGCAAACTCGATCCAAAAATCTAGACTTGCTTCCTTTTGAGGACGACATTGAGAGACGGTTTCAAAGGTTAAGTAAGTGGATCAAGGAAACATGAGACGAATTCAAAAATTCTAAAAAAGAAGAAGCAATGGCTGCCGAATACCAGAAAGCATTGAGGGACTTTGCTACACCCAAGGTGACTGAGTTGCAGTCAAGTATCACCAGGCGTACTATCTCTGCGAACACATTTCAAATCAAGCCTGGGACTATTTAGATGATCCAAAACTCGGTTCAGTTTGGGGGATTAGCCAATGATTATCCGAATGAACATTTGATCAGCTTTTTGGAGATATACGACACTTTCAAATACAATGGGGTGTCAGATGAAGTGGTCAGACTTCGCTTGTTCCCATTCACTCTGCGGGACAAGGCGAAAAGTTAGTTACATTCTCTACCATCGAGTTCAAAAATTACATGGGATGACCTGGCTCAAAAGTTTCTAGCTAAATTTTTCCCGCCAGCGAAGACTGTAAAGATGTGAAACGAGATTACTATGTTTGATCAGCAACATGGGGAATCATTGCATGAGGCATGGGAGAGATACAAGGAGTTACTCAGAAAATGCCCACATCATGGATTGCCTAAGTGGTTGCAAATGAGCACATTCTACAATGGTTTACATTGGAATCTCAAGACCAGTATTAATGCAGCTTTAGGTGGAACTTTTATGGCAAAGAATTATGAGGATGCGTATCAATTGATAGAGACAATGGCAGCTAACAATTATCAGTGTCCCACGGCATGAATGACACAATCTACGGTAGCTGGAGTATTAGATGTAGATGGAGTGACGGCAATAACAGCGCAGATTTTAGCGCTCGCTAAGAAGTTCGATGCTTGGTCAGGGGTACAGACACAGCAAGTTGCAGTTATTTGTGAATTATGCGGGGTGAACATCCTACAGATCAATGTGCAATTAACCCAGCGTCAGTGCAATTTGTGGGTAGCTACAATAGAATTTCACAGAATACGTACCATAATACATACAATCCGGGGAATAGGAATCATTCTAACTTTTTGTGGAGTAATAATCAACATCAGCAAGCTCCACGCCCATCTTATCCCCCAGGATTTTAGAATCATCAACAACAATCAGCTCAACATCAAGAGAGGAAATCAGATTTAGAGGAGTTGTTGTCAAAGTATATAACAAGCAACGAGGCAGCTATGAAAAACCAAGCAATAGTCATGAAATCGCACGAGTTAGCCATCAAGAATTTGGAAAATCATATGGGACAAATTGCATTAGCATCGAACAATAGACCGCAAGGGACTCTACCAAGTGACACCAAAAAAAATCTGAAGGGAAATCACAAACAGTGTCAGGCAATCACTCCGAGAAGTGGAAAACATCTAGATGGGAAAAGTGCAGAAAATTCAGTTAGAATGGATGACAAAGTTAATGAGAATGATGAGTAGGAATTACACACGCAAATCAGATCTTTTATGGCTTTTATTATTGCCTATTTTCAGTCTCTTAGTTAGTTTTTATTTATATTTTCATTATTTTTATGTCTAATGTTTTTATGCAATGCTTTGGAGGTGGTTTCTGGCATTTTAGATCATTTTCACTGTGTTGGCGCCGCCGCGCCAATGTTGCTCTTAGAGCTCGCGCCCCAGCGCCATTAACGGTGCCCCAGCCCCAATGCTAGGCAAAGCTACTGATCTTTGGTGCCTCGTTTGAGTTACATGTGGCGCCCCAGCGCCAAGGCCGGCGCCAGACTCGCGCCCTAGCTCCATTAATGGCGCCCCAGTGCCCCATCTCGAGCCCCGACACCGCTTGTCAAGCCTTTTCTCGTGCCGCAACGCGAGCTTCAGTGCCCAAGTAGTAATGAGTCTTTAATGACCTAGAAGAAAGAGGGGACAAGTATAAATAGAAAGCGAAGCCGCCTGCATTTAGAATCGAATATCAGAGATATCGATAGAGAACTTATTGTAGCTTAAGAAGAGAAAGAAGATGTGCTTCAAGGAGGAAGATTTATTGCATCTGACTGCTGCTTAGCTACTACGCACTGAAGAGAAGATTTGGAGACAGAACACTTTCAAAACAGGAGTTTTCTTATTCCAAATCTCCAATTTATTTGTGTATTAACTGATAATGTTGAATGTATTAAAAATGTGTGTTAGTCCCATAGTTATGAACTAATTCCATTTTTAGGATTGCAATGTAACCTTTTGTTTAGCTTAATTAACTTTCTCTCCTATTTTATATAATGAATCATTTTGGAATGGGTTGTTATATTTCTCATTTTATTGACTGATTTCTTGATAAAGAAATTGGTATTGTTAGTAATGAAAATTGACAAATGGACATTATATTCTGTCTTTAAATACAACAACACCTGTTATGACCATGCCAATGGAATGTGTGCATAATATGCTAATAGGATAGACATATCCCTATTTGCCTTGTGTGGCTTGGAGACCTAGCTTAATGACCTTGACCTAGTGTTTGTCACTAATAGACATATTGTGATTTAGTTGGTTAGGGATGTGCATTTGACCTTCGACAGAAGCTTATGCGTATTTACTATTCTCGGTTGACCATTCCTTGATTCGTTTATATAGTAGAGAGTTAGGAGATTAGGCAATGCATTAGGGGAGTTGTAATCCTATCTTGACTTCCTAGCACAACCACATCTCTCTTTCTTTCAGTTTTAATTATATAGCTTAACCATCCATCTTAGTTCACCTTTTAGATAAGATAAGTAACGACTTTACCTTAGTATTTGTATTCTCTTAAAACTTAGTCCTCGTGGGTTCGACACTCTACTTTCATATATTACTTGTGGACCGCGTATGCTTGCGCGCGATTTGGCAATGGCAAAATCATCCAACAAATTTTTGGCGCCGTTGCCGGGGATTTAGTATTATTTGTTATTCAATATTAACACTAAGTCATTACAATCTTAATTTAAACTGATTCTTCTGTTTAACTCTCTTTTCAGGTAGTCTTTACTATTTATGCCACCTCGAAGGGGACGGAATATAATACCTCTCGATCCTGAGATTGACAAGACGTACAGACGACTGTGAAGAGAAAATTCAAGGGATAGGCCTACTCTTGTCAGAATGGCTGAGGAACTTCAGAAATCTCTAAGGGACTATGCCATGCCTCCAATCAATGATCTCCAGGCAAGCATTCTCAGGCCCGCAATCCAAGAAAATAACTTTGAGATAAAGTCGGGCACCTTCCAAATGTGCACCAACATTCAGTTTGGGGGACTACCGAATTATGATCCCAACGATCACTTGATAAACTTTGTGGAGATTTGTGATACGTTCAAAACCAACGGAGTGTCTGACGATGCCATCGGACTCCGTATGTTTCCTTTCACTTTGAAGGATAAGGTAAAGATCTGGCTGCACTCACTCCCACTAGGCTCCATCACCACATGGGCTGACCTGTCCTAAAAGTTCGTGGCGAAGTTCTTTTCGCTCGCCAAAACCGCCAGACTCAGTCATGAAATTACCTCATTCATCTAGTTCGATTTAGAATCCTTATATGACTCGTGGGAACGATTCAAGGATCTTCTGAGAAAATGCCATCACCATGGATTGCCAGAATGGCTTCCTATCTAGACCTTTTATAATGGGCTATCCGGATCAACTCGTTCGAGCATTGATGCCGCGTCTGGAGGGGCCTTCATGGCTAAACATCACACGGCAGGGTACGAACTAGTGGAAACAATGGCGGCTAATAATTATCAGTGGCCGAATGATAGGCAAGCCCCCAAAAGAGCAGCGGGGGTATATGAGGTTAATTCATTCACAACGTTAGCGGCTCAGGTTGCAGCGCTAACAAAATGGATAGACACCATGGGACCATTAGCAGTGCAAAATGTGCAGAGTGTCGTAGTCCAGTGTGAGTTATGTCAAGGGAGCCACCCTACTGATCAGTGTGCTATAAGCTCTGAGTCAGTTCAATTTGTTTCCAACTATGGGCGGCAACAAAACACTAATCTTCCCACTCATTACCACCCGAGGTTAAGAAATCATCCAAACTTCTCATGGGTCAACAACAACAACAACAACAACAACAACAACAGTAACAACCCCAATCAACCATAACCTTCATCTACCAGGCCGAATTATGCTAACCCTTCTGGGTTTCAATCTCAAAATCAGTTCACCCCACAGTCGTAGAACACTCACAATCAATTCCACCAACCACCACCTCAACAGGAGAAGAAGCCAAGTTTAGAAGATCTCCTGTCAAGGTACATAGCCCAGGATGAAACTCGAAGTAACAATCAAGAAGCCTCCATTAGAAATCTTAAAGTACAGATGGGACAATTGGCTACTGCTTTAAACAGTCGTCCACAAGGCACATTGCCTAGTGACACTGATGTCAACTCGAAATGGGAAGGAAAGGAACAGTGTAAAGTAGTGACCCTTAGAAGTGGGAGAACCACTAAGGAACAAAGTGGAGAGAGTGCTCCTGTGGAAGAAGTAGTGACTGAAAAGGAACCTCCAGTGGAGGAGAATACTAAGACATTCGGGGGTGAAGGAAGTAGACAAGATAGCCCTTCAACACCATCTCCTCCCGTGAGCATGGTAAATCAGCCTCTCCCTCAGTTATCTTTCCCCCAGCAGTTGTAGAAACAGAAGCTGGATAAGCAATTTTCTAAATTCTTGGAAGTGTTCAAAAGACTGCACATAAATAACCCATTTGTGGAGGCATTGGAGGGAATGCCTAATTATGTCAAGTTCATGAAGGACATTCTGTCCAAGAAGCGAAAAATGGAAGATTACGAAACTGTGGCACTGACAAAGGAGTGTAGTGCCATCATTCAAAACAAGCTTCCACCGAAGCTAAAAGATCCGGGGAGCTTTATAATTTCGGCACTATTGGGGACCAGTTTATTGGCAAGGCTCTTTGTGATTTAGGGGCTAGAATCAACTTAATGCCTCTCTCTATTTATAAGAAGCTAGGCCTCAATGAAGTAAAGCCTACCAGCGTCACTTTACAATTGGCTGACAGGTCTCTCACGTACCCGAAGGGGATTGTAGAGGATGTGCTTGTTAAGGTTGACAAGTTCATATTCCCAGTGGATTTCATAGTCCTAGATTTTGAAGAGGACAGGGAGGTCCCGATAATATTGGGCAGGCCATTCTTGGCGATTGGGAGGACCCTGATTGATGTTCAGAAAGGGGAGTTAACAATAAGGGTACAGGATTAAGAAGTGATGTTTAATGTCTTTAGATTAATGAAGTATCCTAATACTCCTAAGGATTGCTTCCAGATTAATACAATTGATAATTTAGTTAAAGAAGTATTCTCAAAAACTTTCATTAAAGACCCTTTGGAAGCCACATTAACCGGGGCCAGCACTACGGAAGAGCCCACACATGTGGAATGTGCCAAGTGGCTCGAGAAGACCCAAAGATCCAAGCAATTTCACCGACAGTTTGAGTCTTTGAATGATAATGAGGCATCCACCTCCAAGGCTCAGCCATCGATCGTCGAGCCTTCTGTCCTTGAGCTTAAACCTTTGCCTAATCACCTGAGGTATGCTTACTTAGGAAATTCATCTTCTTTACCTGTGATAATTTATGCTTCTCTAATTAAGTGTCAAGAAGAAAAGTTGTTGCTTGTGCTCAAGAAATACAAAACGGCCCTGGGGTGGTCTATTGCTGATATAAAAGGGATCAGCCCAACTCTATGCATGCACAAAATTCTTCTAGAGGAAGGTTCGAAGCCATCGATAGAGCATCAGAGATGACTAAATCCCATTATGAAAGAGGTCGTCCGAAAGGAGATCATTAAATTGTTAGATGCAGGCATTATCTACCCCATCTCCGATAGCCCTTGGGTTAGTCCTATCCAGTGCGTGCCAAAGAAGGGAGGGATGACAGTTGTGTCCAACGAGAACAACGAACTGATTCCCACCAGGACGATGACCAGGTGGAGAGTGTGCATGGATTACAGGAAACTGAACAAATTAACCTATAAGGATCATTTTCCCCTTCCATTCATTGATCAGATGCTTGACCGGTTGGCTGGTCATGAATATTATTGTCTGCTAGATAGGTACTCGGGGTACAATCAGATTTCTATTGCTCCTGAAGATCAGGAAAAGACAACGTTCACATGTCCGTATGGGATCTTTGCCTTCTGGAAAATGTCTTTCGGACTATGTAATGCTCCCACAACCTTTCAGCAGTATATGATGTCGATCTTCTCTGATATGGTTGAAAAGACCCTGGAGGTCTTCATGGATGACTTCTCAGTATTCAGGAGCTCGTTTGATAATTGCTTGACAAATCTGACTGTAATCCTCCATAGATGTGTCGAAACTAACCTGGTATTGAATTGGAAAAAGTGTCACTTCAAGGTTGAGGAAGGCATTATTTTGGGTCATCGGGTTTCTATTGGTAGAATTGAGGTTGATAAGGCAAAAATAGATGTGATCAATAACCTTCCACCTCCCACCTCAGTGAAAGGGGTAAGGAGTTTCCTCAGGCACGCCGAGTTCTACAAAAGGTTTATCCAGGACTTCTCACGGATTACCAAATCGTTATGCACTCTATTGGAAAAAGGCATGCCTTTCCAATTTGATGAAGCCTGCCTGATTGCTTTTGAGTTATTAAAGAAAAGACTTGTCACGGCACCTATTGTGGTAGCTCCAGACTGGATCTACCCTTTTGAGCAAATGTGTGATTCCAGCGACTTTACAATCGGGGCAGTGTTGGGCCAGAGAAGGGAGAAGGTCTTCCACACCATTTATTATGCCAGCAAGACATTAACTGATGCTCAGTTAAATTATACCACCACTGAGAAGGAGCTGCTAGCTGTAGTCTATGCGTTTGACAAGTTCCGTTCCTACCTCATTGGAACGAAGGTGATTGTATACATCGATCACTCGGCAATCAAGTATTTGATAGAAAATATGGATGCTAAGCCGAGATTGATACGGTGGGTTCTGCTTCTCCAGGAGTTTGACTTGGAAATCTGAGATAAGAAGGGAACAGAAAATCAGGTTGCCGATCACTTGTCAAGGTTGGAAAACACCACGCCCTCGGGAGATGCTGACAAAGCCATCAATGTTTTCTTCCCGGACGAACAACTTTTTGCTGTCCAAAGCAAAGCTCCGTGGTATGCAGACTTTGCTAATTATGTCACATGCCAAGTGCTTCCTCCAAACCTAAGCTATCAACAAAGGAAGAAATTCCTAAAAGATGCCAAGTAATATCTATGGGATGAGCCCTTCCTTTTCAAGCAGTGCTCTGATCAGATTCTGCAAAGATGCTTACCGGAAGAAGAAATTGAAGATGTGCTACATCACTACCACTCTTCAAACTATGGAGGTCATTTTGGAGGCCAACGAACTGCTGCGAAAGTGCTTCAGTCGGGATTTTATTGGCCCACCCTATTCAAAGATTCACACACATATGTGTTGCACTGCGACAGATGCCAACGGGTGGGCACCATATCAAGACAGCATGAACTACCACTGCAGAATATCCTGGAGGTGGAATTAGTTGATCTATGGGGCATCGACTTCATGGGTTCATTCCCGTCTTCTTTCAACAATCTCTACATCCTTGTGGCAGTGGATTATGTCTCAAAGTGGGTGGAAGTAGTTGCCTTGCCGACGAATGATGCAATTGTAGTGGTTCAGTTCCTTAAAAAGAATATTTTCACCCGTTTTGGCACACCTCGGGCTATCATTAGCGATGAAGGGTCGCATTATTGTAACAAATATTTTGAAGCCCTCCTAGCCAAGTATGGGGTGACCAATAAGATCGCCACTGCCTACCACCCATAGACCAGCGGCCAAGCTAAAATTTTAAATCGAGAGGTGAAACGAATCTTAGAGAAGATCGTTAACCTAAATCGTAAAGACTGGTCCAAGAAGCTCGATGATGCATTGTGGGCCTACCGCACAACTTATAAAACTCCTATCGGAATGTCTCCGTATAGGCTTTCCTATGGTAAGGCATGTCATCTCCCTGTAGAATTGGAGCACAACGCGTATTGGGCTATTCAGAAGCTCAACTTTGATCTTGAGGCAACCGGCGAGAAGCGGCTCTTGCAACTAAATGAATCAGACGAGTTTCGTCTGCAAGCGTATGAAAATGCTAAGTTGTACAAGGAGAAAACCAAAAGTGGCACGACAAGAAAATCCTTAAGAGACACTTCGAACCGGGCCAGAAGGTTCTTCTTTTCAATTCCCGGCTAAAGTTATTTCCAGGAAAGCTTAATTCCCGATGGTCGGGCCCCTTTACAATTGCCAAGGTTTATCCTTATGGGGCGATAGAGGTTGAGGACCCAAATTCTGAAACAACCTTCAAAGTCAATGGGCAGAGATTAAAACACTACTGGGGCGGCGAGGTCGTCCGGCAGAATATGTGACAACCCCAAAACAGGTCCATTCCATCCAACCTATTATGAGTCGCCAAATACATGGTACAGAAAACAACTACAATTTTATTACAACAATTGTCGTGCAAAATACAACAACACATATGCTGTAAGTTTAGATACAAATATATACCAAATGTGACACATGTCCCAACCGTGCACAGCACGTCACAATGACACCTTACATAAAGGTATAGTCAAAAACTATTTTAGAAATTAGAATCTTTGGGAAGTGCTCAAGGAAACCTTCGTACATGGGAGGCCATGCATCTAGGTTATGATAGATATCATATGGCCATAGAATTATCCTTGGTTGACCCAATAGACCCCAAAGAAAAACGAGAAGATTACTATCATATTTTTCCCAATGGTGAGTCTTCTCTTGACATATCATTATCTCTACTGTCTCTAAATGAGAATTATACTTCAAACAAACACCAAGATTATATAGGTAGTGCTCGTAAATATACTCAGCAAGTGGATGAGCACAACCCTGTCTTATGATGACACGAGGTTGTATGTCATTAGACATCTTGTATGATAGTGGCAAAACACCCTTCCCTATTTGATTCACCAAATATAACTACTAAATGATGACCACCGTTCTATTCCCCTGTTACCCCCGCTCGACCCAGCTACACTCTTATTACCTGAAAGGAATTGTGAAACATAAGGGTGAGCACAACTAGCCCAGTAAAGAATATCATGACTAAAGATAATTAAATTATCAATAGCCTTCATCAATAATAAATCAGAGATTTAGAACATATGGTAGATGATAAAAATTTCAACCATAGTTGCAGCGGAACGAGCAATCCATTAGAAGAGTCAAATAGACTACAAAGTCTATTATCTTCTTCATGTTAAAAATCTACCAACCATGTTTTCTCCCTGTAACATCAATCAACAATTCTGGTCCACAATCATATGAATAACTCATAATCATAATTGTAGTTCTAAATTCCTCTTCTCATCTAGGACGAAGATAATTTTCATCACCTATCTTTACCTGAAACATCAAAGATCATGGTTACACCAAATTATATTTCTTGTTCATAATCATATTAATAACTTCATCTTTGCACTACGGCCAAAGATATTCATTTGTATCACCAGTTGGTCATGTTCATCTCAACACCTGTTCATTTTTGCACTACTGGCCAAAGATATTTAACAACATGTCATCTTTGCACTACGGGTCAAAGATATTTATCAACAATTCATCTTTGCACTACTGGCCAAAGATATTCAACCACAGGTCATCTTTGCACTATGGGCCAAAGATATTCATCACCAGTTCATCTTTGCACTACAGGCCAAAGATATTCAACAACAGTTCATATTTACACTACAGGCCAAATATATTCATCAACAGTTCATATTTGCACTACAGGCCAAATATATTAATATCTCAAAGAAGTATATAATCATTTCAGAATTTATATAAACAATAATTATAACCATGTTGATCAATTCACCTTTGCACTTAAGCTAAAGATATTCAATTATAAATTCAATGGACATGATCATACCAGTCAACAATTCAACTTTGCATTACTGGCCAAAGGGAACCCATAGTCATGATCATACCAAAAATCTGTCCATCTTTACACTCAAGTCAAAGAGAAATATCATCATTAGGGTTATAAAAATATTATATATGATAATAAAATCAATATAATCAACATATAGATTTAATCTCAAGAGCAATATTCATATATCAATTATAATTTGGTCAGAAAAAGAAACCAATTTTGTCGTGAATAGTAACTCATAAATAGTAACTCGTAAATAGTAACTCGACATGAAAAAGGTAGAAATTTCACAATAAAATCCATACCAATATTTCGGTATAATGATATTGAAAGAATAATATTTCTTAAGCTTATAAACAATTTATTTTAATTGTTTACACTTTACTAAATAATACATTTAATCATCCTAAAATGTTAAACTCATAAGATTTCATCACTAATAACCAAAAATCCTCATCAAAAATCTGCATATACCTCATAGGATTCTCAAGCCATAAAATCCTATTTTCCAATTTTCTTACTTCACATAACATATTTAATTTATTTACTCATAACTAGTCTATTTTCATGAAAAATACCAAATCAGTTCTAAAAATATTTCTTTTCTGGGATTTAGCAGAATATAGTCTCATATTGAACATATATTTTTCTCAGAATTTTTAAAATTCATTTACTATTTTTCATATGGCCAAAACCACCGAATATTTAGACATTTATCATAAATTGTACTTTTATGCAAAAATTCCAAAATTCACAGAGTACACTGATATTATATAGATATACTTCTAATAAAAATTTCATCAATTTTGGAGTTAACCACAAGGAGTTATAAGCGGTTACTTTTAAAATAGTTTTTTCTCATAAAATTCATAACTCTTAATCTATACATCCAAAAATCACCATTTTTGGACACAATCAATAAAACTCATCAAAATATCATTTTAAATTTTTTCAAAATTTTTTGAAGGTCGAAAGAAGTACGAACTGAAAAACATAATAACCTTAAAATCCCTTACCTCAAAAGAGCAGTACTTCGGAGGAAAAATCGGAAGAAACTTCTACTAAATAGCAACTCTCCAGTATCTAAATACTCTCAAAAATATGCTTGATAATATAGAGAGAAAGAAAACTTGTTTCTGGCGTGATTTTCAATTCTAACTTAGGCACCTATTTATAGGAAAATGCTAGAACGCCAAAGCAGACTAAAATAATATAATAATATTATTTCCTTTCTTCCTTCTACGCCACCTTCACCAACCAAGCCACCACCAGCCCTCATGGAAGAAAATTCAGCAGTCCACATGCTTATAATATAAGTGGGTCCCACCCGTAATTTAATAAAAATTATTTTATTTTTCAAAACTTTAATAATTCATAAAAAATAGACCGTTTATCAGAAAAATACGAATTTTATGCCCGTTCTGCCTGAAATCGAATTCTCTACAACTCTGTAGCTTTGACTTTTTCCAAATTCCAAACCAAAAATATCCAAAATTCAAAAACGGATGATTTTTAACCCCTTTTAAAATTCATAACAAATCATGCGTTAATTTTTAACGGTTCAAAATTTATGGATATATACTCAACTTATATATGTATAACATATCCAAAAATTACAACGATCCAACGGTCGGATTAAAATTATAACTCACGCAATAGAGCTTTAAGAACACCGATTTGATCTTTTAATACCTCCAATCCGACAAAATACTGATAAAACACCTCAACATTAATTTCTTCATTTATAACCACATAAATAAATTCATCATTTATATCCACATAAAATAAATATATCCTTATCATATAAATCAATAATTAATTATTCACAAATAATATTACAAAATCACAATTATGATAACCAGGTCGTTCCTAGGAAAGAGGGGGCTTTCCAATAAGGATTTCTCCTTACTGACGTGCAATTAGGTGACCAAACCTCTCCTTAGACAGAACTTTCTAGACATTGCCAATAATGCTATCTAATAATATTATTCAAATAATATGAATTATTGATCTGATAATGGAAAATACTATGCAGTGACAATTATTGAAACAACAATAATATAAAATATCAACGCAACAATTATTGAATCAATAAAATAAAATATTGAACAGTAATTACTGTAACAATTATTGAGTAGTGCCTTCTCACGTAAGAATTAATAATTCAAAAATACTGTGCAAAACCGTGTGCTACTGTGCAACAATGCGCATTACTGTATTTTAACCACTGGGTATTCCAACAGTGTTAACGGTAACAACTACGCCGTTATTTATAAAAACTTAATTTTTGTCATTATCTTCATCCGACCGTTTTCCGTTATGGGCCCCACAAATAGCTGCACCGTCGTACGAATATTCCCCGACAGAAAGAATACCAAACGAATATTCCCCCGACAACAATGATTATTTTATAACTACTTGCTTATTTTGAAAAAAAAATTCACATTTCACCCATAACTTTAAACTTTTATCAATTTAACCACTTACTGAATAGTAATTATAAAAAAAATTGAATACTTTTTTTTCATAAAATTCGGGGTCTTACAATCTCCCCTCCTTATGAAATTTCGTCCCCGAAATTTACGTACCTGGTATTTCGAAAAGTTGAGAATACCTTGCTTTCATTTCAGATTCTATCTCCCGGGTCATCATGATTTTTCCACTGCTCATCTCCCGTGATAACTTCATTTGGGTTCCTCATTTGTTGGGAAGTCATGACAACTGCCATCCCTTGAACTACCCGGCTTTGACTTGTCTAGGGTAGCATTTGGCATCATCACTACCGTTGAAATATATTTTTCTATAGGACATATTTCTCCCTCAACTGCCTCGTCGTACTCCTAATTCATGATCTGAATCATCAATCTTCGATCCATATCGAATTCCGGTTGACCGCTATGTACAGGGTAATTCAAAACTCAATGTTGGGTTCTCTCAATTGCTTTCCAAAAAGAGAAATTCATATCATCTATTTTAGCCTTCTTAGATCGGACATCTCTTTCCACAATATCCACGTGTCGTGCGGCTTTTGCCCATGCATCACTTATTCTCACTCATTCAGTTTTTTCTTCTTTCAGCTCAGATTCCATCTTTATCATCTTATACTCTGCCAAAGAATGCTTTTGTTCAAGCATCACATATCGGGTAACCCAAGCTTGAATTGTTGCATCCTTTTGCTCCACGACCGCCTGTCGTTCTTCAGCCTGCTCTTCTAACTCATGAATACGATTTTGAAATTCTACATTTTGATCATATAATACCTCTAATAAACTCTCCTCAGGTACCTCTTCTTCCTCTTCATCCTCACTCTCAGCTGTTACCTCTGCGACTATCTCGGGTGCAACTATCAATTCTTCACTCACCACATGGATATCTCTAATTCCTTCTTTGTCTGACATCACATTATCTTGATTAGTGATTAGAGGTATCTCCACAGTCTCATTCACTCCATTGTTAGCATTCTCAGCTGCCATTCTCAAATACTTCCATAAAACAAGGGTTAATTAAGCAAATTAACGTATCATATAATATCCATATATTATGACCAACCAACAATTAAGCTTAGGTAGGACACACTAGCGAAGAATTTACTCATCTCTCCCCTCCTAGTTATATTCCCTGATCTCCACCAGAGACTATATCCCTAAGCTCTGATACCAAATGTGACAAATGTCCCATCAGTGGACAGCACCTCACATTGGTACCTATCAGTTTGCCACCGCAGAACGGCGTCCCCTACGGAGAGTCTGGCTTCGGTGCATCCCCCATCAACAGGAAGTCACCAGCGAGAGGCTCGGGGCTCTTTACTTATAGCTCTGATACCAAATGTGACACATGTCTCAACCGCGAACAGCACGTCACAATGACACCTTACATAAAGGTATAGTCAAAAACTGTTTTAGAAATTAGAATCTTTGGGAAGTGCTCAAGGAAACCTTCGTACATGGGAGGCCATGCGTCTAGGTTATGATAAATATCATATGGCCACAGAATTATCCTTGGTTGACCCAATAGACCCCAAAGAAAAATGAGAAGATTACTATCATATTTTTCCCAATGGTGAGTCTTCTCTTGACATATCATTATCTCTACTGTCTCTAAATGAGAATTATACTTCAAACAAACACCAAGATTATATAGGTAGTGCTCGTAAATATACTCAGCAAGTGGATGAGCACAACCCTGTCTTATGATGACACGAGGTTGTATGTCATTAGACATCATGTATGATAGTGGCAAAATGCCCTTCCAACGTTGGGTTCGCCTCACCCTATTTGATTCACCAAATATAACTACTAAATGATGACCACCGTTCTATTCCCCTGTTACCCCCGCTCGACCCAGCTACACTCTTATTACCTGAAAGGAATTGTGAAATAGAAAGGTGAGCACAACTAGCCCAGTAAAGAATATCATGACTAAAGATAATTAAATTATCAATAGCCTTCATCAATAATAAATCAGAGATTTAGAACATATGGTAGATGATAAAAATGTTAACCATAGTTGTAGCGGAACGAGCAATCCATTAGAAGAGTCAAATAGACTACAAAGTCTATTATCTTCTCCATGTCAAAAATCCACCAACAATGTTTTATCCCTGTAACATCAATCAACAATTCTGGTCCACAATCATATGAATAACTCATAATCATAATTGTAGTTCTAAATTTCTCTTCTCATCTAGGACGAAGATAATTTTCATCACCTATCTTTACCTGAAACATCAAAGATCATGGTTACACCAAATTACATTTCCTGTTCATAATCATACTAATAACTTCATCTTTGCACTACAGCCAAAGATATTCATTTGTATCACCAGTTGGTCATGTTCATCTCAACACCTGTTCATTTTTGCACTACTGGCCAAAGATATTTAACAACATGTCATCTTTGCACTACGGGTCAAAGATATTTATCAACAATTCATCTTTACACTACTGGCCAAAGATATTCAACCACAGGTCATCTTTGCACTATGGGCCAAAGATATTTATCACCAGTTCATCTTTGCACTACAGGCCAAAGATATTCAACAACAGTTCATATTTGCACTACAGGCCAAATATATTCATCAACAATTCATATTTGCACTACAAGCCAAATATATTAATATCTCAAAGAAATATATAATCATTTCAGAATTTATATAAACAATAATTATAACCATGTTGATCAATTTACCTTTGCACTTAAGCTAAAGATATTCAATTATAAATTCAATGGTCATGATCATACTAGTCAACAATTTAACTTTGCACTACTAGCCAAAGAGAACCTATAGTCATGATCATACCAAAAATCTACCCATCTTTACACTCAAGTCAAAGAGAAATATCATCATTAGGGCTATAAAAATGTTATATATGATAATAAAATCAATATAATCAACATATAGATTTAATCTCAAGAGCAATATTCATAAATTAACTATAATTTGGTCAGAAAAAGAAACCAATTTTATCGTGAATAGTAACTCGTGAATAGTAACTCATGAATAGTAACTCGACATGAAAAAGGTAGAAATTCCACAATAAAATCCATACCAATATTTCGGTATAATGATATTGAAAGAATAATATTTCTTAAGCTTATAAACAATTTATTTTAATTGTTTACACTTTACTAAATAATGCATTTAATCATCCTAAAATGCCAAACTCATAAGATTTCATCACTAATAACCAAAAACCCTCATCAAAAATCTGTATATACTTCATATAGGATTCTCAAGCCATAAAATCATATTTTTTAATTTTCTTACTTCACATAACATATTTAATTCATTTACTCATAACTAGTCCATTTTCATGAAAAATACCAAATTCGAATACCTTTTTACCACGAATCTGGTATACTAAATCCATAATTATTGCGGAAGATATAAACATAAATTGTTTATACATTAAACTTTTACAACATAAATCTCAAGGTTTACAACCTTAACTTAATACATACCTTCAATATCTTAAAGGTTTACAATGTCATTTGTATCAGAAAATTTAATAGTTCTAACTGCATCAAAAATTAATCTTGCACTTTGTCTTTGCTTCTATCTTTACTCGAGCTTTCATCTTAATCTGAAAATTTTTATCATGATATAGCAAGGGTGAGCATCAAATTTGCCCAGCAAGTTAAATTTATTTGAGGATATATCATGATTGAAAGAATATGAATAAAAGGCTAGCTACGTCCAACAATATAATTGTGAACTAGCAGGAATCAAATTTCATAATTGAATGATCAGGACGACATGAATAAATGTCAATAATGAATATGAATAATTCAACTGGAGCAGATGGTAATGAAGGTGATCAACCTTTCATACCTGATGAACATATGTAACATGCACTAAGTGCGAATCAATAATCAGTATAGATATAAATAATCCACAATAATTATTCACTAATATGCTTTGAAATATAACTCGAGTTTGAGTTAAGGAAACTTGCCTGCATAGTCGATTACCGCTACGTAATTTAATTTATTCTCTTTATTGAAAAGACCTATCAGGTATAAGATTGATCTTTCAATTAGCATATCATACTTTATTTCATAATACTATCTAACACTTAATCACATAGTCAAATATTAGATAATCTTAACATTCTATTCATTTACTTACTTATAATCTCATCACCTTATATTAACTTGTGTAATCTTTACTCACAAAGTTAAGTATTAGACATCACACCTTAGTCTTAGTAGTATCATTATACTTTGATAATCTTACAACTTATACTTTATAAGTTTTCCCCTTTAGATGTTATCTTATTAAGAGAGATAACCTTTCAGTAAACTGAAATATCATTTCAGTAAAATGAATTACATTTCAGCATCCTGAAATCACTATTTCAGCAAACCAAAATCAGATTAGCAGACTAAATTCAATTTCAGCAACCTGAATTCAAAATCTTCAATTTCAGCAACCTGAATTCACTATTCTTTTGCACGAAAATAACAAATCAACTTATTATTTTTCTATCTTTTAGCCAATCATATACACATGTATTCCATACACAAAAAGTATTTTTCCGTAATTTTTCAACTCCCTTAAGTATTTTTCAAAAATTAATTTCTAATTAATTTCTTAAGAAATTAGCTACCTCGTGCTTAACTCCAGAAATTCTCATCTCTTGACATAATGTTATAAATTGTAACGTGACCCTCCAATTTAAATTTCGTGACCATCGGAGTTATAGAACTCCGGTTATAGCAATTTTTGTCGGAAAATCACAGAAATTGAAATGGTCATAACTTGCTCAATTTAAGTCAGAATGAGCTCATTTTTTGACACAACCTACTTTATCCCATATATTTTCATCACCCACAAGGCTGGATTTTATCTCCATAAACAAGTTTCCGAAACAGCCCTTTTAAAGTTTTGGGCAGAAGCTAAATTGTCATTTTGCAGTTTTTCGTCCTTTGCAAAAAATAGTCCATACGGAAATCTACAACTCCTTTTTCAGCTATTCCACTTGGAGATGTTAGATAACATATAGATCTAACTCTAGGACTTGACCACACTCAAAAGTTCGAAATATAATAGGAGATATGGTCATTTGAATTTCATATTTCGTTTTCAGAAAAATCTGATTTTTAACCCTTGGTGAGTTCTAAGAAAACTTTCATGTTTTCACATAATATCAACATAACTTATCATAATACTTAATAATACCTCATACACCCATGGATCTATCATGATGAATGATCTATTCCATCAAACAATCATCAAACACAAAATAAAATACAATCAATGCTAAGAAAATTAGGATTTTCTACACTTTAAAAACCTAGCTTCACTTTTCTTGCTTTTGATCTAACTTTTGACACTTAAAATGGATAGATCCACACATAAAATACTCTAAATCATGAAGATCTAAGATTTTTGAATTTTGAAACTTTAGATCTTTATTCCATTAAAATAACTTAAAAAGGATAACTTAGGTTTGGTTTTATACCTTTGATTTCTTAACATATCTTTTTCTTTCAAACTATGTGATGGATCTTGGATGGCATGGAAGATCAAAATCTCCTCTCTTTCTCCTCTTGGAGCTGCCGAATCCTCCCTTCTCTCACACACTCTCTCTCTTTAACTCTTGTTAGAATAATAAAAGAGATGAAAGAGAAAAATAAGATAGATTTTTATTTGTTTGGTAAATGTATATAGATATATTATATGTATCTATAGAAATTCCCAACACATCTCCCCTTCACTCTCTCTTTCTCAATTATTTAGTTGTTGCTTGCAAGCTTAGCCAAATGTGGTGGCTACAAAAATAAGAAGACATCTAGCATAGTTGGTGAACTACTTTATAAACTAAAATAAGTTATCATCATTACCTCACATGCATTACCAAGTTTGCTAGCAAAATTAAAGTGATTAGATTACCTAACATATCCATCCATATCTTGCTTTTCTCTCTCTCATTATTCAAGATGTAACTTGCAAGTAACATCTAAAGTGTTGTCCAAATAAAAAGTTGACAACTCATGAAGTAGTTCACCTACTAAAGTTATCTCATCATTACATACCACTCTTTTTCCCACTCCACCAATTTTGGCCACATGTCCTCTTCATTCACCCATTTTATTTTTATTAGCTAGCTTAATTAATGACCATAATGCCCCTCCTTAAGTGGACTTTAATTGGGCCAAGCTTGGGCTCCCTTTTTATTTCTTTTTGGGCTTGCACTCTCTTATTCCTTTGTCTACTAATTAAAATGAGCTTGAGCTCCTCCACCAAATAAATTGGGTCATCACTAAACTTGCCCTTTATATTAAATAATGGGCTAGCTCAATAATTTAATTGTTCTTAAATTAATTAACTACAAATCTCATGCTTAAATAAACACTTAGGCTACAAATTAATTCTTTGAGCCTAAAAATCAACTTAGTTCTATACTTATTAACTTTTTATCCATTCCCCATTATTTAATTAGGGTTCCCTTACACACATTAGTAAGTTAATTTCTTACTCATACACACTTATTTCATTAACCCAATTAGACTTGTTTTAATTAGGTTATACAATTAATTAATTGAGATGTATAAAATAAATCTTTTAATGTTAGTATATATATTTATATACTAATATTCTCCCATATTATAACCTCTTAGGTTATTTACTTATCACACCTAATATATATATATATATATATATATATATATATATATATATATATATATATATATATATATATATATATATATATAGGTTATATAACTTAATTCTTAATTCACTTACTCACATATTCATACAAAATAAATTATTAAATTGAGACATGGTCCATAATTCTTAGATTAGGTCACTAGTATATAATTAAAATACTAGAACCACATACATATAATCTTATGACTTATACACTAAATATATACCTCATTATCAGACTATCACTTATAGTCTACCAAATCATTCAAGTTCTTATCCAAAAATTTTGAAATCCTTAAAATTCCTTTACAGAAACGTCAAATCTATACACTCGTTTTCTGTCTAGATCTATTATTTAACATTTATTCAATCTTTTAAGATTTTATAGAATTGTCCAAATTTTCGGGTTGTCACATTCACCCCTTCTTCTAAGAATTTCGTCCCCGAAATTTACCTTACACCTTATACCATGCACCATACACCATTCATACACAGCATCACATGCTACCTAATACACCACTCACGAGAGTAAAAATTTTCAAATTGTGTTGAGGGGTTATATAGATCATGAACGATTGAGGTTTATAGGTATTACTACCTGCTACCTATTTCAATTAAGAAAAAGGTACTCTACCCCTTACAAAGGTTAACAGTATGTTTACAATCACGAAAAAGGTAAACTACCATTGCTAGTACTTTATGTGATTAGCCTATCGTACTTTTACGTCATGCATAACATATCAATCATGTCTAGCGAATATTTACGCTATTAGATTGGATTATTTTTTCCAAACAACATAGTTCACCTCAGTCTTATCATAGGATTCTGCACCAAAACAATTTGGTTCGGGAAAATTTTCAAAGAACGCTAAGAATTTTCATAAACGTTGGTCTAGCCGAATCAAATAGCTTAGACCCATATCAATAATCAATTTCAAACGATATACGAATGTGTATAGCCAAACGCCGTTGACAAATTTAAAATTTTGAAAATTAGTTTAAAAAAATAACGTCATGATGCCGTACTGTATTAACAGCCCGTTTGAGGATGCCGTCATCGAGTGACTTTGTCATAACACATCATATAATAGTGGGACAACGATAATCAGATCGAATTCAACACTAAGTATTCCTGTATTTACAACTCCATCAATTTTTTATCATATCTGCACCAGGTTACATGGTACATAAGTGATAAATAAAAATATATTTTGATATTTCAAATCATTATCGTCTAGCCGAAACAATTAGCATAGACTATTCTTTAAACCATTCAAAAATCATTACAAATCTGTTTTATCATCTCAATAGGTAACGAGGTGTCGGTGGCCCAAAGTCCATGCATACACAAGGGTCACCAGGAGTTGAGAATAAAAATTCATTTTCAAAAAGGCACATAGTGCATTTTTAGCTTGATGTCAAAAACTTTGAAGTCTAGCATAGCTAGAAGATTTGGAATACCTATGCTTCCACCATCAACTTAACTTCCTCTAATGATCCCTTTCTTAATAAATCTATCTATTTCTATAATCCTCAATGTTCCATTCACCACATAACTATACCCAGTTCGTCAAACTTACCACACATTATGAGTTCAGGAACTTTCCACAATCATATGAGTTTAAGAACTTGTCCTAGTCAGACCTTTGGTGTCCATTCGCTGAGGGGTTCATAAACATTTCATATAATTATGAGTCACGAACGTACCATAAGTATGAGTTTTAAGAACTCGTACTTAACCATATATTCTCTAACTATACCCTACCTATCTGTTATACACCTGAGAAAAGAATCACCTTCTCAACAGATATATAGCAAATAGCGTGACACAAACATTTCAATAATTATCAGTACCAGAAACTAAGTGGTTTTCAAACCAAACTCGGCCACTAATCAACATAGGAAGCTAAGCGAACAATTCCCCGCCCATACAAAGAATTGGTCAACCTAACCACTATATCGACCAGGAAGCTAAGTGATTCTAAAACCAAGTACAAATTCCCCGCCCATACAAGGAATCATACAACTCAGCTGCTGACCTGAGTCCTCAGTTGAAATCCCACACAATTCTAACTTTCACTTTTCTTAATATGAATTTTCTTTAATCCGTATCTTAAAATTTACCACTCTTTTCCGAGTTTACATAGTACCATTTCATTGTACCTTCTCTTTATAGCATCAAGCTATATCATTCCAATATTTTAACATATCATATGTTATTAATTTGATCACGTCGTGATCTTATTTTGTAATCATTTCTCCTTATACTCATGATCGCTTTATTTTACGATCTTCTTATTCTTCTCTTTAATCATATTATATTATGATTTTATTAACACTTTTCATCTTATAGACATAGTCTATTTATTATCACTTTTTATTTTTATTACTGGAGTTAGGTAACTCTGGATTCTTACCCTTATAGCATTTCAAGATTCTTCTTTAAATCTTATTTATCTTCATCTTTACTTTAATGATGAATTTCCCAAATTCATCTCTTATCACTTAAACTCGATCTGAGTTTATTCCTTATCATCTCCGTGGTTATAGCCTAAGGTACACCAACCTAAGGTTTCTAACCTACGGCTCTGATACCAACTGTAGCATCTCCAAATTCGGGTACCTTTTTACCACGAATTTGGTATACTAAATCCATAATTATTACGGAAGATATAAACATAAATTGTTTATACATTAAACTTTTACAACATAAATTCCAAGGTCTACAACCTTAACTTAATACATACCTTCAATATCTTAAAGGTTTACAATATCATTTGTATCAGAAAATTTAATAGTTCTAACTGCATCAAAAATTAATCTTGTACTTTGTCTTTGCTTCTATCTTTACTCGAGCTTTCATCTTAATCTGAAAATTTTTATCATGATATAGCAAGGGTGAGCATCAAATTTGCCCAGCAAGTTAAATTTATTTGAGGATATATCATGATTGAAAGAATATGAATAAAAGGCTAGCTACGTCCAACAATATAATTGTGAACTAGCAGGAATCAAATTTCATAATTGAATGATCAGGACGACATGAATAAATGTCAATAATGAATATGAATAATTCAACTGGAGCAGATGGTAATGAAGGTGATCAACCTTTCATACCTGATGAACATATGTAACATGCACTAAGTGCGAATCAATAATCAGTATAGATGTGAATAATCCATAATAATTATTCACTAATATGCTTTGAAATATAACTCGAGTTTGAGTTAAGAAAATTTGCCTGCATAGTCGATTACCGCTACGCAATTTAATTTATTCTCTTTATTGAAAAGACCTATCAGGTATAAGATTGATCTTTCAATTATCATATCGTACTTTATTTCATAATACTATCTAACACTTAATCACATAGTCAAATATTAGATAATCTTAATATCCTATTCATTTACTTACTTATAATCTCATCAACTTATATTAACTTGTCTAATCTTTACTCACAAAGTTAAGTATTAGACATCACACCTTAGTCTTAGTAGTATCATTATACTTTGATAATCTTACAACTTATACTATATAAGTTTTCCCCTTTAGATGTTATCTTAGTAAGCGAGATAACCTTTCAGTAAACTGAAATATCATTTCAGTAAAATGAATTACATTTCAGCATCCGGAAATCACTATTTCAGTAAACCAAAATCAGATTAGCAGACTAAATTCAATTTCAGCAACCTGAATTCACTATTCTTTTGTACGAAAATAACAAATCAACTTATTATTTTTCTATCTTTTAGCCAATCATATACACATATATTCCATACACAAAAAGTATTTTTTCCATAATTTTTCAACTCCTTTAAGTATTTTTCAAAAATCAATTTCTAGTCAATTCCTTAAGAAATTAGCTACCTCGTGCTTAACTCCAGAAATTCCGATCTCTTGACATAATGTTATATATGTTAACGTGACCCTCCAGTTTAAATTTCGTGACCATCGGAGTTATAGAACTCCGGTTATAGCGATTTTCGTCAAAAAATCATAGAAATTGAAATGGTCATAACTTGCTCAATTTAAGTCAGAATGAGTTCATTTTTGGACACAACCTACTTTATCCCATATATTTTCATCTCCCAAAAGGTCTATTTTTATCTCGATAAATAAGTTGCCGAAACAGCCCTTTTAATGTTTTGGGCAGAAGCTAAATTACCATTTTGGAGTTTTTCGTCCTTTGCTAAAAATAGTCCATACGGAAATATATAACTCTTTTTCAGTGATTCCACTTGGAGATGTTAGATAACATATAGATCTAACTCTATGACTTGACCACACTCAAAAATTCCAAATATAATAGGAGATATGGTCATTTGAATTTCATGTTCCGTTTTCACAAAAATCTGATTTTTAACCCTTGGTGAGTTCTAAGAAAACTTTCATGTTTTCACATAATATCAACATAACTCATCATAATACTTAATAATACCTCATACACCCATGGATCTATCATGATGAATGATCTATTCCATCAAACAATCATCAAACACAAAATAAAATACAATCAATGCTAAGAAAATTAGGATTTTCTACACTTTAAAAACCTAGCTTCACTTTTCTTGTTTTTGATCTAACTTTTGACACTTAAAATGGATAGATCCACACATAAAATACTCTAAATCATGTAGATCTAAGATTTTTGAGTTTTAAAACTTTAGATCTTTATTCCATCAAAATAATTTGAAAAGGATAACTTAGGTTTGGTTTTATACCTTTGATTTCTTAACATATCTTTTTCTTCCAAACTATGTGATGGATCTTGGAGGGCATGGAAGATCAAAATCTCCTCTCTTTCTCCTCTTGGAGCTGCCGAATCCTCCCTTCTCTCACAAACTCTCTCTCTTTAACTCTTGTTAGAATAATAAAAGAGATGAAAGAGAAAAATAAGATAGATTTTTATTTGTTTGGTAAATGTATATAGATATATTATATGTATCTATAGAAATTCCCAACACATCTCCCATTCACTCTCTCTTTCTCAATCATTTAGTTGTTGCTTGCAAGCTTAGCCAAATATGGTGGCTCCAAAAATAAGAAGACACCTAGCATAGTTGGTGAACTACTTTATAAACTAAAATAAGTTATCATCATTACCTCACATGCATTACCAAGTTTGCTAGCAAAATTAAAGTGATTAGATTACCTAACATATCCATCCATATCTTACTTTTCTCTCTCTCTCATTATTCAAGATGTAACGTGCAAGTAACATCTAAAGTGTTGTCCAAATAAAAAGTTGACAACTCATGAAGTAGTTCACCTACTAAAGTTATCTCATCATTACATACCACTCCTTTTCCCACTCCACCAATTTTGGCCACATGTTCTCTTCATTCACCCATTTTATTTTTATTAGCTAGCTTAATTAATGACCATAATGCCCCTCCTTAAGTGGACTTTAATTGTGCCAAGCTTGGGCTCCCTTTTTATTTCTTTTTTGGGCTTGCACTTTCTTATTCCTTTGTCTACTAATTAAAATGAGCTTGAGCTCCTCCACCAAATAAATTGGGTCATCACTAAACTTGCCCTTTATATTAAATATTGGGCTAGCTCAATAATTTAATTATTCTTAAATTAATTAACTACAAATCTCATGCTTAAATAAACACTTAGGCTACAAATTAATTCTTTGAGCCTAAAAATCAACTTAGTTCTATACTTATTAACTTTTTATCCATTTCCCATTATTTAATTAGGGTTCCCTTACACACATTAGTAAGTTAATTTCTTACTCATACACACTTATTTCCTTAACCCAATTAGACTTGTTTTAATTAGGTTATACAATTAATTAATTGAGATGTATAAAATAAATCTTTTAATGTTAGTATATATATTTATATACTAATATTTTCCCATATTATAACCTCTTAGGTTATTTACTTATCACACCTAATATATATATACATATATATATATATATATATATATATATATATATATATATATATATATATATATATATATATATTAGGTTATATAACTTAATTCTTAATTCACTTACTCACATATTCATACAAAATAAATTATTAAATTGAGACATGGTCCACAATTCCTAGATTAGGTCACTAGTATATAATTAAAATACTATAACCACATACATATAATCTTATGACTCATACACTAAATATATACCTCATTATCAGACTATCACTTATAGTCTACCAAATCATTCAAGTTCTTATCTAAAAATTTTGAAATCCTTAAAATTCCTTTACAGAAACGTCAAATCCATACACTCATTTTCTGTCTAGGTCTATTATTTAACCTTTATTCAATCTTTTAAGATTTTATAGAATTGTCCAAATTTTTGGGTTGTCACATCACTATTTTTGAACACAATCAATAAAACTCATCAAAATATCATTTCAAATATTTCCAGAATTTTTTGAGGGTCGGAAGAAGTACGAACTGTAAAATATAATAACCCTTAAAATCCCTTACCTCAAAAGAGCAGTACTTTGGAGAAAAAATCGGAGGAAACTTCTACTAAATAGCAACTCTCAAGTATCTAAATACTCTCAAAATATGCTTGATAATATAGAGAGAAAGAAAACTTGTTTCTGGTGTGATTTTCAATTCTAACTTAGACACCTATTTATAGGAAAATGCTAGAACGCCAAAGGAGACTAAAATAATATAATAATATTATTTCCTTTCTTCCTTCTACGCCACCTTCACTAACCAAGCCACCAGCAGCCCTCATGGAAGAAAATTCAGCAGCCCACATGCTTATAATATACGTGGGTCCCACCCATAATTTAATAAAAATATTTTATTTTTTGAAACTTCAATAATTCATAGAAAATAGACCGTTTATCAGAAAAATACGAATTTTATGCCCATTTTTCCTGAAATCGAATTCTCTACAATTTTGTAGCTTTGAATTTTTCCAAATTTCAAACCAAAAATATCTAAAATTCATAAACGGATGATTTTTAACACCTTTAAAAATTCATAACAAATCATGCGTTAATTTTTAACGGTTCAAAATTTGTGGATATATACTCAACTTATATATGTATAACATATCTAAAAATCACAACGATCTAACGGTCGGATTAAAATTATAACTCACGCAATAGAGTTTTAAGAACACCAATTTGATCTTTTAATACCTCCAATCCGACAAAATACTGATAAAACACCTCAACATTAATTTCTTCATTTATAACCACATAAATAAATCTATCATTTATATCCACATAAAATAAATATGTCCTTATCATATAAATCAATAATTAATTATTCATAAATAATATTACAGAATCACAATTATGATAACCAGGCCGTTCCCAGGAATGGGGGGGCTTTCCAATAAGGATTTCTCCTTACTGGCGCGTAATTAGGTGACCAAACCTCTCCTTAGACAGAACTTTCTAGACATTGCCAATAATGCTATCTAATAATATTATTCAAATAATATGAATTATTGATCTGATAATGGGAAATACTGTGCATTGATAATTATTGAAATAACAATAATATAAAATATCAACGCAGCAATTATTGAATCAATAAAATAAAATATTGAACAGTAATTACTGTAACAATTATTGAGTAGTGCCTTCTCACGTAAGAATTAATAATTCAAAAATACTGTGTAAAATCGTGTGCTACTGTGCAACAACGTGTATTACTGTATTTTAACCACTGGGTATTCCAACAGTGTTAACGGTAATAACTACGTCGTTATTTATAAAAACTCAATTTTTGTCATTATCTTCATCCGACCGTTTTCTGTTATGGGGCCCACAAATAGCTGCGCCGTCGTACGAATATTCTCCGACAGAAAGAATATTCCACGACCAAATGAATATTCCCCGACAACAATGATTATTTTATAACCACTTGCTTATTTTGAAAAAAAAATTCATATTTCACCCTTAACTTTAACCTTTTATCAATTTAACCACTTACTGAATAGTAATTATAAGAAAAATTGAATACTTTTATTTCATAAAATTCGGGGTCTTACAGAATACCTCCATTACATTAGGAGACCCGGTGTAAGACGGGAAAATAGTCAAGCCGACGACTCTAAATCAAGCGCTTGATGGGAGGCATCCCCATCTCAGTATCAAACATATTGTTTTATCTTTATTATCTAAAGTCTCATTTGGTTATCTAGTTACTGTCTATGTTCTGTATACTATGTGTGTTGTCTGTGTGTTCTGAATAGTGCTTGTAGTCTGTATCGTACATGTTGTTAGTATCTGTCAACCCTCAGTTAGAGCTTGTCAATAATGTGTTTCTTCAGTTTTAGATTAGTTGTCTGATTGCTGATATGGATTGATGATATGCTATCTTGGCCTGTGCAGGAATTCTGTGTTGTTTGTCAAAAGAACAGACTCCGCGCTGCAGCTCCAACTTCCGCTCCCCGGTGCCATCCAATGTGTGAACATACTGTTAATTCGTACCCCGGCGCCATTCGCAGCGCCACAACGCCAAGGAGGGTCTCTCACCGAGCCCCGGCGTCATGCTCAGCGCCCTAGTGCCATTTTCAGTGCTCCAGCGCCACAAGCGAGTTTAAGTTGTTTAATTAAGGTGTTACTTAGTAATTTATCTCTCTCTCATATCACATCTGATATCAGTTGCAGCTCTCCACTTCCTCTCTCCCCAAGCGTCACCAACCGTTCAACTTTCGACTGTTCATCTAACCGTCGGCCCGTTTCTTACCGTTTGGGTGCCCAACCGTCTTCATGGTTCCTCTTCTTACCGCTGCTCCCTAGCGTATTCGGCTTTAAAAGGCCAGGCAAGGTACGGCTCTGTGGTAGTATTTGCTTTAGAGCATAAGTGCATTCCTTCTCATTAATGCAATCTAGCCATGGCTTTTAAGCGTCCAAGGAAAAGTATTGGCCCTCCTCCTCCATCCTCTTTCCAAGCCCGTGCTCAGACTTGGGATGCGCTCAAATTTCCAACGGAGGAGGCATATCAGAGGTATACTCAAAAATTTTGTCTCGAAGTCTAGTGCCTGAGAGAGGGCTTCAGCCTGATGATAAACTGGATGGTGAGATGAATGCTATGATCTCCAAAATGAAATGGGTGCATTTCACCAAGCAGCCAGAATCCGATGTGGTAGCGGTGGTTAAGGAGTTTTATGCTAATGCCATTCTGGATGGCCCGCCGGTAGCACCTGTGAGGGGGAAGTTGATACCATTCGATGTCAAAGCCATCAATAAAGTGTATGGGACTCCTAATTTTGACAAGCATGACTACAGAGAGAATGGGATTCGAAGTTACCAATCTGATGATATTATTAGCAAGCTCTGTAAGCCCGGGACAGTGTGGAAAACTAATGAGTACACTGGCTAACACACGTCTTTTCCTTCACAGGAACTTAGTCGTTATGGTAAGGCGTGGTACGCCTTTATCTGTGCTAATATTCAGTCTACGCGCCATGTGAGTGATGTCACTCGGGAGAGGGCGACGCTTCTCTGTGCAATTATTTTGGGGTTGAAGATTGATGTGGGGGCTTTGATCAATGAATCCATCAAAAAGGCTATCAAGAGCAAGGTCATGTTTGGCCTTCCCCACCCATCTCTTATTACCCATCTATGCAAAAGGGCGGGTGTTCAGTGAGAGAAGGAAGATGTCACCCTACCTCCAATGTCAGTCATTGATCATCATCTCATTAGCCGATATGTAGTCTGGGAGGGAGCACCATCGCATCCCAGAGGGGAAGGATTTTTGCCAGTGCCTCAGCCAACGCCATCCGATGATCCACAGTCGTCCACTGAGGCGGGACCCTCCACTCAAGCGCCAATTCCCCCTTCTGCTGAGACCGTTGATTCAGGGACCCTTGCACAGATTCTGAACAGCCTTAGTTTCCTCCACTGCAAGATTGACCATGTCGCCGGGTGGCAGTGCCAATTCCACCATTTCCATGCAGAGTTCGCCAACACGCTATCCAATATTCATGCTGCTCAGGGTGACGAGGACGCGGACTTCATGCCATTCCCATTCTCGACACCATCAATCTATGCGCCGTATCCACAATAATATCTGCCACCTGCTGATGAGGCATGCATGAACGAACCAGTAAATGTGGATGATGATGAGGGCGACGGTGATGATGATTTTGACTTATTCGGTGCTGATGAAGATTTTGGTCATGATGGTGACGAAGGCGGTAGTGCTGCTAATGTTTAATGCTGCAGTCTAGAGGCCAGTGAGGCACGAGCCAACTTTCAAGTTTGGGGGAGACTTCTTTTTATTTATTTATATATGAATTGTGTTAGTTTTATCATATTTCTATGTCAACTGCTGTGTAAAGATTTTAGGATGGTATTTAGGCTTGATAGCCCCAGACTCATGGTTTAATTTTTATGTTATCTATTGTGTTTATTATTGTGGAAAAGCTTTTGGTTATGGATGCATGCTTTAATTTATCTTGGATGCATGTCTTTGCGTAGTAGTATTTTAAGTTTCATATAAATACATGTTTGTGGTTATATATCTTTTGTTTGGGAATATCTTGACTAAGTCAGATATTATTTTGCCTAAAGCCTCATTTTTTTTAGGTTTTACACTGATTAATTGGTATACTTGATGCCATGTGTTATGGCTTTGCCCTATTTGGGCATTGGTACATTATAGTTATAGTTTTTGCTTAGTACATTTTGATTAACTCTAACCCCCATTTCTCTAATTGTTTATATGTTGGGTTAGGGTAATTTAGCGCCCAAGTTTTGATTGTGGCTTGTGATAAGTAGTATAATTGATGTCTTCTTAGTATAGGGTCAAATCCATGCGAACTAGGGGCGTGTTATTTAGATAAATCAAGACGGTTTGGGATCCATTATTTTAGCGAGCACTGACCAATTGTCTTTTCTAGTTATGTGTCCAGATTTAGGTTATCCTTTTATTATGTTGAAAATTTGTACGCTATTAAAAACTCTGTTGATTTCAAGGTAATTAAAGACTTTGAGGCTTTTACACTTTCGGGTCTAATGTTCTTGTAAAAAAAATTAATAACCGTCCTACGGTGGGTTGAGATGGAGTGTGGAAACGCACTCGTCCATAAACGAAGGCGGGTAATATTGATTGTGGACTTATGTTGTTTACGTGGCCTTTGTGCTTGAGTTATTAGATTCTTAGGGGTGTTTTATACCTAGTGCCCTAAAGTCTTCTGGCTTGGGAGTCATTGATCGAAAGCTTGCTAATGAGTGCTTTGTTTAGCCTTAAAGTAATCAAGAATTGTCTGAGTCGGTTATTACTTTTTTAGGTTAGAACTTTTGAACCTTTTCGTGTTTCTGCGTCTTGTCTTAATGCTTGTTAATCATTTGAGTTGCATAGTATGCTTATTAGTATCACAGTCGACTGTGTGATCTGAATTTGGGTTATGACTAGTTTAGATGTTTGGTCTGCACACACACAAAATGGATCAATTACAGTCTCTTATTTAGTAATAGACATTAAGCCTTTGGTTGTATGCGCTTTGTCCTACTCTCTGAGGGTGTTCATGAGTTTTCTTAGGGGCCATATGATTAGTCTATAGGGTTAATCTTCTCTCGTTTCTTGTAATTTTGGTTTTGAGTGTCTATTAGTTTGCTTGAGGGCAAGCAAAAGCTTAAGTTTGGGGGTATTTGATGAGTAAGAATTATACATGCAAATCAGATCTTTTGTGGCTTATGTTATTTCCTGTTTTCAGTCTCTTAGTTAGCTTTTATTTATATTTTCATTATTTTTATGTCTAATGTTTTTATGTAATGCTTTGGAGGTGGTTTCTGGCATTTTAGATCATTTTCACTATGTTGGCGCCTCAGCGCCAATGTTGCACTTAGAGCTCGCGCCCCAGCACCATTAACGGCGCCCCAGCTTCGCGCACCAACGCCAATGCTAGGCAAAGCTACTGATCTTTGGCGCCTCACTTGAGCTACATGTGGCGCCCCAGCTCCAAGGCCGGTGCCGGACTCGTGCCCCAGCTCCATTAACAGCGCCCCATCTCGCGCCCTGGCGCTTCTTGTCAAGCCTTTGCTCGTGCCACAGCACGAGCTCCGGTGCCCAAGCAGTAATGAGTCTTTAATAACCTAGAAGAAAGAGGGGGCAAGTATAAATAGAAAGCGAAGCCGCCTGCATTTAGAATCGAATATCAGAGATATCGACAGAGAACTTATTGCAGCTTAAGAAGAGAAAGAAGATGTGCTTCAAGGAGGAAGATTTATTGCATCTGACTGCTGCTTAGCTACTACGCAGTGAAGAGAAGATTTGGAGATAGAACACTTCCAAAACAGGAGTTTTCTTATTCCAAATCTCCAATTTATTTATGTATTAACTGATAATGTTGAATGTATTAAAAATGTGTGTTAGTCACATAGTTATGAACTAATTCCATTTTTAGGATTGCAAAGTAACCTTTTGTTTAGCTTAATTAACTTTCTCTCCTATTTTATATAATGAATCATTTTGAAATGGGTTGTTGTATTTCTCATTTTAATGACTGATTGCTTGATAAAAAAATTGGTATTGTTAGTAATGAAAATTGACAAATGGACATTATTTTCTGTCTTTAAATACAACAACACCTGTTATGACCATGCCAATAAAATGTGTGCATAATATGCTAATAGGATAGACATATCCCTATTTGCCTTATGTGGCCTGGAGACCTAGCTTAATGACCTTGACCTAGTGTTTGTCACTAATAGACATATTGTGATTTAGTTGGTTAGGGATGTGCATTTGACCTTCGATAGAAGCTTATGCGTATTTACTATTCTCGGTTGACCATTCCTTGATTCGTTTATATAGTAGAGAGTTAGGAGATTAGGCAACGCATTAGGAGAGTTGTAATCCTATCTTGACTTCCTAGCACAACCACCTCTCTCTTTCTTTCAGTTTTAATTATATAGCTTAACCATCCATCTTAGTTCACCTTTTAGATAAGATAAGTAACGACTTTACCTTAGTATTTGTATTCTCTTAAAACTTAGTCCTCGTGGGTTCGACACTCTACTTTCATATATTACTTGTGGACCGCGTATGCTTGCACGCGATTTGGCAATGGCAAAATCATCCAACAAATTTTTGGCGCCGTTGCCGGGGATTTAGTATTATTTGTTATTCAATATTAACACTAAGTCATTACAATCTTAATTTAAACTGATTCTTCTGTTTAACTCTCTTTTCAGGTAGTCTTTACTATTTATGCCACCTCGAAGGGGACGGAATATAATACCTCTCGATCCTGAGATTGACAAAACGTACAGACGACTGCGAAGAGAAAATTCAAGGGATAGGCCTACTCTTGTCAGAATGGCTGAGGAACTTCAAAAATCTCTAAGGGACTATGCCATGCCTCCAATCAATGATCTCCAGGCAAGCATTCTCAGGCCCGCAATCCAAGCAAATAACTTTGAGATAAAGTCGGGCACCTTCCAAATGTGCACCAACATTCAGTTTGGGGGACTACCGAATTATGATCCCAACGATCACTTGATAAACTTTGTGGAGATTTGTGATACGTTCAAAACCAACGGAGTGTCTGACGATGCCATCGGACTCCGTATGTTTCCTTTCACTTTGAAGGACAAGGTAAAGAGCTGGCTGCACTCACTCCCACTAGGCTCCATCACCACATGGGCTGACCTGTCCCAAAAGTTCGTGGCGAAGTTCTTTTCGCTCGCCAAAACCGCCAGACTCAGTCATGAAATTACCTCATTCATCTAGTTCGATTCAGAATCCTTATATGACTCATGGGAATGATTCAAGGATCTTCTGAGAAAATGCCACCACCATGGATTACCAGAATGGCTTCCTATCTAGACCTTTTAAAATGGGCTATCCGGATCAACTCGTTCGAGCATTGATGCCGCGTCTGGAGGGGCCTTCATGGCTAAACATCACACGGCAGGGTACGAACTAGTGGAAACAATGGCGGCCAATAATTATCAGTGGCCGAATGATAGGCAAGCCCCCAGAAGAGCAGCGGGGGTATATGAGGTTGATTCATTCACAACGTTAGCGGCTCAGGTTGCAGCGCTAACAAAACGGATAGACACCATGGGACCATTAGCAGTGCAAAATGTGCAGAGTGTCGTAGTCCAGTGTGAGTTATGTCAAGGGAGCCACCCTACTGATCAGTGTGCTATAAGCTCTGAGTCAGTTCAATTTGTTTCCAACTACGGGCAGCAACAAAACACCAATCTTCCCACTCATTACCACCCGAGGTTAAGAAATCATCCAAACTTCTCATGGGTCAACAACAACAACAACAACAGTAACAACCCCAATCAACCATAACCTTCATCTACCAGGCCAAATTATGCTAACCCTTCTGGGTTCCAATCTCAGAATCAGTTCACCCCACAGTCGTAGAACACTCACAATCAATTCCACCAACCACCACCTCAACAGGAGAAGAAGCCAAGTTTAGAAGATCTCCTGTCAAGGTACATAGCCCAGGATGAAACTCGAAGTAACAATCAAGAAGCCTCCATTAGAAATCTTAAAGTACAGATGGGACAATTGGCTACTGCTTTAAACAGTCGTCCACAAGGCACATTGCCTAATGACACTGATGTCAACTCGAAACGGGAAGGAAAGGAACAGTGTAAAGTAGTGACCCTTAGAAGTGGGAGAACCACTAAGGAACAAAGTGGAGAGAGTGCTCCTGTGGAAGAAGTAGTGACTGAAAAGGAACCTCCAGTGGAGGAGAATACTAAGACATTAGAGGGTGAAGGACAGATGTTGGTATGATCATGACCATGCTTTCTCTTCGGCCAAGGGTGCAAAGATGAATTGTTATTTGGCATGGTCATGACCATTGATGAAAATACAAATATCCTTGGCTCGTAGTGCATGGATAATTCGTGGTTGTGATACTAATGAATATCATTGGCCCGTAGTGCATGGATAATTTAGTGATGTGGATTATTTATTAAGCTGAGTCTCAGCTATAAAATTGATGATAAACTTTTAAATCATAGAAGATAGTAGATATCATGCTCTACTTGACTCTTCTAATGGATTGCTTGTTCCGCTGCAGTTGTTGATCTAAAACTTGTTGTCTATTATATTCTATCAGTTGTAATACTGTTGAAGGCTAAGGATAATTTATTCTGCATTATCTTAGTCATAATATTTCTTACTGGGCTACCCTTTTCTTTCACTATTCTCTTCAAGAATTGAGAATATAGCTGGGACTTGTCGGGGAATGGAGTGATGGTCCAGATGGTTGCTTTAGTAGTCCTCACTATTCTGTGAAATAGTGTGATAATAAATGTAATGAGATTGAATTTGAGTTTGGATATTGTCAAGGAGACAATATTTGTATTAAAACTCACAGCTTATGTTTTGTCGTATTATGCACAACACTTAACAGTTGTATAAATTAAGTTTGTATTTGAGTTATGTACCATGTATTTGGCGACTCAAAATGGGTGATGTATACCTATTTTGGAGGCGTCACAGATATCATCAATTGAAAGTACGGTAGGAGGACATACCAAAGATGGCGTTCCGAACCTGCTATAGACATTTTGAATTTCTAGTGATGTCATTCAGGTTGACAAATGCTCCGACAGCATTCATGGACTTGATGAACCAAGTTTTCAAGCCATACCTAGATAAGTTCGTAGTAGTATTTATCGACGACATTTTGATTTATTCAAAGACTAAGGAATAGCACACCGAACATCTGAAGATAGTATTGGAAGCATTGAGAAGGGAAAAGATGTACGCAAAATTTTTGAAATGTGAATTTTGGATGGAGAAGGTTCAATTTTTAGGACACGTGATAGATCAAAATGGGATTTCAGTTGATCCTGCAAAGTGGAGGCGGTAAGTAACTAGGAACAATCGAAGACGCCAACAGAAGTAAGAAGTTTCTTAGGGTTAGATGGGTACTATCGAAGATTTATCCAAGATTTTTCTAAGATAGCAACCCCGTTGACTAATCTAACGAGGAAGACAGTGAGGTTCGTGTGGACAGACAAATGCGAAGAGAGTTTCTAAGGGTTGAAGAGGAGGTTAAGCGAGGCGCCTATATTATCATTACCAGATGTGCGGGAGGATTTATGGTGTATAGTGATGCGTCGCACAGAGGACTTGGTTGTGTGCTAATGCAGCATGGCAAAGCCATTGCGTATGTGTGATGACAGTTGAAAGATTATGAAAAATGATACCTTGCCCACGACTTGGAGTTAGTGGCGATAGTTTTTGCATTGAAGATTTGGAGGCATTTCTTGTATGGAGAAAAATGTGAGATATACACGGACCACAAGATTCTGAAATTTATCTTCACACAGAAGGAGTTGAACATGCGACAAAGAAGGTGGTTAGAATTAATCAAGGATTATGACTTCTTTATCACCCGGGAAAGGCTAACGTAGTAGCCAATGCTTTAAGTAGAAAATGAAGGGAGAAATTGGTTAGATTAACAACTCAGGAGGAGTTATTAAAAGAAATGGAGAAATTGAAAATAGAAGTGAAGGGACCAGGAAAGTCTGAGTGAAGATTATTTGTGATAGAAGCTCAGTCGACGTTATTAGATAGAATAAAGGAATCACAAGAAAGAGATGAAGAATGCGAGAAGATAAGGAAGAAAATAGTAGAAAATGAAGAAGAAAAGTTCAAGATGGATAAGGATGGTATATTAAGATTTGAGGGTCGAATATGGGTGCCAGATGTAACCGAACTGAGAGAGAAAATCTTGCACGAGGCACACAATACAACATATTATGTTCATCCATGAGGCACGAAAATGTACTGGGATCTTCAACAACACTTTTGGTGGCCCAATCTAAAATGAGAGTTGGCAGAATGTGTCAGTCGATGTCTTACTTGTCAAAGAGTCAAAGCAGAACACCGGAGGCCAAGTGGACTACTTCAACCGTTGGAAATACCATAGTAGAAATGAGAGCATATTACGATGGACTTCGTGGTTGGACTTCCAATTACACATAAGGGTTATGATGCCATTTGGGTTATCGTGGACCGACTAACAAAGATAGCTCATTTTCTACCCATCAAGATCCGATTCAATCTCAATCAGTTAGCAAATTTATACGTAAAGGAAATCATATCGCGACATGGAGTGCTGGTGTCGATTGACTCCGATCGAGATCCGCGTCTCACGTCAAATTTTTTGAAAAAGTTTGCAAGAGAGGATGGTAACCCAGTTAAGATTGAGTACCATTTATCATCCACAAACCGATGGGCATAGTGAGCGAACCATACAAACGTTAGAAGATATGCTTAGAGCTTGCGTGATGGACTTCAAGGGAAACTGAGACAACCACTTACCCTTAGTTGAATTTGCTTACAATAATAGTTATCATGCAAGTATCGGCATGCCACCGTACGAAGCTCTTTACTGGAGAAAGTACAAAACACCATTGTGTTGGGATGAAGTCAGAGAAAGAAGAATTTTGGGACCAAAATTAGTTCAACAAACGGCCGACATGGTAACAACGATAAGAGTCAGATTGGTAGCAGCTCAAGATCGCCAGAAGAAGTACGCAGATTTGCATCGTCAGAACTGAGACTTTGAAGTCAGTAGTTTCGTATTTTTGAAAGTATCTGTAAGACCCCAACTTTTATAAATAAAGATGAACTTTCTATAAATATAATTTTTGAATATTATGGAGTTAATTTGATATAATGTTATAGTTGTGGGTAATATTTATAAATTTTGCAAAGTACGCAAGTTGTTATATAATATTCGATTGGTCGGGAAATATTCATTTTAACAGGGAATATTCGTACAACGGCACAATCATTGGTGGACCTCACAACGGAATTATTGTCGGATTGAGAAAACGATAAAAATATTTTATTAAAAATAACGGCGGAAGTTTTACAATTGATACTGTTGAACTACTCGGTAGTAAAAGTACAGTAATACGTGTGGTTGCATAGTAGCACACGGTATTGATTATTAATGTTTATGTGAGAAGTCACTCGGTTTGATTCAATTATTGTCAGTTAATAATATGAATTATTTAGCGATAATGACGTTTTATTTTATTCGTATTATTAACGTAATAAAACAGAAACATCTTTTTATATAAAACAGAATACTTTATTAAAGTTATTCTATAAATAGAATATATTATATTTTATTTAAAAGATTTTTCTTTAAATATGGACCGTCAGATTAAAGTAATCAATCTGGACCGTTCATGGATTAGTTACTATGCATTCTATTTTTCTATAAATAGCAGCTCATTCCTTCATTATTTCTTACAGATTCACTAAACTCTAGAGAGAGAAACTATAGAGAGAGAGAAGAAGAGTATTCTGCTACTTAACTACTTCCTTATTTCAGCTCTTCTTTAAAACGGTAAGGGGTGCTATTCTTTCTTATTCAAGAAGAGAACTGTTGTTATTCTATTTCTTATTATTCTGTTGGAATAACCTGTATACGCGGTCTACCCTATACTTGGTGACATTCTTCTGTTATTCTGTTAGGAACATCCTGTCTGTGTGTTTTTCACCGAACCTGGTTCCGTTTTTATTATTATTCTATTGGAACATTATGTCTGTGTATTTTACACCGGACCTGGTTCCGTTTTTATTATTATTCTGTTGAAACATCCTGTCTGTGTGTTTTACACCGGACCTGGTTCCGTTTTTATTATTATTCTGTTGGAACATCCTGTCTGTGTGTTTTACACCGGACCTGGTTCCATTATTTATTATTCTGTCGGAATATCCTGTCTGTACATTTACGCCGGACCTGGTTCCATTAT
Organism: Panax notoginseng; assembly: GCA_016801055.1. Classification (NCBI taxonomy): domain Eukaryota; kingdom Viridiplantae; phylum Streptophyta; class Magnoliopsida; order Apiales; family Araliaceae; genus Panax; species Panax notoginseng. Next base: position 36,153,068 of record CM029014.1, on the reverse strand, counting down.
TTATTATTCTGTTAGAATAACATGTCTGTGCGGTCTATCGCATGCCGGGTGATTTCTTTTGTTATTCCATTCTTTATTATACTCAGTTGGTTAAGTTTTAACTTCTATACTTCATGAAATTAGTGGAATATCCTTGATAATTGCGGTTCATCCAGTGTCTTTTCATGAAAATATTCTTCTAAGCATTCTTAAATTTTACTCCACAAAGCAGTATCATGTTGACAATTTGGAAGTTAATTCTTGGATAAATTAATTCTTGAACTTGTTTTATTGAATTCTTATATCATTGTCATCATCCTCATGTTTATAAAATGTTGAAAGTCATCTATGGCATGTAATGCATAGATGGACTTGGTATGATTATAACCAGGGATTATTCGGTGTAATCATGACCGTAATGTTACAAATGATGTGGTAAAAGTCCTCATTGGCCTGTAGTGCATTGATGGACAGTTGTTGGCATGATCATGACCATTAATGAATACATGGATATCCTTGGCCGTAGTGCAGAGGTGATTCGATGATGTGGATTATTTTATTAAGCTGAGTCCCAGCGATCACAGTGTTGAAAAACCTTTTAAATCATAAAAGATAGTAGAGTTTATTTTCTACTTGACTCTTTTAATGGATTGCTTATTCCGCTGCAGTTAAACTTGATGTCTATTATATTTTATCAGTTTAACATTGTTGAAGGCTAATGATAATTTATTCTGCATTATCTTAGTCATAATATTTCTTACTGGGCTAGTTGAGCTTACCCTTTCTTTCACTGTTCTATTCAGGAAATGAGAACGTAGCTGGGGCAAGTCGGGGAACGGAGTGATGGTCCGAATGATAGTATTAGTTAGTAGTCCTCACTATTCTATGTAATAGTGTGTTAATAAATGTAATGAGGACTCCTTTTGAGTATGAATACTCTCTAGAAGATAATATTTGTATTCAAACTCACAGTTTATGTTTTGTCGTATTGTACACGACAGTTGTACTAGTAAGTTGTATTTATATTCTGTACTATGTATCTGACGACCCAAGATGGGTGATGTATACCTAATTTTGGGGGCATCACAGTATCTCCCTGGAAGGGAAAGATCAAATTCAAAAAGAAAGGAAGATTGAGTTCGAGGTTCATAAGACCATTCGAGGTATTGAAGAGAATAGGTAAAGTGGCGTACAAGGTAGCTTTATCGCCCGAATTGGAACACATTCATAATGTGTTTCACATTTTCATGTTACATCCCTACAAGCTCGACTATAAGCACGTGATCTCCTACTAGCCCATTCAAGTAAAGAAAAATGTAACGTATGAAGAGATTCATGTCCAAATAATAGATAGGAAAGATCAAACATTGATGAATAAAGTTATATCTTCTGTAAAGGTAATTTGGCGAAACCATAACGCCGAGGAGGCTACGTGGGAATTAGAGGAAAAGATGAGGAGGGACTATTCCCATCTATTTGTGTAACCTTATACCAATTTCGAGGACGGAATTTTTATAAGGGGGGAGGATGTAATACCCGAGAATTTTATAAATAATTTTGGTAATAAAATAAAGATATTTGCAATTATTTGTGTGCATATATATATATATATATATATATATATATATATGTGTGTGTGTGTGTGTGTGTGTGTGTGTGTGTGTGTGTGTGTGTGTGTGTGTGTGTGACATGGGACTAATAATTCAATACAAATTAAATCATGTATGAAAGGATTAAGAAATATATTGATAATTTTGATAAGCTTAATTATGATTAATTAAGCTTAAGTGTTAAGCCTTTTATGGCATAATTAATTTCTTAATGAGATTAATTGATGGATAACTTAATGAAGTGTTTGATCTAGGATATATCCAAGCCCAACATTAATAATGTAACATACTTGTATAAGTTAGGAGTTTAGCCCAAGAAATTGAATTGGTAAACTAATGTTTAGCCCAATGTGTATAAGTATTTGTGCCTAGCCCAAACTTAAATTAACTTGGGAATAGCTCAATGTGTAGTGTGAAATAAAGAAGGGTAATATACTTACATTATATGTGGGTGCGTAGGTATATATATATATATATATATATATATATATATATATATATATATATATGTGTGTGTGTGTGTGTGTGTGTGTGTGTGTGTGTGTGTGTGTGTGTGTGTGTGTGTGTAGAGAATTATATGTATATGTATACAATTAGGAAGCAAATAAGCTAGCATGTTGTACAAAAAAGCAAAAAAAATAAAATGTAACATAGGGCAATAAGCCCCATGACCAACCATGCCCCTTCCCCTTGCCAAAATGCTAAAAAAAATTAACTAATTGAGCTCACAAACAAAATCCATGTGGGGGAAATGATGGTGCAAGTACTAGGAATAGTGTGGGTTGGTAGAACTTTGTACCAACTCCACTTTTATCCTTGGTTAATACCCCAATTATTGGATAATGATTTTCCTATAAATAGGAGGCTTAGAGTGTTGGCGGAAATTTGTCACGTTTCATTTGCTAAGTTCTAGTATAGAGAGAGTTAGAGAGAAATTGAGAGAAAAAAATAAACCTAGAAGAGCTCTTCCATTTTAGTGGAGTTCAAGAAGGAGAAGCAAAGGTGGAGAGTTACTTAAGGTTCCTAGCTAAGAAGAAGAAAGCCTCCAAGAAGTAAGTTCATAATCTAGCTTTATTTTTGTCAAGCTAAGTTAGTATATGTAGATATAAGTAAGAAATGCATGCTTAATTGTGGGAGGTTTGTGTGTTGTGTGATCATGATGGATCCAATAGTATAAGGATGAGTATTGGAAGGAGTATATGTGATATACATGTCTTGTATGAGATAATAAAACCAAATGAATAAGAAAAAATGCATGTGAGCATGAAACCTAGCTTAGTATACTTGAAAGTTTGATAATTGTGATTAAAATGTGTAAGATATGTGTATAATCCTAAAATGTTATATTAAGCATATATGAAATACAATCATAACCCAAGTTGAATCATCGGATTCGGACGTAAAACGAACTCGTAGCAAAATAATTGGTAAAACATGTCCAAGTGTGAACCCTAACTTGGAAAAAATCAATAATTTGATTAAATAAATATTTTGGAAAAATTGTTCAAGATATCCAATATTGAAGATATTTAAGTTTATGAGATAATGGAAGTGGTTTGAAATCATTTGGATATAAAATGAACAAGTTATGGAAGATTGAATCAAAAAGGGTCATAAATCAAAATGTTGAAAAATCAAATTTTTGGATTCTGCTAGGGAGCGCCTAGGCGCTCAAAAACCCAGGCTTATTTCAAGCGCCTAGACGCTAGGCCATTTTCTGAGTTGGGTCGGTCCGGTTCGGGTCAGGTTGGGTCAAGTCAAACGGGTCAAGGCTTGTTTTTTTAAGATAAAATCATATTAATAACAAGATAAAATAAAATAATAATTAATATTAATTGTGAGTTACTAATAAACAATTAAAATGAGATTTTAATTGTACATTAGTAATTACTTTGGCTTAGATTAACCAATTAAAATAATAGTAAGAATTATTTTAAATATGGTTTAATAAATTGTAAACAATTAAAGTAATATTAAAGAATTATTTTAATTGTAAAGGTTATTTTAAATTAAAAGATAATTGTGAATTAATTATGGATTGATGAAGAATAAACAATTAAATAATATTAAAAGTTTTAATTGTGAACTAATAACTCCAATTATAGATTAAACAAATAAAATAGTAACTAGATTATTTTATTTGTGGACTAATAAAATACGAATAATTATAAAGAAAATTATTTAAAGGGTGATTAAATAATACTAAGTTGTAAGACCCCAATTTTTTTTTTATTTTAATAAAGATGTGTTGTCTATAAATATCATTTTTAAATATTATGGAATGAATTTGGTATAATGTTATAGTTGTGGGTAATATTTATAAATTTTATAAAGTACGCAAGTTGTTGTATAATATTTGATTAGTCGGGGAATATTCGTTTTAACAGGGAATATTCGTACGACGGCACAATCATTGGTAGACCCCACAACAGAATTATTGTCGGATTGAAAAAACGACAAAAATACTCTATAAAAAAACGGCGGAAGTTTTACCGTTAACTGTTGAAACACCCGGTATTAAAAGTACAGTAATACGCATGGTTGCATAGTAGCACACGGTATTGATTATTGATGCTTATGTGATAAGTCACTCAGTTTTATTTTATTAGTATTATTAATGTAATAAAATAGAAAAGTTTTTTATATAAAACAGAATACTTTTATAAAGTTATTCTATAAATAGAATATATTATATTTTATTATGCATAGTGCCTGCATAGTATTTTGCATAGTAAAATCTTTTTATATAAAACAGAATACTTTTATAAAGTTATTCGTTTTATTAGATTATAAATAGAATATATTATATTTTATTTAAAAGATTTTACTTTAAATATGGATCGTCCGATTAAAAGTAAATCAATCTGGACCGTTCATGAATTAGTTACTATGCAGTCCATTCTTCTATAAATAGAAGCTCATTCCTTCATTATTTCTTACGAATTCACTGAAACTCTAGAGAGAGAAATTATAGAGAGAAAGAAGAAAAGTATTCTGCTACTTCATTACTCCTATATCCAGTACTCTTCTTCTTAAGGTAAGGGGTATTATTTCTTTTGTATTCATGAAGAGAACTTCTGTTATTCTATTATTTATTATTCTGTTGGAATAACCTGTGTACGCGGGCTACCTTATACTTGGTGAAATTCTTCTGTTATTCCATGCTTTATTATTCTATTGGAATATCCTGTCTGTGCGTTTACGCCGGACCTAGTTTTATTTATTATTCTATCGGAATATCCTGTCTGTGCATTTTACGTCGGACCTGGTTCCGTCTTTATTATTTTGTTGGAATATCCTGTCTGTGCATTTTACGCCGGACATGGTTTCGTCTTTATTATTCTGTTGGAATATCCTATCGGTGCGTTTATGCCGGACCTGGTTCCATTATTTATTATTCAGTCGAAATATCCTGCCGGTGCGTTTACGCATGACCTGGTTCCATTATTTATTTTTCTGTTGGAATAACCTGTATGTGCGGTCTATCGCATGCTTGGTGAATTCTTTTGTTATTCCATTCTTTATTATACTCAGTTGGTTAAAGTTTTGGCTTTTATACTCCATGAAATTAGTGGAATATCTTTGATATTTGCGCTTCATCCAGTATCTTTTCATGGAAATATTCTTCTGAGCATTCTTAAATTTTACTCTACAAAACAGTATCATGTTGACAATTTGGACGTTGTTGGTTCCTGGATAAATTAATTCTTGAACTTGTTTTATTGAATTCTAATATCATTGTCATCATCCCCATATTTATATTTGTTAAAAGTCATCTGTGGCATGTAGTGCATAGATAGACTTGGTATGATTATAACTAGGGATTATTCGGTGTAATCATGACCGTAATATTACAAATGATGTGGTAAAAGTCCTCATTGGCCCATAGTGCATTGATGGACAGTTGTTGGCATGATCATGACCATTGATGAATACAAAAATATCCTTGGCCCGTAGTGCATGGATAATTTGTGGTCGTAATACTAATGAATATCATTGGCCGTAGTACAGGGATGATGTGGATTATTTATTAAGTTGAGTCCCAACGATAAAAGTAATGAAAAACCTTTTAAATCATAAAAGATAGTAGATTTTATTCTCCACTTGACTTTTTTAATGGATTGCTTGTTCCGCTGCAGTTAAACTTGATGTCTATTGTATTTTATCAGCTTAACATTGTTGAAGACTAATGATAATTTATTCTACATTATCTTAGTCATAATATTTCTTACTAGGCTAGTTGAGCTCACCCTTTCTTTCATTGTTCTCTTCAGAAAATGAGAACGTAGCTGGGACTAGTCGAGGAACGGAGTGACGGTCCAGATGATAGTATTAATAGTCCTCACTATTCTGTTAAATAATATGACAATAAATGTAATGAGGACTTATTCTAAGAGTGGATATTGTCTAAAAGACAGTATTTGTATTAAAACTCACAGCTCTCTTGTTGTATATTAAAGATTGTATTTGTATTCTGTACCATGTATTTGGCGACTCAGAATAGGTGATGTATACCTATTTTGGGGGCGTCACAGTTGGTATCAAAGCTTAGGGATATGATCCCTGGCTAAGATGTGAGACTAGAACTAGGAGGGGAGAGACGGGGAATTCCTTCGCTAGTATGACCTACCTAAGTTTATTTGGTATTTAATTGGTCGGTCAGAGTATAGGAATATTATGTCACATGTCAATTAACCTTTGTTTTGTGGCAGTATCTGAAAATGACATCCGATAATGTTGAAAATAACAATGGAGCACAGGAGACCGTTGAGGTTCCACATATCAATAATCAGAATAATGTGCATCAGGAAGGCGACAATCCTCATGCAAACAACAACACTGACCAAATGATGAATGATGGAATGTTCAGAGGCTTTATGCAATTCATGCAACATCAGGCGAGAGAGGCTCCTGTCCAAAATGTAGGTGAAAACACTGGAAACTCTCGGACGGTCACCGCTAAGCAGTTCAAGGAGCTGGGACCACCGGAGTTTATTGGAGAGCCAAAACCACTTAAGGCGGAAACATGGATCAAGCAGATCACCATGATATTTGATGTCTTGGGATGCGCCGAGGACCAAAAGGTTCCCTTTGCCACCTTTATGTTGCGAGGAGAGGCAGATTACTGGTGGGAATCGGTAAAGCGTACTCAACCTGCCGCATTGAAGATGTCTTGGGAAAAGTTTCAAGAACTGTTCAATGACAAGTACTTTTTTGAAAGTATTTGTCACATGAAGGAGGTAGAGTTCATCAAGTTGGAGTAGAATAATATGACCGTGTCGCAGTACGAAGCTAAGTTTGCCGATTTGTCCCAATTTGTGTCCCACTTGGTTGATAATGAGGAGAGAATGACGTGGATGTTTTTAAGAGGTTTAAAACTGGAGATACGTCAATATCTTATTTCTCATAAACTGTGTTTGTATTCAGATGTTGTAAATAGGGCTCAGTTATTGGAGCGTGATAACGAGTCAACTCAACCAAGAAAAAGCAACCAATAAAATGATAATACCAGTGAGAGCAGTCATTGAAGAGGTGACAACAAGCATGGCGGGAATCAACATGCCAGAAATGGTAACCACTTCGGTGGTAATCATGGCCAAAATAATAAGAATGCACATTTCAAGAAGAGGAGATTCAACACTGATGGAAAGAAGTCAGCACCAATACCCGTTGTTAAGGAAGGAGAACGACCACCTATCATATGCTTCAAATGCGAAGGGGAGGGACATATCAGTCCAAACTGCGCGATGCCATCCAAAGCGTGTTATAATTATGGAAAAGAAGGTCACCTAGCCCAATTTTATCGTGCACCGAAGACAAGTCCAGTTGGAACGGTGACACAAAATACCGTCCCAGACAAGTCAAAACCAGTAGTTCAAGGGAGAGCTTTAGTTGTGACCTCTCAGAAAGCAAGGAACCCGAACGAGGTCATCACGGGTAAGCTTATCATAAACTCTAGTGAAGTTTGTACCTTATTTGATACCGGTTATACCCATTCTTTTATTTCTCCTACTTGCGCTCAACGATTAAATTTGACTCCGGAGAAATTAGACTTTGACTTATCTGTGGAAACTCCGTTGGAAGAAATCTTCATTACATCCACTGTTTATAAGTCTTGTTTGGTTCAAATCAGTACCCTCACATTTCCTGTCAATCTTATTTTATTGAAAATACTTGCATTTGATGTGATTCTAGGGATTGATTGGTTAACTACTCATCATGCTAAAATTGATTATTTTTGTAAGGTTGTTAGCTTTCATATTCCTAATCAACCTATTATGCGAATTCAAGCGAGCAAACCATTAAAATCAATCACGGTTATCTCAAGCCATAAAGCTATTCGTTTATTGAAAAACGGATGTCAAGCTTTCTTAGCTCATGTCGCAGATCTAAACAAAAATACGTCAGTTTTGAATGATATTTCTATTGTTAATGAATTTTCTGACGTATTCCCTGAAGAACTTCCTGGCCTACCCCCAGAGCGTGAAATGAATTTTGTATTGACCTTGAACCCGGTACAAAACTCATTTCCAAAACCCCATATCGGATTGCTCCTATTGAACTTTAGGAGTTAAAGACCCAATTGCAGGAATTGTTAGATATCGATTTCATTCGACCTAGTACTTCTCCTTGGGGTGCTCCTGTTCTATTCGTGAAGAAGAAAGATAGAAGTATGCGACTTTGTACTGATTATCGGGAGTTGAATCATGTCACCATCAAAAATAAGTACACGTTGCCTCGCATTGATGACCTGTTTGACCAGTTACAAGGAGCATAATTCTTTTCAAAGATCGATCTTCATTCTGGATATTATCAGCTGAAGGTTAGAACTGAGGATATTCTAAAGACTGCCTTCAGAACTCGGTACGGGCATTATGAATTCTTAGTCATGTCTTTTGGATTGACTAATGCTCCTGCTGCCTTCATGGATATGATGAACCAAGTATTCAAGGAATATTTGGATCACTTTGTGGTCGTCTTTATTGATGACATCCTTATTTATTCCAAAAGCCGTGAAGATCATGAGCAACACTTAAGACTAATACTCCAAAAGCTTCGTGAAAACAAGCTTTATGCCAAGTTGAAGAAATGTGAGTTCTGGCTTGAAGAAGTGGCATTCCTTGGGCACGTAGTATCAAGTCATGGAATATCTGTTGACCCGGCAAAGATTGAAGCTATTCAAAGCTGAGAGCAACCCAAATCAGTGACCAAAGTACGTAGCTTTCTCGGCTTAGCTGGTTATTATCGAAGATTCGTGGAAGGGTTTTCTCGAATCGCTACTCCACTAACTCAGCTAACTCGAAAAGATACAAAATTCGGTTAGAGCGAGGAATGTGAGAATAGTTTTCAAGAACTCAAGAGAAGACTCATTTCAGCACCTGTTCTGACCATACCATCTGGCTCGGAGGGATTTTTTATCTACAGTGATGCTTCGGGCAAAGGGTTAGGATGTGTTCTCATGCAACATGGGAAAGTCATAGCCTATGCCTCTCGACAACTCAAAGAATATGAGAGGAATTATCCTACTCATGATCTAGAGTTGGCAGTAGTCATTTTTGCACTAAAGATTTGGAGGCATTACTTGTATGGGGAGAAAGTGGAGATCTTTACAGATCATAAAAGCCTCAAATATTTCTTCACCCAAAAGGAACTTAACATGCGGCAACGACGTTGGCTTGAACTATTGAAAGATTATGATCATACCCTCCAATACCATCCTGGAAAAGCGAACGTGATAGCTGACGCATTGAGTAGAAGATCATATGCGGGTACGAATGCGATATTATCAACGCAAAGGCCCATTTTGTGTGACTTGCAAAGGATGGAGATAGAGTTAAAGACTCCGGGGGCCCATGTGATGATGGCGAACATACGAGTAGAACCGACTTTAATTGATAAAGTTAAAGCTGTTCAAGCTACAGACCTGGAGCTAATACGTATGAGGAAGAAAGTGCAAGAAGGTGCTATGCCGAAAGCAAAAATCGATGAGAAAGGAATACTTCGAGTTAACTCCAGACTTTGTGTTCCTAACGACCCTAATTTAAAGTATAACATCATGATGGAGGCGCACAACACACCGTTTACAATCCATCCTGGGAGTACCAAAATATATCATGATCTTCGACATACATTTTGGTGGGGCAATATAAAGAGAGAGATAGCGCTTTTTATCTCAAGGTGTCTAACGTGTCAACGAGTCAAGGCGGAGCATCAAGTACCAAAAGGTCTATTGCAACCACTTGAAATTTTAGAATGGAAGTGGGAGCACATTACCATGGATTTCGTTACTGGTCTTCCCAAGGTTTCTCAAGGCATAGATGCGATTTTGGTCATTGATGATAGATTGACCAAGTCGGCTCATTTTCTACCTATACGAGAAATTTATACACTTGAACGTCTTGCTCGTATGTACATAAACGAGATTGTAAGATTGCATGGTATGCCAGTATCCATAGTTTCTGATCGAGACCCAAGATTCACTTCACGATTTTGGGTTAGTTTGCAGAAAGCTATGGGCACGGATTTACGGTTTAGTTTGGCATATCATCCTCAAACGGACGGGCAGTCAGAGAGGACTATTCAAACTCTTGAAGATCTATTAAGGCTCTGTGTCCTTGATTTCAAGGAAAGTTGGGACAAGTTCTTACCATTGGTGGAGTTTTCCTACAACAACAGCTATCAAGCAAGTATTGGCATGGCTTCATTCGAAGCATTGTATGGAAGAAAGTGTCGTTCTCCAGTATGTTGGGATGAGGTGGGTGAAGCAACGTTGTTGGGACCGGAGTTAGTACGTATGACTACGGAAAAGATTCAAACGATCCGGCAACGTATAAAAATCTCACAAGATCGACAAAAGAGTTATGTTGATCTTCATCGAAAGGACGTGGAATTCGATATTAGAGATCATGTGTTGTTATGCGTTACTTCATGGAAAGGAGTTGCGAGATTTAAAAAGTGAGGCAAGCTCAATCCTCGATTCATTGGCCCATTTTTAATCCTCGATCGAGTAGGAACTGTGGCTTATAGACTCGCTTTACCGTCAAGTATGTCTCGTGTTCATAACGTTTTTCACATATCTATGTTACGTAAATATGTGAAAGACCCGCACCATATTATTGAGTTAGAACCAGACGAAATAGCGAAAGATTTAACGTATGAAGAGGTTCCTGTTCAAATCTTGGATAAGAAGGATCATGTTCTACGCTCTAAGGTTATACCTCAAGTCAAAGTTTTGTGGAGGAACCACGATGTTGAGGAAATGAACTGGGAGTTAGATTCTAAAATGAAATCAAGGTATCCTTACCTCTTCGACATATCAGGTACGTACCCTAATTTCGAGGGTAAAATTTCATAAGAAGGGGAGGTTGTAAGACTACATTTTTTTTTAATTTAATAAAGATGAGTTGTCTATAAATATTATTTTTAAATATTATGAAATGAATTTGATATATTGTTATAGTTGTGGATAATATTTATAAATTTTGCAAAGTACGTAAGTTGTTGTATAATATTCGTTTCAACAGGGAATATTTGTTCGACGGCACAATCATTGGTGGACCCCACAACGAAATTATTGTCGGATTGAGAAAACGACAAAAATACTCTATGAAAAAAAATGACGGAAGTTTTATTGTTAACTGTTGAAACACCCGGTGTTAAAAGTACAGTAATACGCGTGGTTGCATAGTAGCACACAGTATTGATTATTGATGCTTATGTGATAAGTCACTCAATTTTGTTTTATTAGTATTATTAATGTAATAAAATAGAAAAATTTTTTATATAAAACAGAATACTTTTTTAAAGTTATTCTATAAATAGAATATATTATATTTTATTATGCATAGTGTTGGATAGTGCCTGTATAGTGTTTTGCATAGTAAAATCTTTTTATATAAAACAGAATACTTTTATAAAGTTATCCGTTTTATTAGATTATAAATAGAATATATTATATTTTATTTAAAAGATTTTGCTTTAAATATGGATCGTCCGATTAAAAGTAAATCAATCTGAACCGTTCATAAATTAGTTACTATGCAGTCTATTCTTCTATAAATAGAAGCTCATTCCTTCATTATTTCTTACGAAATTACTGAAACTCTAGAGAGAGAAATTATAGAGAGAAAGAAAAAAAGTATTCTGCTACTTCATTACTCCTATATCCAGTACTCTTCTTCTTAAGGTAAGGGGTATTATTTCTTTTGTATTCATGAAGGGAACTTCTGTTATTCCATTATTTATTATTCTGTTGGAATAACCTGTATACGCGGGCTACCCTATACTTGGTGAAATTCTTCTGTTATTCCATTCTTTATTATTCTGTTGGAATATCCTGTTTGTGCGTTTACGCCGGACTTGGTTCCATTATTTATTATTCTATCAGAATATCCTGTCTGTGCGTTTTACGTCGGACCTGGTTCCGTCTTTATTATTTTGTTGGAATATCCTGTCTGTGCATTTTACGCCGGACCTGGTTCCGTCTTTATTATTCTGTTAGAATATCCTGTTGGTGCGTTTACGCCGGACCTGGTTCCATTATTTATTATTCTGTCGGAATATCCTGTTGGTGCGTTTACGCATGACCTGGTTCCATTATTTATTTTACTGTTGGAATAACCTGTCTGTGCGGTCTATCACATGCTTGGTGAATTCTTTTGTTATTCCATTCTTTATTATACTCAGTTGGTTAAAGTTTTGGCTTTTATACTCCATGAAATTAGTAGAATATCTTTGATATTTGCGCTTCATCCAGTATCTTTTCATGAAAATATTCTTCTGAACATTCTTAAATTTTACTCTACAAAGCAGTATCATGTTGACAATTTGGACATTGTTGGTTCCTGGATAAATTAATTCTTGAACTTGTTTTATTGAATTCTTATATCATTGTCATCATCCCCATGTTTATATTTTATTGAAAGTCATCTGTGGCATGTAGTGCATAGATGGACTTGGTATGATTATAACTAGGGATTATTCGGTGTAATCATGACCATAATGTTACAAATGATGTGGTAAAAGTCATCATTGGCCCGTAGTGCATTGATAGACAGTTGTTGGCATGATCATGACCATTGATGAATACATAAATATCATTGGCCCGTAGTGCATGGATAATTTGTGGTCGTGATACTAATGAATACCATTGGCCGTAGTGCAGGGATGATGTGAATTATTTATTAAGCTGAGTCCCAACGATAAAAATAATGAAAAACCTTTTAAATCATAAAAGATAGTAGATTTTATTCTCCACTTGACTCTTTTAATGGATTGCTTGTTCCGCTGCAGTTAAACTTGATGTCTATTGTATTTTATCAGTTTAACATTGTTGAAGACTAATGATAATTTATTCTGCATTATCTTAGTCATAATATTTCTTACTGGGCTAGTTGAGCTCACCCTTTCTTTCACTGTTCTCTTCAGAAAATGAGAACGTAGCCGGGACTAGTCGGGAAACGGAGTGACGGTCCAGATGATAGTATTAGTAGTCCTCACTATTCTGTTAAATAGTGTGACAATAAATGTAATGAGGACTTATTCTGAGAGTGGATATTGTCTAGAAGACAGTATTTGTATTAAAACTCACAGCTCTCTTATTGTATATTAAAGATTATATTTGTATTCTGTACCATGTATTTGGTGACTCAGAATAGGTGATGTATACCTATTTTGGGGGTGTCACATAAGTAAAGTAAGAATACTTTATTTATGTAATGAGACATGGATAAATAAAGTGAACAATTGATTAAATAAGTAAAATAGTAAAAGGATTATTTTATTTGTGGCAAATGAAGTAATTGTGTATTGTGAAGGTTAATGAATAGTAATTAAGGAAAATTACTTAAAGAGTAATTAAATGATAACAAGTAAAGTAAGAATCATTTATTTGTATATGAATAAATAAATTAAATTGTGAACCATTAATTAAACAAGTAAAATGATAGAAGATTGTTTTATTTGTAGTAAATAAAGTAAAGACTAATAAATAGAATGAAAAGTGTGATGAATAAAGGAATAATTAATTAAATAGATTGATTTGTGAATCCTAATTATATGAGGTATGTGATAGATCAATAGATTTATATATGGAAAATTATAGAGATTAACCGTTAGAATGACTATGATAAACATAGGTTATTCAAAGGATAAGAAGTCAGGGTCTGATATAATCAACGACTCAGGTAAGTTCCCTAATTCTTACATTGTATATATTGTATAATCCGAATTGTTGCCATATCAACCATATTTATATCGAGCAAATATCTATTACTATTCACAAATCATTTTTATACCTTGACGTTGTTGCAAGCATTAAACTTATCATTCTTAAATGCATTATAAAAGTTGTCTAAGCCTTTGATTCTGCTAGACTATTATCATGTGTTAGAAAACTATCCAAACTAATTGACTTGGTGCGGACTCTCGTAAATCTACTGAGATGAACAACCCTTATTGAAGGGGAAATTATATAATTGTCGGGAAATCGACGTGCGCACATACTAGCATGTTTAAATGTTATGCATAACGTAGAGTACTTTAGGCTGATCACCAATTGTAGTCGTTTATATTGGATTTGCAGCATAATACTGTTAATTCTAGCAGAAGTTCTTAGTCCCTAGTGATTTTTCAGTGTTCATTCTTATTGAACCTTGAAATAATTAAATATTTGAATCTTGTCGATATCCTTCAGTCTATAGCGACACTTATTGAGAACTATTGATACTTCTTGTTATTCTTGAACTATCATTTACTGTATACCTTTGAGATTCAAACTTTATAATTGTTTATTCTTATTGCTATATTACTTGCTGGGCAAACTTGTTGTTCATTCTTGCTTCCCTAAAAATATTACATTTAAGGCAGAGCAAGGAGGTACTTCAGGAAAAGACAAAGGAAAGGGCAAGGCTACGGAATAGCCTAGTCCTTTAAGTGTAGGAGAACTATTATGATTATTATTATAATGATGTATTAAGGAATGATTAACTTATGTTTAAGTTTAATTGTTGGAACGTTGTAGTAACGGTCACGAGACCTTGGGGCAAGAATATTTATGTTATAACAATGTAAATTATTCTATTATTCCGTTGTTTATGATTTTAGTATGATATTAGAAGTTGCACGTGATGCACCGAATTCGAGATATGAGTGTCCGAATTTGTTCACAATATCCTTATCCTAAACATAAATCATGAATTCCATCATCATGCAGAAAACACAATCACATGTTATTATGATCAGATCTAAATCTATACTTCATCTCCCAAATCCATATAGATTATCATGGTAATTGTTGATCAGGCAATTAAGTAATTATGCACAAATCATAATAGACAATCCTTAACATATATCACAATAATTAATAAAAATGGATACTAAAACAAGCTACGCAATAAAATTCGTTCCAATCTTAAACAAGAATTTAGTTCAGTGTTATTGAATTAAAATCTAGAATCCACAATTGAATAAACATTAAAAGACAAAAATAGATGTGACGCCCCCAAAATAGGTATACAACACTCATTCTGAGTCGCCAAAATACATGGTACAGATACAACTACAACTTTATTAATACAATATAAAAATTGTGTGTTTAAATACAAATATTGTCATCTAGACAATATCCACACTCAAATAAGTCCTCATTACAATTATTGATACTTTATTTTATAAAAATAGTGAGGACTACTAAAACGACATTCTAAAACCTTCATTCCATATCCCGACTAGTACTCGCTACATTCTCGCCTCCTGAGAAGAAAAATAGAACAAAAAGGAAGAGGGTGAGCTCAACTAGCCCAGTAAAGAATATTATGACTAAGATAATATAGAACAAATTATCGTTAGTCCTCAACAGGAAAAAATTTAATAGAATACAATAGACAACAAATTTTAAATCAATATTCGCAGCGGAAATAATAATTCATTAGAAGAGTAAAGTAGAGAATAAAATCTACTATCTTCTATATATGAATTTAAAAGTTCATCGTCATTATTTTATCCCTGTAACATCAATCAATATTTATCTGGAATCAAATATTCATCTTTGCACTACAGGCCAAAGATATTCATCAGTTGGTCATGTTCATCTCAAGACCTGTTCATCTTTGCGCTACGGGCCAAAGATATTCATCATAAAATCATTAATCTTTGCACTACAGGCCAAAGATATTCATTTGTGTCATCATTTAGGACTGAGGATGATGAAAAATATTTTAAAAAAAATGAATCCAGTGAAACAAAAGAACAATTATTAAGAATTCGTACTTTAAACAATCCAAGTTCAAAAATACTTCGTAAATAATCATAGTGGAGTAAAATTTAAGAATGAAGACCAAAATATGGATATAATCTGTGACGCCCCCAAAATTAGGTATACATCACCCATCTTGGGTCGTCAGATACATAGCACAGAATACAAATACAACTTACTAATACAACTGTCGTGTACAATACGACAAAACATAAACTGTGAGTTTGAATACAAATATTATCTTCTAGAGAGTATTCATACTCAAAAGGAGTCCTCGTTACATTTATTAACACACCATTACATAGAATAGTGAGGACTACTAACTAATACTATCATTCGGACCATCACTCCGTTCCCCGACTTGCCCCAGCTACGTTCTCATTTCCTGAAGAGAACAGTGAAAGAAAGGGTGAGCTCAACTAGCCCAGTAAGAAATATTATGACTAAGATAATGCAGAATAAATTATCATTAGCCTTCAACAATGTTAAACTGATAAAATATAATAGACATCAAGTTTAACTGCAGCGGAACAAGCAATCCATTAAAAGAGTCAAGTAGAAAATAAACTCTACTATCTTTTATGATTTAAAAGGTTTTTCAACACTGTGATCGCTGAGACTCAGCTTAATAAAATAATCCACATCATCGAATCACCCCTGCACTACGGCCAAGGATATTCGTGTATTCATTAATGGTCATGATCATGCCAACAACTGTCCATCAATGCACTACGGGCCAATGAGGACTTTTACCACATCATTTGTAACATTACGGTCATGATTATACCGAATAATCCCTGGTCATAATCATACCAAGTCCATCTATGCACTACAGGCCACAGATGACTTTCAACATTTTATAAACATGAGGATGATGACAATGATATAAGAATTCAATAAAACAAGTTCAAGAATTAATTTATCCAGGAATTAACAACGTCCAAATTGTCAACATGATACTGCTTTGTGGAGTAAAATTCAAGAATGATCAGAAGAATATTTTCATGAAAAGATACTAGATGAAGCGCAAATATCAAGGATATTCCACAAATTTCATGGAGTATAGAAGTCAAAACTTAACCAACTGAGTATAATAAAGAATGGAATAACAAAAGAAATCACCATGCATGCGATAGACCGCACAGACAGGTTATTCCAACAGAATAATAATAATGGAACCAGGTCCGGCGTAAACGCACAGACAGGATATTCCGACAGAATAATAAATAATGGAACCAGGTCCGGTGTAAAACACACAGACAGGATGTTCCAACAGAATAATAACAAGACGGAACCAGGTCCGGTGTAAAACACACAGACAGGATGTTCCAACAGAATAATAATAAAAACGGAACCAGGTCCGGTGTAAAACACACAGACAGGATGTTCCAACAGAATAATAGAAGAATGTCACCAAGTATAGGGTAGACCGCGTATACAGGTTATTCCAACAGAATAATAAGAAATGGAATAACAACAGTTCTCTTCATGAATAAGAAAGAATAACACCCCTTACCGTTTTAAAGAAGAGCTGAAGTAAGGAAGTAGTTAAGTAGCAGAATACTCTTCTTCTCTCTCTCTATAGTTTCTCTCTATAGTTTCTCTCTATAGTTTCTCTCTCTAGAGTTCAGTGAATTCGTAAGAAATAATGAAGGAATGAGCTGCTATTTATAGAAAAATAGAATGCATAGTAACTAATCCATGAACGGTCCAGATTGATTACTTTAATCTGACGGTCCATATTTAAAGAAAAATCTTTTAAATAAAATATAATATATTCTATTTATAGAATAACTTTAATAAAGTATTTTGTTTTATATAAAAAGATGTTTCTGTTTTATTACGTTAATAATACGAATAAAACAAAACGTCATTATCGCTAAATAATTCATATTATTAACTGACAATAATTGAATCAAACTGAGTGACTTCTCACATAAGCATTAATAATCAATACCGTGTGCTACTATGCAACCACACGTATTACTGTACTTTTACTACCGAGTAGTTCAACAGTAACAATGGTAAAACTTCCGCCGTTATTTTTAATAAAATATTTTTGTCGTTTTCTCAATCCGACAATAATTCCGTTGTGGGGTCCACCAATGATTGTGTCGTTGTACGAATATTCCCTGTTAAAACGAATATTCCCCGACCAATATTATATAACAACTTGCGTACTTTGCAAAATTTATAAATATTACCCACAACTATAACATTATATCAAATTAACTCCATAATATTCAAAAATGATATTTATAGAAAATTCATCTTTATTTATAAAAGTTGGGGTCTTACAACCTCCCCTTCTTATGAAATTTCGCCCTCGAAATTAGGGTACGTACCTGGTATGTCGAAGAGGTAAGGATACCTTGATTTCATTTCTGATTCTAACTCCCAAGTCATTTCCTCAACATCGTGGTTTCTCCACAAAACTTTGACTTGAGGTATAACCTTGGAGCGTAGAATATGTTCCTTCTTATCCAAGATTTGAACAGGAACTTCTTCATACGTCAAATCCTCCGCTATTTCGTCCGGTTCTAACTCAATAATGTGGTTCGGGTCTTCCACATATTTGCGTAACATGGATATGTGGAAAACGTTATGAACACGAGACATACTTGGCGGTAAAGCGAGTCTATAAGCCACAGTTCCTACTCGATCGAGGATTAAAAATGGACCGATGAATCGAGGATTTAGCTTTCCTCTCTTTCCAAATCTCGTAACTCCTTTCCATGGAGCAACACGTAAGAACACATGATCTCCTACATCAAATTCCACGTCCTTTCGATGAAGATCAGCATAACTCTTTTGTCGATCTTGTGAGGTTTTTATACGTTGTCGGATCGTTTGAATCTTTTCTGTAGTCATACGTACCAACTCCGGTCCCAACAACGTTGCTTCGCCCACCTCATCCCAGCATACTGGAGAACGACATTTTCTTCCATACAATGCTTCGAATGGAGCCATGCCAATACTTGCTTGATAACTGTTGTTGTAGGAAAACTCCACCAATGGTAAGAACTTGTCCCAACTTCCTTGAAGTCAAAGACACAGAGTCTTAATAGATCTTCAAGAGTTTGAATAGTCCTCTCTGATTGTCCGTCCGTCTGAGGATGATATGCTGAACTAAATCGTAACTCCGTGCCCATAGCTTTTTGTAAACTAACCCAAAATCGTGAAGTGAATCTTGGGTCTCGATCAGAAACTATGGATACTGGCATACCATGCAGTCTTACAATCTCGTTTATGTACATACGAGCAAGACGTTCAAGTGTATAAGTTTCTCGTATCGGTAAGAAATGAGCAGACTTGGTCAATCTATCAACAATGACCCAAATCGCATCAATACCTTGAGAAACCCTAGGAAGACCGGTAACGAAATCCATGGTAATGTGCTCCCACTTCCATTCTGGAATTTCAAGTGGTTGCAATGGACCTTTTGGTACTTGATGCTCCGCTTTGACTCGTTGACAAGTTAGACACCTTGAGATAAACAACGCTATCTCTCTCTTCATATTGCTCCACCAAAATGTATGACGAAGATCATGATACATTTTGGTACTTCCAGGATGGATTGCAAACGGTGTGTTGTGCGCCTCCATCATGATTTCATACTTTAAATCAGGGTTGTTAGGAACACAAAGTCTGGAGTTGACTCGAAGTATTCCTTCTTCATCGATTCTTGCTTCCGGCATAGCACCTTCTTGCACTTTCTTCTTCATACGCATCAGCTCCAGGTCTGTAGCTTGAGCAGCTTTAACTTTATCGATTAAAGTCGGTTCTACTCGTATATTCGCCATCATCACATGGGTCCCTGGAGTCTTTAACTCTATCTCCATCCTTTGCAAGTCACACAAAATGGGCCTTTGCGTTGTTAATATTGCACTTGTACCCGCATATGATCTTCTACTCAATGCGTCAGCTACCACGTTCGCTTTTCCAGGATGGTATTGAATGGTATGATCATAATCTTTCAACAGTTCAAGCCAACGTCGTTGTCGCATGTTGAGTTCCTTTTGAGTGAAGAAATATTTGAGGCTTTTATGATCCGTAAAGATCTCCACTTTCTCCCCATACAAGTAATGCCTCCAAATTTTAAGTGCAAAGACAACAGCTGCCAACTCTAGATCATGAGTAGGATAATTCCTCTCATATTCCTTGAGTTGTCTTGATGCATAGGCTATGACTTTTCCATGTTGCATGAGAACGCATCCCAACCCTTTGCTCGAAGCATCACTGTAGATGACAAATCCCTCCGAGCCAGATGGTATTGTTAGAACAGGTGCTGAAATGAGTCTCCTCTTGAGTTCTTGAAAACTCTGCTCACATTCTTCGCTCCAACCAAACTTTGTATCTTTCCGAGTCAGCTGAGTTAATGGAGTAGCGATTCGAGAAAATCCTTCCACGAATCTCCGATAATAACCAGCTAAACCAAGAAAGCTACGTACCTCGGTCACTGATTTAGGTTGCTCCCAGCTTTGAATAGCTTCAATCTTTGCCGGGTCAACCGATATTCCACGACTTGATACTACGTGCCCAAGGAATGCTACCTCCTCCAGCCAGAACTCGCATTTCTTCAACTTGGCATAAAGCTTGTATTCACGAAGCTTTTGGAGTACCAGCCTCAAGTGTTGCTCATGATCTTCACGGCTTTTGGAATAAATAAGGATGTCATCAATAAAGACGACCACAAAGTGATCCAAATATTCCTTGAATACCCGGTTCATCATATCCATGAAGGCAGCAGGAGCATTAGTCAATCCAAAGGACATGACTAGGAATTCATAATGCCCGTACCGAGTTCTAAAAGCCGTCTTTGGAATATCCTCAGTTCTAACCTTCAGCTGATGATATCCAGAACGAAGATCGATCTTTGAAAAGAATTGTGCTCCTTGCAACTGGTCAAACAGGTCATCAATACGTGGCAATGGGTACCTATTTTTGATGGTGACATGATTCAACTCCCGATAATCAATACAAAGTCGCATACTTCCATCTTTCTTCTTCACGAATAGAACAGGAGCACCCCAAGGAGAAGTACTAGGACGAATAAAGCCAATGTCTAACAATTCCTGCAGTTGGATCTTTAACTCCTGAAGTTCAATAGGAGCCATTCGATATGGGGCTTTGGAAATGGGTTTTGTACCGGGTTCAAGGTCGATACAAAATTCAATTTCACGCTCTGGGGGTAGGCCAGGAAGTTCTTCAGGGAATACGTCAGGGAATTTATTAACAATAGAAATATCATTCAAAACTGACGTATTTTTGTTTAGATCTGTGACATGAGCTAAGAAAGCTTGACATCCGTTTTTCAATAAACGAATAGCTTTATGGCTTGAGATGACAGCGATTGATTTTAATGGTTTGGTTGCTTGAATTCGCATAATAGGTCGATTAGGAATATGAAAGCTAACAACCTTACGAAAACAATCAATTTTTGCATGATGAGTAGTTAACCAATCAATCCCTAGAATCACGTCAAATGCAAGTATTTTTAATGAAATCAGATCGACAGGTAATGTGTGGGTACCAACTTGAACCAAACAAGACTTATAAACAGTGGATGTAATGAAGGTTTCTCCCAATGGAGTTTTCACAGATAAGTCAAAGTCTAATTTCTCCGGAATCAAATTTAATCGATGAGCGCAAGTAGGAGAAATAAAAGAATGGGTTGAACCGGTATCAAATAAAGTATAGACTTCGTTAGAGTTTATGATAAGCTTACCCGTGATGACCTCATTCGGGTTCCTTGCTTTCTGGGAGGTCACAACAAACGCTCTCCCTTGCACAACCGGTTTTGACTTTTCTGGGACGGCCTTTGGTGCCTCCATCCTAGCTGAATTTGTCTTCGGTAAACGACAAAATCGGGCTAAATGACCTTCTCTTCCACAATTATAACATGCTTTGGACGGCATCGCGCAGTTTGGACTGATGTGCCCCTCCCCTCCGCATTTGAAACATATGATAGGTGGTCGTTCTCCTTCCTTAACGACAGGTGCTGGTGCTGACGTCTTTCCATCATTGTTGAATCTCCTCTTCTTGAAATGTCCATTCTTATTGTTTTGGCCCTGATTACCACCGAAGTGGTTACCATTTCTGGCCTGTTGATTCCCTCCACGCTTGTTGTCACCGCTTCGATGACTGCTCTCACTGGTATTATCATTTTGCCGGCTGCTCTCTTTTGGTTGCGTTGTCTCGTTATCGCGCTCCACCAACTGAGCCCTATTTACAACATCTGAATACAAACACAGTTTATGAGAAACAAGATGTTGACGTATCTCCGGCTTCAAACCTCTTAAAAACATCCGCGTCATTCTTTCTTCATTATCCACCAGGTGGGACGCAAACCGGGATAACTCCGCAAATTTTGCCTCGTACTGCGACACGGTCATATTATTCTGCTCCAATTTGATGAACTCCACCTCCTTCATGTGACGAATACTCTCGGGAAAGTATTTGTCGTTAAACAGCTCTTGGAACTTCTCCCAAGACATCTTCAGTGCGGCAGGTTGAGTACGCTTTATCGATTCCCACCAGTAATCTGCCTCTCCTCGCAACATAAAGGCGGCAAAGGGAACCTTTTGCTCCTCGGAGCAACCCAAGACATCAAATATCTTGGTGATCTGCTTTATCCATGTTTCAGCTACAAGTGGTTTGGGCTCTCCCTTAAACTCCGGTGGTCCCAGCTCCTTAAACTGTTTAGCGGTGACCGCCTGAGAGTTTCCAGTATTTCCACCTACGTTGTGGACAGGAGCCGCTTTCACCTGTTGTTGCATGAATTGCATAAAGCCTCTGAACATTTGATCATTCATCATTTGGTCAGTGTTGTTGTTTGCATGAGGATTGACACCTTCCTGATGCACATTATCCTGATTATTGATATGTGGTGAATCAACAGTCGTCTGTGCTCCATTGCTATTCTCAACATTCTCAGATGCCATTTTCAGATACTGCCACAAAATAAAAATTAATTGATATGTCATATATTATCCTTATATTATGACCGACCAATTAAATACCATGCAAATAAACTTAGGTATGTCATACTAGCGAAGGAATTCCCCGTCTCTCCCCTCCTAGTTCTATTCTCACATCTTAGCCAGGGATCATATCCCTAAGCTCTGATACCAACTGTGACGCCCCCAAAATTAGGTATACATCACCCATCTTGGGTCGTCAGATACATAGTACAGAATACAAATACAACTTACTAATACAACTGTCGTGTACAATACGACAAAACATAAACTGTGAGTTTGAATACAAATATTATCTTCTAGAGAGTATTCATACTCAAAAGGAGTCCTCATTACATTTATTAACACACCATTACATAGAATAGTGAGGACTACTAACTAATACTATCATTCGGACCATCACTCCGTTCCCCGACTTGCCCCAGCTACGTTCTCATTTCCTGAAGAGAACAGTGAAAGAAAGGGTGAGCTCAACTAGCCCAGTAAGAAATATTATGACTAAGATAATGCAGAATAAATTATCATTAGCCTTCAACAATGTTAAACTGATAAAATATAATAGACATCAAGTTTAACTGCAGCGGAACAAGCAATCCATTAAAAGAGTCAAGTAGAAAATAAACTCTACTATCTTTTATGATTTAAAAGGTTTTTCAACACTGTGATCGCTGAGACTCAGCTTAATAAAATAATCCACATCATCGAATCACCCCTGCACTACGGCCAAGGATATTCGTGTATTCATTAATGGTCATGATCATGCCAACAACTGTCCATCAATGCACTACGGGCCAATGAGGACTTTTACCACATCATTTGTAACATTACGGTCATGATTATACCGAATAATCCCTGGTCATAATCATACCAAGTCCATCTATGCACTACATACCACAGATGACTTTCAACATTTTATAAACATGAGGATGATGACAATGATATAAGAATTCAATAAAACAAGTTCAAGAATTAATTTATCCAGGAATTAACAACGTCCAAATTGTCAACATGATACTGCTTTGTGGAGTAAAATTCAAGAATGATCAGGAGAATATTTTCATGAAAAGATACTAGATGAAGCACAAATATCAAGGATATTCCACAAATTTCATGGAGTATAGAAGTCAAAGTTTAACCAACTGAGTATAATAAAAAATGGAATAACAAAAGAAATCACCATGCATGCGATAGACCGCACAGACAGGTTATTCTTAACAGAATAATAATAATGGAACCAGGTCTGGCGTAAACGCACAGACAGGATATTCCGACAGAATAATAAATAATGGAACCAGGTCCGGTGTAAAACACACAGACAGGATGTTCCAACAGAATAATAACAAGACGGAACCAGGTCCGGTGTAAAACACACAGACAGGATGTTCCAACAGAATAATAATAAAAACGGAACCAGGTCCGGTGTAAAACACACAGACAGGATGTTCCAACAGAATAATAGAAGAATGTCACCAAGTATAGGGTAGATCCGCGTATACAGGTTATTCCAACAGAATAATAAGAAATGGAATAACAACAGTTCTCTTCATGAATAAGAAAGAATAACACCCCTTACCGTTTTAAAGAAGAGCTGAAGTAAGGAAGTAGTTAAGTAGCAGAATACTCTTCTTCTCTCTCTCTATAGTTTCTCTCTATAGTTTCTCTCTATAGTTTCTCTCTCTAGAGTTCAGTGAATTCGTAAGAAATAATGAAGGAATGAGCTGCTATTTATAGAAAAATAGAATGCATAGTAACTAATCCATGAACGGTCCAGATTGATTACTTTAATCTGACGGTCCATATTTAAAGAAAAATCTTTTAAATAAAATATAATATATTCTATTTATAGAATAACTTTAATAAAGTATTTTATTTTATATAAAAAGATGTTTCTGTTTTATTACGTTAATAATACGAATAAAACAAAACGTCATTATCGCTAAATAATTCATATTATTAACTGACAATAATGGAATCAAACTGAGTGACTTCTCACATAAGCATTAATAATCAATACCGAGTGCTACTATGCAACCACACGTATTACTGTACTTTTACTACCGAGTAGTTCAACAGTAACAATGGTAAAACTTCCGCCGTTATTTTTAATAAACTATCTTTGTCGTTTTCTCAATCCGACAATAATTCTGTTGTGGGGTCCACCAATGATTGTGTCGTTGTACGAATATTCCCTGTTAAAACGAATATTCCCCGACCAATATTATATAACAACTTGCGTACTTTGCAAAATTTATAAATATTACCCACAACTATAACATTATATCAAATTAACTCCATAATATTCAAAAATGATATTTATAGAAAATTCATCTTTATTTATAAAAAAATTGGGGTCTTACATAATCAAAGCTAGTATTCATAATAGATATCTTGGATAAAAACGAAGATTTAATTTTTTTCAGTGAATAGTGCCGTATTCATTAATAGTACCGTATACGTGAATAGTGTCGTATACGTGAATAGTAACCCTGACACAAAAAGTTCTAAATTTGATAAAATTTCATATCAATATTTCGGTATAATGATATTGAAAGAAATAATATCATTTATATAAAAAAAATATCCCTTACCTCAAAAAGACAGTACTTCTAGCTGAAATACCGGATATAGTACTGAAGGGAACTTGCACCGTATAGCAACACTCAAAATATCAAAATACTCGCAAGAATACACTCGATAATATAGAGAGAGAAATCTTTAGTTTCTGATGTGATTTTCAATTCTAACCTAAGCACCCTATTTATAGGAAAATGCTTAGAACACCAAAGCAGAAAATTTAATAAAATATTATTATATATATTAAATTTTCTATGCCAACCTTTGAATCACCAATTTCAGCATGTTTGACAACAAGTGAGCCCACCAACAATAACAAAAACGTTTTTCTAAATATAAATATTTAAAACTTCCAATAATTAATTATTTCGAAACTTTAGAATTTCAATAATTCATAATAAATAACCTTTTTATCAGAAAAATTCGAACCTTATGTTTTTTCCATAGGAAATTCCATTCTCTACAACTTTGTAAGTTTAAGTTTTTCAAAATTCCAAACATAAATTGACCGAAATCCACAAACGGACGATTTAACAGGCTATAATCAAATTTCAGTCAAGAAATGGGCCCATAGACATGTTTAACATGTTTTAAACAACTTTTGCAACAACAATACTCTTTCTCCTCATATACTCATATATTCCACATTTATTGTAAAAATATCATTATTATTATATTATAATAATATAATAAAATATTATTTTATCAGAAAAGATAAAATATCGATTTTCAACAACTGTCACTTTTAAAATTTTCTCCATCTATATCCACATAAAATGAATATTTTCCTCATCATATAAATCAATAATTAATTATTCACAAATAATATTACAGAATCACAATACTAACAACCAGGCAGTTCCCAGGAAAGAGGGGGCTTTCCAATAAGAATTTCTCCTTACTGGCGCGCAATTAGGTGACCAAACCTCTCCTTAGACAGAACTTTCTAGATATTGCCAATAATGTTATCTAATAATATTATTCAGATAATACGAATTATTACTTCGATAATGGAAAATACTGTGTAGTGACAATTATTGAAACAACAGTAATATAAAATATCAACGCAACAATTATTGAATCAATAAAATAAAATACTGAACAGTAATTACTGTAACAATTATTGAGTAGTGCCTTCTTGCGTAAGAATCAATAATTGGTGCAATACCGTGTGCTACTATGCAACAACGCGTATTACTGTATTTTAACCACCGGGTATTCCAACAGTATTAACGGTAACAACTACGTCGTTATTTATAAATAACTTATACTTGTCATTTTCTTCATCCAATCGCTTTTCGTTATGGGGCCCACACAAGGCTGCGCCGTCGTACGAATATTCCTCGACAGTAAGAATATTCTACGACCAAACGAATATTCTCCGACAACAATGAATATTTTATAACCACTTGCTTATTTAAAATATTTGCGCATTTTATCCATAACTAACCACATTAATCAAATCAACCCTTACTATTTCAAAATAATAAATAGAGGAATTTTAATTTTATTTATAATAAGTTGGGGTCTTACAACCTCCCCTCCTTATGAAATTCCGTTCTCGAAATTGACATACGTACCTGGTGTTTCGAAAAGATGAGGACACCTCGCTTTCATTTCCGTTTTGAACTCCCAGGTCATTTCCTCAATAGCATGGTTTCTCCACAAAACTTTAACTTGTGGTATGACCTTCGTACGTAGGACATGCTCTTTCCTATCCAAGATCTTGACAAGTACCTCTTCGTACGTTAAGTCCTCAGCTATCTCGTCCAGTTCAAACTCAATAACGTGGTTTGGGTCTTTCACATATTTACGAAGGACAGATATGTGAAAAACATTATGAACACGAGACATACTTGGAGGTAACGCGAGTCTATAGGCCACATTTCCTACTCGGTCAAGAATCTAAAATGGACCAATAAATCGTGAATTGTGCTTTCCTCTCCTCCCAAACCTTGTAACTCCCTTTCATGGAGCCACACGCAATAATACATGATCCCCGATACTAAATTCTACGTCCTTTCGATGAAGATCCGCATAACTCTTTTGTCGATCTTGTGCCGTTTGTATACGTTGTTGAATCATTTGGATCTTTTCCGTAGTCATACATATTAACTCGGGTCCCAACAATGTTACTTCTCCCACCTCATCCCAACATACTGGAGAGCGACACTTTCGTCCATACAATGCTTCAAATGGAGCCACACCTATACTTGCCTGATAACTGTTGTTGTAGGAGAATTCCACCAATGGTAGGTACTTATCCCAACTGCCTTTGAAGTCTAGGACACAGAGTCTTAATAGATCTTCAAGAGTTTGAATAGTCCTCTCTGATTGCCCATCCGTTTGAGGATCGTATGCCGAACTGAATCATAAATCCGCGCCCATATCTTTTTGCAAGCTAACCCAAAATCTTGAAGTGAATCTTGGGTCACGATCCGAAACTATGGATACTGGCATGTCATGCAATATCACAATCTCATCTACGTACATACGAGCAAAACGTTCAAGGGAATAAGTCTCCTGTATCGGTAAGAAATGAGCAGACTTGGTTAATCTATCAACAATAACCCAAATAGCATTTATGCCTTGAGAAACCGTGGGAAGACCCATAATGAAATCCATGGTAATATGTTCCCACTTCTATTTCGGAATCTCAAGTGGTTGCAATGGACCCTTAGGCACTTGATGCTCCGCCTTTACACGTTGAAAAGTTAAACACATCGAGATAAACTTTGCAATCTCTCTCTCTTCATATTTTTCCACCAAAATGTATGTCGAAGATCACGATACGTTTTGGTACTTCCAGGATGGATTGCAAATGGTGTATTATGTGCCTCCATCATGATCTTGTACTTCAAATCAAAATCGTTAGGAACACAAAATCTGGAGTGGACTCAAAATATTCCTTCTTCATCGATTCTTGCTTCTAGAATAGCACCTTCTTGCACTTTCTTCTTCATACGCATTAGCTCCGGGTCTGTGGCTTGAGCAACTTTAACTTTATCGATTAAAGTTGGTTCTATGCGTATACTTGACATCATTGCATGGGTCCCCAATGGGCCTTTGTGTTGACAGCATCGCACTCGTTCCCGCGTATGATCTTCTACTCAATGCGTCGGCTACCACGTTCGCTTTTCCAGGATGGTATTGAATGGTATGATCGTAGTCTTTCAATAGCTCGAGCCAACGTCGTTGCCGCATGTTGAGTTCTTTTTGAGTGAAGAAATATTTGAGACTTTTATGGTCTGAATATATCTCCACTTTCTCCCCATATAGATAGTGCCTCCAGATCTTTAGCGCGAAAATGACTGTTGCCAACTCTAGATAATGAATAGGATAATTCTTCTCATATTTTTTAAGTTATCGTGAGGCATAGGCTATGACTTTCCCACGTTGCATAAGAACACATCCTAACCCTTTGCCTGAAGCATCGTTGTAGATAACAAATCCATCCGAACCAGATGGTATTGTCAAAACAGGTGCCGAAATGAGTCTCTTCTTGAGATCTTGGAAACTCTTCTCGCATTCCTCGCTCCATACAAATTTTGTATCTTTACGAGTCAGCTGAGTTAACGGAGTAGCGATTCGAGAAAATTCTTTCACAAATCTCCGATAATAACTAGCTAAGCCCAAAAAGCTACGTACTTCGATCACCGATTTCGGTTGCTCCCAACTTTATATTGCTTCAATCTTCACCGGATCAACAGATACTCCATGTTTTGACACCACATGCCCAAGGAATGCTACTTCCTCAAGCTAGAACTCGCGTTTCTTCAATTTGGCATAAAGCTTATTTTCACGAAGCCTTTGGAGTACCAGCTTCAAATGGTGCTCATGATCTTCACGACTTTTAGAATATATGAGGATGTCATCAATAAAGACAACAACGAACTGATCCAAATATTCCTTGAATACTCGGTTCATCATATCCATGAAAGCCGCAGGAGCATTAGTCAATCCAAAAGACATGACTAAGAATTCATAATGGCCGTACCGAGTTCTAGAGGCAGTCTTTAGAATATCCTCAGTTCTAATCTTTAGCTGATGATATCCAGAACGAAGATCGATTTTTGAAAAGAATTGTGCTCCTTGTAACTGGTCAAGCAAGTCATCAATACGAGGTAGCGGATACCTATTCTTGATGGTAACATGGTTCAATTCCCGATAATCAATACAAAGTCGCATACTCCCATTTTTCTTCTTTACGAATAAAACAGGAGCACCCCAAGGAGATGTACTAGGACGAATGAAACCTATGTCCAACAACTCATGTAGTTGGACCTTCAACTCCTGAAGTTCAATAGGAGCCATTCGATATGGGATTTTAGAAATGGGCTTTGTACCAGGTTCAAGATCAATAAAGAATTTAACTTCACGTTCTGGGGGTAGACCGGGAAGTTCTTCAGGAAATACGTCAGGAAAGTTACTAACAACAGGAATATTATTCAAATCTGACGTGTCTTTTTTCAAATCCATAACATGGGCTAAGAAAGCTTGACATCCGTTTTTCAATAAACGAATAGCTTTATGACTTGATATAACAGTGATTAATTTTAATGGTTTAGTTGCTTGAATTCGAACAACAGGTTGTTTAGGAATATGAAAACTAACAACCTTACGAAAATAATTAATTTTGACA
This sequence comes from Panax notoginseng, assembly GCA_016801055.1. Classification (NCBI taxonomy): domain Eukaryota; kingdom Viridiplantae; phylum Streptophyta; class Magnoliopsida; order Apiales; family Araliaceae; genus Panax; species Panax notoginseng. Next base: position 36,123,029 of record CM029014.1, on the reverse strand, counting down.
TGATGAGTAGTTAACCAATCAATCTCCAAAATCACATCAAAAGCAAGTATCTTTAAAGAGATAAGGTCAACAGGTAATGTGAAAGTGCCAACTTGGATCAAACAAGATTTATAAACAGTGGATGTGAATAAAGTTTCTCCTAACGGAGTTTCCATAGATAGGTCAAAGTCTAATTTCTCCGGAGTCAAATTTAAACGTTGAGCACAAGTAGGAGAGATAAATGAAGGAGTAGCACCGTTATCTAGTAAGGTATAAACTTCACAAGAATTTATGATTAGCTTACCCGTGATCACCTCGTTTGGGTTCCTCGCATGTTGACCAGTCACAACAAACGCTCTTCCAGGAACCGTTGACTTTGACTTTTCTGGGATAGCCTTTTGAGTCACCGTCCCCGCTGAACTTGGTTTCGCTACCGTACAATCTCGAGCGATATGTCCTTCCTTTCCATAATTATAGCATACATTGAACTGTTGTGGGCAGTTTGGACTAATATGTCCTTCTTTCCCGCATTTATAGCATACGATCGGTGGTCGTTCTCCTCCCTTAGAACCAGTTGCTGCTGGTGCTAACGTCTTCACATTGTCATTGTTGAATTTCCTCTTTTTAAAATGTCCCCCCGACTCGCTTCTTCTATTCTCATGGCCATGATTACCACCAGAGTGGTTGTCGCTCTAGTCTATCTTCTTCTTTCTTCACTGGTTATCATTATTCTGATGACTGCTGTCACAGGTATGATCCTAGTTGTGGTCCCTCGGTTGACCGTACTCGTTATCTCGCTCTAATAATTGAGCCATGTTGACAACATCTGAATAGAGAGAAAATTTATGAGAAATGAGGTATTAACGTATGCCGGATTTCAAACCTCTTAGAAATATCCGCATCATACGTTCCTCATTCTTCACCAAATGAGGTGCAAATCTAGACAACTCTGCAAACTTCGCCTCGTACTGGGACACCGTCATGTTATTCTACTCCAGTCTAATAAACTCTACCTCCTTCATATGACGAACACTTTCAGGAAAGTATTTGTCATTGAACAGTTTCTAAAATGTCTCCCAAGACATGCTGAGTGCGGCTGGATAGGTACGCTTCACAGATTCCCACCAGTAATCTGCCTCATTACGGAACATAAAGGTGGCGAATGAAACCTTCTGTTCCTCCGTGCATCCCAAGACATCGAATATCTTGGTAATTTGCTTGACCCACGTCTCTGCCTTAATCGGATCCGGCTTTCCCCAGAATTCTGGTGGTCCCAACTCTTTGAACTGCTTGGATGTGACCAGTTGTGCGTTGCCATTGTTTCTTCCTATATTTTGAACAAGAATCTCCTTCGTCTGGTTTTGTATAAACCGTAAAAAGCTTCTAAACATCTCATCGTTCATCGTATGCTCAGTGGTGTTGTTTACAGAAGGAACATTTCCAGCCTGTTGCACGTTCTCCTCATTGGTGAGCAAAGGTGTCTCCATGGTCTCATTTATTCCACTGTTAACATTCTCAGTTGTCATTCTCAAATACTGCCATAAAACAAAGGTTAATTAAAGAAATTAACAAATCACATAATACCCCTATATTATGACCGACCAACAAATAAGCTTGGGTAGGACACACTAGCGAAGGATTTACTCGTCTCTCCCCTCCTAGTTCTATTCCCCGATCTCCGCCAGAGATCATATCCCTAAGCTTTGATACCAACTGTGACGCCCCCAAAATAGGTATACAACACTCATTCTGAGTCGTCAAAATACATGGTACAGATACAACTACAACTTTATTAATACAACATAAAAACTGTGTGTTTAAATACAAATATTGTCATCTAGACAATATCCACACTCAAATAAGTCCTCATTACAATTATTGATACTTTATTTTACAAAAATGGTGAGGACTACTAAAACGACATTCTAAAACCTTCATTCCATACCCCGACTAGTACTCAATACATTCTCGCCTCCTGAGAAGAAAAATAGAACAAAAAGGAAGAGGGTGAGCTCAACTAGCCCAGTAAAGAATATTATAACTAAGATAATATAGAACAAATTATCGTTAGTCCTCAACAGGAAAAAATTTAATAGAATACAATAGACAACAAATTTTAAATCAATATTCGCAGCGGAAATAATAATTCATTAGAAGAGTAAAGTAGAGAATAAAATCTACTATCTTCTATATATGAATTTAAAGTTCATCGTCATTATTTTATCCCTGTAACATCAATCAATATTTATCTGGAATCAAATATTCATCTTTACACTACAGGCCAAAGATATTCATCAGTTGGTTATGTTCATCTCAACACATGTTCATCTTTGCACTACGGGCCAAAGATATTCATCATAAAATCATTAATCTTTACACTACAGACCAAAGATATTCATTTGTGTCATCATTTAGGACTGAGGATGATGAAAAATATTTTAAAGAAAACGAATCCAGTGAAACAAAAGAACAATTATTAAGGATTCGTACTTTAAACAATCCAAGTTCAAAAATACTTCGTAAATAATCATAGTGGAGTAAAATTCAAGAATGAAGACCAAAATATGGATACAATCAAAATTAGTATCCATAATAGATATCTTGGACAAAAATAAAAATTTAATTTTTTTTGGTGAATAGTGTCGCATTCGTGAATAGTACCGTATACGTGAATAGTGCCGTATACGTGAATAGTAATCTCGACACAAAAAGTTCTAAATTTAATAAAAATTCAGATCAATATTTCGGCATAATGATATTGGAAGAAATAATATCATTTATATGTAAAAAAAATATCCCTTACCTCAAAAAGACAGTACTTCTAACTGGAATACCGGATATAGTGCTGAAGGGAACTTGCACCGTATAGCAACACTCAAAATATTAAAATACTCACAAGAATACACTCGATAATATAAAGAGAGAAATCTTTAGTTTCTGGTGTGATTTTTAATGCTAACCTAAGCACCTTATTTATAGGAAAATGCTTAGAACACCAAAGCAGAAAATTTAATAAAATATTATTATATATATTAAATTTTCTATGCCAACCTTTGAATCACCAATTTCAGCATGTTTGATAACAAGTGAGCCCACCAACAATGACAAAAACATTTTTCTAAATATAAATATTTAAAACTTTCAAAAATCAATTATTTCGGAACTTCGGAACTTCAATAATTCATAATAAATAGCCCTTTTATCAGAAAAATTTGAATTTAATGTCTTCTTTATAGGAAATTCCATTCTCTACAACTTTGTAAGTTTAAGTTTTTCCAAATTCCAAATATAAATTGACCGAAATCCACAAACGGGCGATTTAACAGGCTATAATCAAATTTCAGTCAAGAAATGGGCCCATAGACATGTTTAACATGTTTTAAACAACTTTTGTAACAAAAATACTCTTTCTCCTCATATACTCATATATCCCACATTTATTATAAAAATATCATCATTATTATATTATAATAATATAATAAAATATTATTTTATCATAAAAGATAAAATATCGATTTTTAACAATTGTCACTTTAAAAATTTTCTCCATCTATATCCACATAAAATGAATAATTTTCTCATCATATAAATCAATAATTAATTATTCACAAATAATATTACAGAATCACAATACTGACAACCAAGCAGTTCCCAGGAAAGAGGGGGCTTTCCAATAAGAATTTCTCCTTACTAGCGCGCAATGAGGTGACCAAACCTCTCCTTAGACAGAACTTTCTAGACATTGCTAATAATGTTATCTAATAATATTATTCAGATAATATGAATTATTACTTCGATAATGAAAAATACTGTGTAGTGACAATTATTGAAACAACAGTAATATAAAATATCAACGCAATAATTATTGAATCAATAAAATAAAATACTGAACAGTATTACTATAACAATTATTGAGTAGTGCCTTCTTACGTAAGAATCAATAATTGGTGCAATACCGTGTGCTACTGTGCAACAACGCGTATTACTGTGTTTTAACCATCGGGTATTCCAACAGTATTAACGGTAACAACTACGCCGTTATTTATAAACAACTTATACTTGTCATTTTCTTCATCCAATCGCTTTTCGTTATAGGGCCCACACAAGGCTGCGCCGTCGTACGAATATTCCCCGATAGTAAGAATATTCCATGACCAAACGAATATTCCCCGACAACAATGAATATTTTATAACCACTTGCTTATTTAAAATATTTGCGCATTTTACCCATAACTAACCACATTAATCAAATCAACCCTTACTATTTTAAAATAATAAATAGAGAAAATTTAATTTTATTTATAATAAGTTGGGGTCTTACAATAGAAGAAGAGGAAAGAATGAAATCTGTTGTTTGCAAATCTAATGCTCCCCTCTTACTTCTGCTCTTGATCTTCAATGATCCTCAAGTTGTTTCAATCTTCAACAATTCAATATAAACTAGGGTTTATGTTCTAATCTAATGGAGTGTTTTATCTAATCTAATCTATCTAATCCATCTCCTATTTTATGCCTCACATCATGTATTTGTAGGTTACAAGTCAAATCCCTTAACCAAATCCTAATCAGAATAGAAATCAACCTTCTTTCATTTGCAATCCACAAATCCGTCCAACACTTTCTACTGACCAACGCCCCAACACTCTAGCTAGCGCCCCGGCGCTGTGAACCTGATTGTAGAGAATTTCTAAAACGATGTAGTTTTAATAAAGAAGTGTTATTTAAGAGGAAATGTTATTTAGGAGAAGTGTTTTAGATCCATCCTATATATATATATATATATATATATATATATATCATTTTTGCTATGATAATATATTAACAACGACAAATTGACTTCCTTCTAGTAGTAAAATTATAGTCTTTGGATAGTTTTTTTTTAAAACAACACTCTTTGGATAGCTTAATTTAAAGTAAACTAAAATACAAATTGCATCTCATACTTTATATGTTAGACGAGGCTTGCACCCCATATTTAAAAACGTGTCTAATTGCACTCTAAACATCACTTTTTAAGATAACTGTCACTCTACGAACTTTTAACCGATCAAAAACAACCAATTACTTCACTTTTTTAAGGACAAAATGGGTAAATTATTAAAATATTACAAAATTACATTAAAATTATTAAAACCTCTAACCTAGCATTGGCCCTGGCAATTTCTCTCTCTCTCTCTCTTGGATGGTCATGAATTCTAATTGAAGCTTGAAAATTTCTGCTTTCTTGTTCATTAATTTCATGTTAGAAGACAGTCATTTAATTAATTGATGATTTCATTCAAGTAGGCTAATTGATTATTGAATTAATAACTTATTCCATCATTGACCCGCCCAAGACTTCATCTCCTTTAAAAATCATCTCACACTCCTGGTATCTCAAAGGAGATCATCTCACACTCCCATCTTCAATCAGATAATCAATTTGCTTGATGAAACAAAAAATAATTGTTGATATAAATGTGATCACCTTTAACTAAATATTGTTATGCGTATTATGTGAATTGTGTTGAATTAGTTGGGAATTAGGTTTTTAATTTTCTAAATATTATTGTGTCAATTGACAATTAATATAGTGGTGGTAGCACACTTGAGTTGGAGATTATCAATTTTGATTTACTTAGATTTTACTTCAATGCTTCAAATGAATGCATGTAGATTGGAATTTGGGGAGGTTGATGGTCTTAAGTTCCATGATAATTTAATGGGGAAGAAAAGTAAGAGAGTAAGACAGAGGAAGAGGGGAAGAAAGAAGTGAAATATTAAAATTACCCTTATTAATATACCCTTTAGATCAATTGGGATGATCGGAGCTTCTGATCATTTTTATCTAGATATATGAAAGTTTGAAGGATCATAATTGTACTAAAAAATGATGTTCGAAGTATAACTATGAGAATAGAAAGAGAAAGAGAGACGAAACAAGGAGGAAGAAGGAGAGGAAGATCAAACTTTGATCATCTATATATTAACAAGGAAGAAGAAGAAGAGAACTTCAAGTGGTAAGTCATGAACCCTAACCATCTGTCATCTCTTTTAATTTTTATTAGTTTTGATTGGATGTTGTTGTTGTGATTTGATAGAGGATTATGGTGGATCCGATGGTATAAGGGTAGTTAGGTGTCAACTATCGGTTAATATGCATGAAAAGTGGAACGAAAATTAAAAACGTAAGCTTATACATAAATGATGGAAAACTATGTAGAGGATTGTTAAATGGACTAACATAAATGTTTATCCGTAAGGAAGAATTGAAATCCGAGAGGCAGAAGTATAGATACGGGGGGTGTGGAGATGTTCCAAGTGGAACAGAGTAAAAACACGCCATAATGAAGTTATGACGAAATTTTTAGTAAAAGTCGTTAAAAGTCGAAAAACCTTGATTGGTATGACTTTCGGGCCAGTTTTGTGCCTAATTAACGATTTCGGAAAATATTGATTTTCTGGGGGTTTTGTAGTTCATGGTAGACTTGGCAATTTAGGTTAAAAATCATATAATTAACTAAAATCACCTGGATCTATTGGGTTGGTTAACTAGTTTTTAGGTGATGAGTTGGTTTAGTTTTGGACCCATATTATTATTATAAATATGGGTTGGATATAGTTTAACTTTTTTTGACCTATATTAGTTTATAATAGTTTTTTGCACTTTGAGCTAATACATCAACATGTATGCATTATTACACAACATTCTTATATAACACGTACATTATACATACTACATTATATACATATTACATACTTTTATAATTTATACACCCCTCACCCCCCCACCCTCCCCTAAAAAATAATATTTATTGATTATGTATACACTCCCACCCCCACCCCCACCCTCATAAAAAAAATTTACTAATTATGTATACACCCAAAAAAAAATTACTGATTATTGTAATAAAATTCTCAATAATTTCATTAATTTTAATTAACATAATAATTATTCATGTAAAAAAATTTTAAAAGTGCCTATAATAACAAAATTAATGTTTTTAATACTTAAATTAGTAACATCAATTAAAATTTTTAGTTTCAAACTTGAGTCTAAAAAATTAAAATAAGACTCTTTTAGTATAATAGAAATTAAGATTTTAGTGAAACTATAATTTGAAAAATAGGTCGACCTAGATTCAACCTATAACCATTTAAATTCAAACCACATAACCCATATTAAATAGGATTAATTAAATATTTTAGTACATTTTTAGAAATAATTACAATAATGGTGTATAGATAAAATAATTACAAAAGTAATATATTTTTTCATATTTATTTACAAAATTAATACAGTTGGGTATCTTTTAATCGTGACCCACGATTATCTCCCTTATCTCTTCCCGTTAATTATTATTTTCTTATTCAAACACAACATACCCATTTTTGATCTCTGTTCCTATTTCTCTCTCTTTTTTCTTCATCCTCTTTTTTCCTACTATAAACCAAAGTGGCGGCGGTTTGCTCGGCAGAGGCCGCAATGGTTTACTGTGTTGAGCTCCGTCAGCTGGTTCTACTACGGGAGGAGAGAAAGACAGATAGGTAGAGGCTCTGCCTCGTGGTGTATTTGCCGAATTTTTATTGCTATTTTTCTGTCAATCGATGAATCTCTAATTGAGGTTTGGATACTCTTATATGTTGCAGGTTACCCTTATATGCAGCAGGTTTGGATACGCCGGTTTAGATACCCTTATATGCAACAGCTTACCCTTATAATATGTCTCGTGGTTCTCTGATGGCTATAACATATACTAATAATTAATATTATTTTGGTCTTAAAATGAGAGTTTCAAATTTTTTATATATTAGTATATTTTATATTTGTTTGAAATAAGTTTAGACATATCAATCAGGTTACCAACATGTTTGGCCGTAAATGAAATTTAATTGGCAAATTGTTGTCGATTCCGTAATTGGATTATGTGGAGCTGAATTTGCAAGTGTAGGCGGTGTTGGTGATGGTGGCATATCCGTCCCAATGCCCACCTTGATTATTGGATTTGATCCAAAATCAGCAACTGATAGAAGAGATTGGTAACCAACCATTCATACCAAGGTTACCAAATCTTCATACCAAGGTTACCAATCCACCTCCACATCTGCAGTTTTTTCATAGTGCAGTTGGTAACCAAACCTTCATACCAAGGTAACCAAACCGTCATACCAAGGTAATCAATCCACCTTCACACCTTCAATTTTTTCATAGTGCAGTTGGTAACCAAACCTTCACACCAAATTAACCAAATATGCATGCCAAGGTAACCAATCCACATTCACACCTGCAGTTTTTTTATAGTGCAGTTGGTAGCCAAACATTCATACCAAGGTAACCAATTCAGTGTTATTAGGTTACCAATTTATTTTGAATATGATGCAGTTGGTAGCCAAACCTTCATACCAAGGTAACCAATTCAGTTTTATTAAGTTACCAATTTATTTTGAATGTGATGTAGTTGGTAGCCAAACCTTCATGCAATTGGTTGACAAACTTTTAGACCAAGGTAACCAATTCATACTGCAGGTGTAGAGGTAGATTGATTACCTTAGTATAAAGGTTTGGTTACCTTGGTATAAAAGTTTGGTATGTGACGTCCCCAAAATAGGTATACATCACCCATTCTGGGTCGTCAAATACATGGTACAGAAATAAATACAACTTCATTAAAACACTTGTCGCGCAAAATACGACAACACAATACTGTGAGTTTAAATACAAATATTATTTTCTAGACAATATCCACACTCAAATAAGTCCTCATTATAATTATTGAAACACTAGTTTATAAAATAGTGAGGACTGCTAACACCACTGACTAGAAACATCACTCCACACCCAGACTAGTTCCCGCTATATTCTCACCTCCTGAGAAAAATGGAACAAAAAGAAAAAGGGTGAGCTCAACTAGCCCAGTAAAGAATATTATGACTAAGATAATATACAACAACTTATCATTAGTCTTCAACAGGGAAAAATCTAATAAAATATAATAGACAACAAGTTTTAGATCAACAACTGCAGCGAAAACAGCAAACCATTAGAAGAGTCAAGTAGAGAATGAGTTCTACTATCTTCTAAGATTTAAAAGTCCATCATCAATATTTTATCCCTGTAACAACAATTAATAATCATCTTTAATCAAATATTCATCTTTGCACTAAAGGCCAAAGATATTCATTTGTATCACCAGTCGGTCATGTTCATCTCAACACCTGTTCATTTTTGCACTACGGGCCAAAGATATTCATCAGTTAATCATTCATCTTTACATTACAGACCAAAGATATTCAGTAATATCATCATTTAGGACTGAGGATGATGAAAAATATCTTAAAGAAAATGAATCTAGTGAGACAAAAGAACAATTATTAAGGATTCGTATTATAGTTTATCCAAGTTCAATAATACTCTGAAATAACAAATTTTGAAGCAAAATTCAAAATAATGATCAAAACATGGATACAATCAAAGATAGTAACCATAGTAGACATCTTGGACAAAAAGAAAAAAAATTTATTTTTTGGTGAATAGTGTCGTATTCGTGAATAGTATCGTATACGTGAATACTGCCGTATACGTGAATAGTAACCCCGACACAAAAAGTTCTAAATTTGATAAAAAAAATTCAAACCAATATTTCGGCATAATGATATTGAAAAAAATAATATCATTTAAGAAAAAAAATAACATCTCTTACCTCAAGATAACAGTACTTCTATTTGGAATATCGGTATAAGGCTGAAGGAAACTTGCACTGATAAATAAAAACTCACAATGTATCTAAATACTCATAAAATACGCTCGATAATATAGAGAGAGAAAGAGAGAAAACTTATAAATTCTGGTGTGATTTTCAATTTTAACTTAACCCTCTATTTATAGGAAAATGTTAGCACGCCGAAGCAAACTTGACCTGCAACCTGATGGCTTTACCTGCTACTATTCCCACCCACCACATTTGAATAAAAATTCCAGCACATTTCTCACCAACCAAAAGTGGGGCCCACTCAATTCTAGAATTTTCCGTCAAAATTATTTATAAACATAATTTTCGAGTCATTTACTTCTTAAAATTCATAACAAATTATACGTTCATTTTTAACGGTTCAAAATTTGTGTACTTATACTCAACTTATATATGTATAACATATCCAAAAATCACAACGATCCAACGATCATATTAAAAATTATAACTCACGCAATATATCTCAAGAACAGTGATTTAATTTTTAATACCTCCATTCCGACAAAAACACCTCAACATTAATTCATTCACATAAAATAAATATATCCATCAATTATATCCACATAAAATAAATATTTCATTATCATATAAATTAATAATTAATTATTCACAAATAATATTACAGAATCACAATTATGACAACCAGGTCGTTCCCAGGAAAGAGGGGACTTTCCAATAAGGATTTTTTCTTACTAGCGCGTAATTAGATGACCAAACCTCTCCTTAGACAGAACTTTCTAGACATTACCAATAATGCTATCTAATAATATTATTCAAATAATATGAATTATTGATCTGATAATGGAAAATACTATGCAGCAACAATTATTGAAACAACAATAATATAAAATATCAACGCAATAATTATTGAATCAATAAAATAAAATATTGAACAGTAACTACTGTAACAATTATTGAGTAGTGCCTTCTTACGTAAGAATCAATAATTGGTGCAATACCGTGTGCTACTGTATTTTAACCACCGGGTATTCCAACAGTATTAACGGTAACAACTACGCCGTTATTTATAAACAACTTATACTTGTCGTTTTCTTCATCCAATTGCTTTCCATTATGGGGCCCACACAAGGCTGCGCCGTCGTACGAATATTTTCCGGTAGAAAGAATATTCCACGACTAAACGAATATTTCCCGACAACAAATAAATATTTTATAACCACTTGCTTATTTTGTAAAATTTACACATTTCACCCATAACCAAAGCATTATATCAAATTAACACATTATTATTCACAATAATATTTAGAGAAAATTTGATTTTATTCATTAATAAGTTGGGGTCTTACATGATAACCTTGGTACGAAGGTTTGGTTATCAACATTACATTACACATCACTCTCTTATCTCTCTCTTTCCTATGTAGTGTTCTTATTTTTCTTTGGGCATGAAATTGAAATTAGAATTTTCGGACATGAAGAAATTGTGAAAAATCAAATATCCCCTTCCTTTCTCCATCTCATCGACCATTTTGTGGTTGACTATCGCTCTGTCTCACCGATGAAGGGGGAGGAGGAAGATGACGTTGCCAAACCTTCAGACTAATGTAACCAATTCAGTTTTATTATGTTTGAATGTGATGCAGTTAGTAGCCAACCATTCATACAAAGGTAACCATTTTAGTTTTTGTGGGTAACCAAATAGTCATAAAAAAATTCAGAACAGTAAGAGTTACATCTATTTATTTTAAAACTTTTTGTAGAGCGAATTTTCTTCTTCTACTCATTGGCATTTTGGACAACGAAGATTCGCGGCTGAGTAGCGGAGGATAGGGCAACCTATGAAGAAGGAGATTCGCGGCGAAGTAGCAGCGGAGTAATGGAGGAGAGGGCTACTGTGAGGGAGATGAAGATTTGAATTTGAATATTTGAATTTGAATTTATTTTTGTTGTTAGATTCCAGATATTTGAATTTGAATTATTAATTATGGCAGTTATTTTTCCTTGATTTTAGGTTTCATTATTAATGTGAATTGCGTTATTTTTGTAATTATTTTGTTGATACACTAATAGTGTAATTACTTTCTAATTGTTGTATATTAATGTTAAAGACCCTATTAAATATAGGTAATATGATTTTGGTTCTAAAATCAATCCAAACCTATTTTTTAACAGGTTTAGTTCGTGGTATAAGTGAATCGTATAGGCTCAAGAACGAGTTTTATCTCACTTCAGCTGGTAAAACTACGGATCATGGAATTCTCTCTCTCCCTTCCATCATTTTTTAAATGTCGAGTTTTTTGTCTTTTAATATTTATTGTTTAAGAATTTTAATTAAGTATTAATTACTTAATTTTTAATATTATCTTAAATATTAAATATAATTTTAATTTTCTTATTAATTTTTACTCAATAAATAATATCCTCTTTTTTAATATAAAAATAATATAAACAATTAATATTATATAATCATGTATTAAATTTTTTTAATACATGTCTACAACTCTAAAACGTAAATGAATCAATGGAGGGACGAGAATTAACAAAAAAAACAAGAAGAATCACACCTATTTCTTTTCATCTTCCTTAAAATCACACTTTGTTGCCGAATCACCCGTCAAGGTAATCTTTCTTCTAAGTTAAGAAATGCAAAACGACTTGGCCAATACGTTAGTCATGTGGGCCCTACTCTTCACCGCCCTCATCGCCCGTTTCAATTTCCCCCTCCCGCCACCCTCACCTCCATCGGCCACCGTCTCCCCGCCCTCAAACGTCGGAAACATCGGCCCCGGAGTACGGCGACTCTGCCTCTCCCTAATCGCGCTAAGCTCCATCTCCGGCTTGAACTTCACCGGCCCAAACATAAACATCCGCCGCCTCGCCTTCGCCGACATCGAAGTCAAAGACGTAATATTCACCTTCTGAACAGAATACGCGCTCCTCGACTGGTAATTCTCCGGTCTCTTCCCTCTCGAAAATCCATCCCTCCCGTCAATTATATTACAAATCTGATCAGGCGTTCTGAGATATTTGACTCCGTCGATTTCCGATTCGCCGGCATCATTTTCAGATGGATTGAACGGAATCAATTTTCCACAGAAGATGATGTTTTCGGTGGTCGGAGAAATTGTAACCGCGTCGGGGAAGAACTCAAAAATTTCTGGTCCAGCAGAGGAGGTCCTGTCGGGGCTGCCGTTGAGCGAATTGGTACCGATCTGGAGACCGCGAAAGGAGAGAGCTTCGTCGTCTGATTCTTCTTCAGCTGGTAAATCTATAAAAGTAGTGTGATTTCCCATTAATGTAGTAATTGTTTCAGAGAATTGATTGTGAAAGGAACTGATAATGATGGTGATATTTATACAAACAGATCATATACATACATACAGTCAAGGGAGGAGAGAGAAAGTTGTTGTGGTGCCACGGAATCGAGAGAGAGAGAGAGAGAGAGAGATTTTGCACCATTTCGTAACGGCGTGTTTGCGTTCGCCGGCCGTTTGTGTCACTTATGAAAGAAAAGTTCTACGCAGACAGTTTTTTTGGACAGGAATATTGAACATTTTCAAAAAAAAATTATTTTTTTTTGCTTTTCTTCTAAATCTTAAAAAATGTAAAATATTTATTTTAATTAAAATTTTTATAAAATAAAATATTTTTAAGTATAATTTGGATATATATATATAAAATGGGATTGTACAGACTGTATAATCCTGTTCTTATATATGTATCTAAATTACACCTAAAATATTATATTTTATAAAAATATTGGAAAAATATTATATAATTTTTTTAGAGTCACAAGCAATATAATAAAATATATATAAATTAAAAAAATCCAATATTTCAGTTCAAAAAAATTGTCAACCAAGACTTGTTGAAGAAGAAATGAAATATTGGCAAATGGAAATAATAAATAAATATAATTTATTAGACATTAGTGTTAAAAAAAAAAAGACTCTTCATCGGTCAAATTTTGGGAACCGAGATTTCAACCTAAAAAGTTACTCCCTCCGTCCCAGGATAAAAGTTTTGGTGAATTTTTTTACACATAATAATATGACAAAATTACCAATAATAATATGTCATTAATTATTTTCAATGTAGGTGAGAGAGTGACTTTCTAACTTTTCAATTCAAAAAATTTTCAGCACATAATTAATTATATTTATTGAATATAGAGAGAGAATTTGTGACGACCCCAAAATAGGTATACATCACCAATTCTGAGTCGCCAAATACATGGTATAGAAACAAATACAATTTCAGTAATACAATTGTCGTGCATAATACGACAACACATATACTGTGAGTTTGAATACAAATATTGTCTACTAGAGAGTATACAAACTCAAAAGGAGTTCTCATTACAATTATCACACTATTTCATAGAATAGTGAGGACTACTAATGCAACCATCTGGACCGTCAATCCATTTCCCGACTAGTCCCAGCTATATTCTCATTTCCTGAAGAGAACAGTGAAAGAAAGGGTGAGCTCAACTAGCCCAGTAAGAAATATTATGACTAAGATAATGTACAAAAAATTATCATTAGTCTTCAACAGGGAAAAATTTGATAAAATATAATAGACAACAAGTTTTAGATCAACAACTGCAGCGAAAAAAATAATCCATTAGAAGAGTCAAGTAAAACATAAAACCTACTATCTTCTATGATTTAAAAGATTTATCATCAATTTTATTACTGAGATTCAGCTTAATAAATAATTCATATCATCGAATCATCCCTGCACTACGGGCCAAAGATAATCGTGTTTTCATCAATGGTCATGATCATGTCATAAAATAATTCATCTTTGCACCCTTGGCCGAAGACAATCCATGGTCATAATCATACCAACAACTGTTCATCAATGCACTACTGGCCAATTAGGACTTTTACCACATCATTTATAAAATTACGGTCATGATTATACCGAATAATCCCTAGTCATAATCATACCAAATCTATCTATGCACTACAGGCCACAGATGACTTTCAACAGAATATAAACATGAGGATGATGACAATGATATAATAATTCAATAAAACAAGTTCAATGATAAATTTTAAAAATTTATAATTTAATTTATCCAGAAATTAATAACGTCTAAATTGTCAACATGATACAACTCTGTGGAATAAAATTCAAAATAATACTCAGTTGGTCATGTTCATCTCAACACCTGTTCATCTTTGCACTACGGGCCAAAGATATTCATCAGGTAATCATTCATCTTTGCACTACAGGCCAAAGATATTCAGTAATATCATCATTTAGGACTGAGGATGATGAAAAATATCTTAAAAAAAACGAATCCAGTGAGATAAAAGAACAAATATTAGGAATTCGTATTACAGTTTATCCGAGTTCAATAATACTCCAAAATAATCAATTTCGAAGCAGAATTCAAAAATAATGATCAAAACATGGATACAATCAAAGATAGTAACCATAATAGCCATCTTGGATAAAAAGAAGAAAATTTTATTTTTCGGTGAATAGTGTCGTATTCGTGAATAGTATCGTATACGTGAATAGTGCCATATACGTGAATAGTAATCCTGACACAAAAAGTTCTAAATTTGATAAAAAGTTCAAACTAATATTTCGTGTAAGACCCCGAATTTTATGAAATAAAAGTATGCAATTTTTCTTATAATTACTATTCAGTAAATAGTTAAATTGATAAAAGTTTAAAGTTATGGGTGAAATAAGAATTTTTTTTCAAAATAAGCAAGTGGTTATAAAATAATCATTGTTGTCGTGGAATATTCGTTTGGTCGTGGAATATTCTTTCTGTCAGGGAATATTCGTACGACGGCGCAGCTATTTGTGGGCCCCATAACGAATAACTGTCGGGTGAAGGAAAACGACAAATTTGAGTTTTTACAAATAACGGCGTAGTTGTTACCGTTAACACTGTTAGAATACCCGGTGGTTAAAATACAGTAATACGCGTTATTGCACAGTAGCACACGGTATTGCACAGTATTTTTGAAATTATTGATTCTTACGTAAGAAGGCACTACTCAATAATTGTTACAGTAGTTACTGTTCAATATTTTATTTTATTGATTCAATAATTGTTGCGTTGATATTTTATATTATTGTTGTTTCAATAATTGTTGCCGCACAGTATTTTCCTTTATCAGATCAATAATTCATATTATTTGAATAATATTATTAGATAACATTATTGTCAATGTCTAGAAAGTTCTGTCTAAGGAGAGGTTTGGTCATCTAATTGCACGCCAGTAAGGAGAAATTCTTATTGGAAAGCCCCCTCTTTCCTGGGAACGGCCTGGTTGCCATAAATGTGATTCTGTAATATTATTTGTGAATAATTAATTATTGATTCATATGATAAGAAAATATTTATTTTATGTGGATATAAATGAGGGATATATTTTTGTGGTTAAAAAATGAAGGAGTTAATGTTGAGATTTTTATCCGTATTTTTGTCGGAATGGAGGTATTAAAAATCAGGATTTTTGAGATATTTTGCGGGGGTTATAATTTTTAATCCGACCATTGGATCGTGGTAAATTTTTGATATGTTATACATATATAAGTTGAGTATATGCCCACAAATTTTGAACCGTTAAAAATGAACGTATGATTTGTTATGAATTTTACGAGATGACTGGTTCAGAAATTGTTGAATTTTCGGAGTTTATCATTTTGGTAGAAAATTCTAGAATTGGTGGGCCCCACTTGTGGTTGGTGAAGAAATGTGCTGAATTATATTTCAAATGTGGTGGGTGGGAATAGTAGCAGGTAAAGCCATCAGGTTGCAGGTCAAACCTACCAAAATTTTACTATAAATAGAGGGCTAAGTTAGAATTGAAAAACACACCAGAAACATAAGTTTTCTCTCTTTCTCTCTCTAGATTATTGAGTGTATTTTGTGAGTATTTAGATACTCTGTGAGTTTCTATTCATCAGTGCAAGTTTCCTTCAGCCTTATACCGATCAGAGGTACTGCTCTTTTGAGGTAAGGGATAGTAAGGGATAGTAAGGGATAGTAAGGGATTTTAAGAGTTGTTATGTTTTTCAGTTTCGTAATTTTTCTGAACTTCAAAAATTCTGGAAAAATTTGAAATGATATTTTGATGAGTTTTCTTGATTGTGTCCAAAAATGGTGATTTTTGGATGTATAGA
Source organism: Panax notoginseng (assembly GCA_016801055.1). Classification (NCBI taxonomy): domain Eukaryota; kingdom Viridiplantae; phylum Streptophyta; class Magnoliopsida; order Apiales; family Araliaceae; genus Panax; species Panax notoginseng. The sequence goes on along the minus strand of CM029014.1, from coordinate 36,106,203 downwards.
TTGAGAGTTATGAATTTTATGAGAAAAGACTATTTTAAAAGTAACAGCTTATAATTCCTTGTGGTTAACTCCAAAATTGATGAAATTTTTATTGGGAGTACATGTATATGATAGAAGTATACTCTGTAAATTTCAGAATTTTTAGACAAAAGTACAATTTTTGATAAATGTCTAAATATTCGGCTATTTTGGCCATATGAAAAATAGTAAATGACTTTTAAAAATTCTGAGAAAAATATATGTTCACTATGGGACTATATTATGCTAAATCCCAGAAAAGAAATATTTTTGGAACGGATTTGGTCTTTTTCATGAAAATGGTCTAGTTATGAGAAAATGAATTAAATATGTTATGTGAAGTAAGAAAATTGAAAATAGGATTTTATGGCTTGAGAATCCTATATATGAGGTATATGCAGATTTTTGATGAGGGTTTTGGTTATTGATGATGAAATCTTAAGAGTTGGCATTTTATGATGATTAAATGTATTAATTAGTAAAGTGTAAACAATTTAAATAAATTGTTTATAAGCTTAAGAATATTATTCTTTCAATATCATTATACCGAAATATTGGTATGCATATTATTGTGGAATTTCTATCTTTTTCATGTCAGGGTTACTATTCACGAGTTACTATTCATGAGTTACTATTCACGAGTTACTATTCATGAGTTACTATTCACGAATTACTATTCACGACAAAATTGGTTTCTTTTTCTAACCAAATTATAGTTGATTTATGAATATTACTCTTAAGATTAAATCTATATGTTGATCATATTGTTTTTATTATCATATATAACATTTTTATAACCTTGATGTTGAAATTCTCTTTCACTGGAGTGTAAAGATGGGTAGATTATTGGTATGATCATGACTAGGGTTCTCTTTGGCCTGTAGTGCAAAGTTGAATTGTGACTGGTATGATCATGACCATTGAATTTATTATTGAATATCTTAAGCTTAAGTGCAAAGGTGAATTGATCAACATGGTTATAATTATTGTTTATATAAATTCTAAAATGATTATAATTCTTTGAGATATTAATATATTTGGCATGTAGTGTAAATATGAACTGTTGATGAATATATTTGGCCTGTAGTGCAAAGATGAACTGTTGATGAATATCTTTGGCTTGTAGTGCAAAGATGATATGTTGTTGAATATCTTTGGCCTGTAGTGCAAAGATGAACTGTTGTTGAATATCTTTGGCCAGTAGTACAAAGATAAACTGTTGACGAATATCTTTGGTCGTAGTGCAAAGATGGATTTATTAGTATGATTATGAACAGGAACTGTGATTTGGTATAACCACTATCTTTGATGTTTCAGGTAAAGACATGTGATGAAAATATTCTTCGTCCTGGGTGCGAAGAAAAATTTAGAATCACAATTATGATTATGAGTTATTCATATGATTGTGGAAAGGAACTGTTGATTGATGTTACAGGGATAAAACATTGTTGATGGATTTTTAACATGGAGAAGATAATAGACTTTATAGTCTATTTGACTCTTCTAATGGATTGCTCGTTCCGCTGCAACTATGGTTGAAATTTTTATCATTTACCATATGTTCTAAATCTCTGATTTATTGTTGATGAAGGCTATTGATAATTGAATTATCTTTAGTCATGATATTCTTTACTGAGCTAGTTGTGCTCATCCACTTGCTGAGTATATCTATGGGCACTACCTATATAATCGTGGTGTTTGTTTGAAGTATAATTCTCAATTAGAGACAGTGGAGATAATGATAAGTCAAGAGAAGACTCACCATTGGGAAGAATATGATAGTAATCTTCTCATATTTCTTTGGGGTCTATTGGGTCAACCAAGGATAATTCTGTGGCCATATGATATCTGTCATAACCTAGACGCGTGGCCTCCCATGTACGAAGGTTTCCTTAAGCACTTCCCAAAGATTCTAATTTCTAAAACAGTTTTTGACTATACCTTTATGTAAGGTGTCATTGTGAGGTGATGTCCACGATTGGAACATGAGTCATATTTGGTATATATTTGTATCCAAACTCACAGCATATGTGTTGTTGTATTTTGCACGACAATTGTTGTAATAAAGTTGTAGTTATTTTCTGTACCATGTATTTGGCGACTCAGAATAGGTTGGATGGAATGGACCTATTTTGGGGTTGTCACATTTCGGCATAATGATATTGAAAGAAGTAATATCATTTACGAAAAAGATAACATCCCTTACCTCAGAATAACCGTACTTCTGACTGAATTTCGAATATAGTGCTGATAGAAACTTGCACTGAATAACAACTCTCAAAGTATAAAAATACTCACAAAATACGCTCGAGAATATAGAGAGAGAAAGAGAGAAAACTTATGAATTCTGGTGTAATTTTCAATTCTAACTTAGCCCTCTATTTATAAGAAAATGTTAGCACGCCGAACCAGACTTGACCTGCAACCTGATGGCTTTACATGCTACTATTCCCACCCACCACATTTTAATAAAAATTTTAGCACATTTCTCACCAACCAAAAGTGGGGCCCACTCAATTCTAGAATTTTTTACCAAAATTATTTATAAACCTAATTTCCGAATCAGTCACCTCTTAAAATTCATAACAAATCATACGTTCATTTTTAACGGTTCAAAATTTGTGGACATATACTTAACTTATATATGTATAACATATCCAAAAATCACAACGATTCAACGGTCAGATTAAAAATTATAACTCACGCAATATATCTCAAGAACAGTGATTTAATTTTTAATGCATCTATTCCGATAAAAACACCTCAACATTAATTCCTTCACATAAAATAAATATATTCATCAATTATATTCACATCAAATAAATATTTTCTTATCATATAAATCAATAATTAATTATTCACAAATAGTATTACAGAATCATAATTATGACAACCAGGCCGTTTCTAGGAAAGAGGGGGCTTTCCGATAAGGATTTCTCCTTATTGGCGCGCAATTAGGTGACCAAACCTCTCTTTAGACAGAACTTTCTAGACATTGCCAATAATGCTATCTAATAATATTATTCAAATAATATGAATTATTGATATGATAATGGAAAATACTGTGTAGTAACAATTATTGAAACAACAATAATATAAAATATCAACGTAGCAATTATTGAATCAATAAAATAAAATATTGAACAGTAACTACTATAACAATTATTGAGTAGTGCCTTCTTACGTAAGGATCAATAATTAAAAAATACTGTACAAAACTGTATGCTACTGTGCAACCACACGTATTACTATATTTTAACCACTGGGTATTCCAACAGTGTTAACGGTAACAACTACGTCGTTATTTATAAAAACTCAATTTTATCGTTATCTTCATCCGACCATTTTTCGTTATGGGGCCCACAAATAGCTGCGCCGTCGTACGAATATTCCCCGACGGAAAGAATATTCTACGACTAAACGAATATTCCCCGACAACAATGAGTATTTTATAACCACTTGTTTATTTTGCAAAATTTGCACATTTTATCCATAACCAAAATATTATATCAAATTAACACCTTATTATTCACAATAATAATTAGAGGAAATTTAATTTTATTCATTAATAAATTAGGGTCTTACAACCTCCCCTCCTTATGAAATTTCGTCCCCGAAATTTACGTACGTACCTGATATGCCGAACAGATGGGGATACCTCGTCAGATTCTAACTCTTGAGGTATAACCTTTGAGCGTAGAATATATTCCTTCTTATCCAAGATTTTAACATGTATCTCCTTATACGTTAAATCTTCCGCTATCTCGTCCGATTCTTCATCAATAATGTGGTTCGGATCATCCATATATTTACGTAACATCGATACAAAATAAACGTTATGAATACGCTACGCAACATACTTGGCTCTTAAAACGAGTCTATAGGTCACAGTTCCTACTCGATTAAGGATTTCAAATAGACCAATAAAATCGAGGGTTGAGATTTCCTCTCTTCATCGACTCTTGCTCCTAGAATAACGCCCTCTTGAACCTTCTTCTTCACATTCATCAGCTCTGAGTCTGTAGCTTGAGCGACTTTAACTTTATCGATTTAAAGTCGGTTCTAATCGTATATTTACTATCTTCACGTAGGTTTGTATATTCGCACTCGTAAATGCATACGATCTTCTGCTCAACGCGTCAGCTACCACGTTCGCTTTTCCCACGATGGTATTGAATGGTATAATCGTAATCTTCAATTGCTCGAGCCAACGTCTTCAGCGCATAATACGTTCGTCTTAGGTGAAGAAATATTTTAAGGGTTTTAGAAATAGGTTTTATACTGGGGTCAAATTTAAATGTTGAGCGCAAGTAGGAGAAATAAAAGAATATGTAGAACCGGTATTGAATAAGGTATAAACTTCGCAAGAGTTTATGATTAACTTACCCGTGATAACTTCGTTCGGGTTCCTCAACAAATGCTCTTACTTAAACTACCGACTTTAACTTGTCTAGGACATCCTTTGGCAACACTATCCCTGCTGGACTTGACTTCACTATAGGACAAAATCGAGCTAGGTGACCTTCTCTTCCGCAATTGAAACACACTTTGGGTTGCTGTGTACAGTTTGGACGGATGTGTCCCTCCTGTCCGCATTTGAAGCATACGACCGGTAGTCGTTCTTCTTCTTTTGAAACGGGTGCTGGTGTTGCTGTCTTTTCATCATTATTGAACCTCATCTTCTTGAAATTTTCACTTTTATTATCATGGCTATGATTACCACCGAAGTGGTTACCATTCTTGGCATGATAATTTCCTTCACGATTGTTGTCACCGCTTCGATGACTGCTACCACTGGTATTATCATTTTTTCGGCTGCTTTCTCTTGGTTGGGTTAACTCGTTATCGCGCTCCAATAACTGAGCCCTATTTATAACATCTGAATACAAACACAGTTTGTGAGAAATTAGGTGTTGACGTATCTCGGGTTTCAAACCTCTTAGAAACATCCACGTCATTCTCTCCTCGTTATCAACTAAGTGGGACGCAAATCGGGACAACTTGGTAAACTTAGCTTCGTACTGCGACACGGTCATATTGTTTTGCTCCATCTTGATGAATTCTACTTCCTTCATGTGACGAATACTTTTGGAAAAGTACTTGTCGTTGAACAATTCTTGGAACTTCTCTCAAGACATCTTGAGTGCGTCAGGCTGGGTACGTTTTACAAATTCCCACTAATGATCTGCTTCTTCACGCAATATAAAGGTGGTGAATGGTGTAAGACCCCAACTTATTAATAAATAAAATTAAATTTCCTCTATTTATTATTTTGAAATAGAAAGGGTTGATTTGATTAATGTGGTTAGTTATGGGTAAAATGCGCAAATATTTTAAATAAGAAAGTTGTTATAAAATATTTATTTTTGGTCGGTGAATATTCGTTTGGTCGTGGAATATTCTTGCTGTCGGAGAATATTCGTACGACGGCGCAGACTTGTGTGGGCCCCATAACGGAAAGCGATTAGATGAAAAAAATGACAAGTATAAGTTGTTTATAATTAATGGCGTAGTTGTTACCGTTAATACTGTTGGAATACCTGATGGTTAAAATACAGTAGCACGCGGTATTGCACCAATTATTGATTCTTACGTAAGAAGACACTACTCAATAATTGTTACAGTAGTTACTGTTCAATATTTTATTTTATTGATTCAATAATTGCTGCGTTGATATTTTATATTATTGTTATTTTAATAATTGTTGCTGCACAGTATTTTCCATTATCAGATCAATAATTCATATTATTTAAATAATATTATTAGATAACATTATTGACAATGTCTAGAAAGTTCTGTCTAAGGAGAGGTTTAGTCATCTAATTGCGCGCTAGTAAGGAGAAATCCTTATTGGAAAGCCCCCTCTTTCCTGGGAACGGCCTGGTTGTCATAAATGTGATTCTGTAATATTATTTGTGAATAATTAATTATTGATTCATATGATAAGGAAATATTTATTTTATATGGATATAAATGTTGGATATATTTATTGTGGTTAAAAATGAAGGAGTTAATGTAAGACCCCAACTTATTAATGAATAAAATCAAATTTTCTCTAAATATTATTGTGAATAATAAGGGGTTAATTTGATATAATGCTTTGGTTATGGGTGAAATGTGCAAATTTTGTAAAATAAGCAAGTGGTTATAAAATATTCATTTTGTCGGGGAATATTCGTTTGGTCGTGGAATATTCTTGCTGTCGGGGAATATTCGTACGACGGCGCAGCCTTGTGTGGGCCCCATAACGAAAAGCGATTGGATAAAGAAAACGACAAGTATAAGTTGTTTATAAATAACAGCGTAGTTGTTACCGTTAATACTGTTGGAATACCCGGTGGTTAAAATACAGTAGCACACGGTATTGCACCAATTATTGATTCTTACGTAAGAAGGCACTACTCAATAATTGTTACAGTAGTTATTATTCAATATTTTATTTTATTGATTCAATAATTGTTGCGTTGATATTTTATATTATTGCTGTTTCAATAATTGTTGCTGCACAGTATTTTCCTTTATCAGATCAATAATTCATATTATTTGAATAATATTATTAGATAACATTATTGGTAATGTCAAGAAAGTTCCGTCTAAGGAGAGGTTTGGTCATCTAATTGCGCGCCAGTAAGGAGAAATCCTTATTGGAAAGCCCCCTCTTTCCTTGGAACGACCTGGTTGTCATAAATGCGATTCTGTAATATTATTTGTGAATAATTAATTATTGATTCATATGATAAGGAAATATTTATTTTATGTGGATATAAATGAGGGATATATTTTTGTGGTTAAAAATGAAGGAGTTAATGTTGAGGTTTTTATCAGTATTTTTGTCGGAATGGAGGTATTAAAAATCAGGATTTTTGAGATATTTTGCAGGGGTTATAATTTTTAATCCGACCGTTGGATCGTGGTAATTTTTGGATATGTTATACATATATAAGTTGAGTATATGTCCACAAATTTTGAACCGTTAAAAATGACCGTATGATTTATTATGAATTTTACGAGATGACTGGTTCAGAAATTGTTGAATTTTCGGAGTTAATCATTTTGGTGGAAAATTCTAGAATTGGTGGGCCCCACTCTTGGTTGGTAAAGAAATGTGCTGAGATTTTTATTCAAATGTGGTGGGTGGGAATAGTAGCAGGTAAAGCCATCAGGTTGCAGGTTAAGTCTGCTTCGGCGTGCTAACATTTTCCTATAAATAGAGGGCTAAGGTAGAATTGAAAATCACACCAGAAACAAGTTTTCTCTCTTTCTCTCTCTAGATTATTGAGTGTATTTTGTGAGTATTTAGATACTTTGAGAATTCTATTCATCAGAGCAAGTTGTTTCAGCCTTACACCGGTATTTCGACTAGAAGTACTGATATTTTGAGGTAAGGGATATTATCTTCTTCTTAAATGATATTATTTTCTTCAATGTCATTATGCTGAAATATTGATATGAACTTTTTATCAAATTTGAAACTTTTTGTGTCGGGGTTACTATTCACGTATACGTTACTATTCACGTATACGGCACTATTCACGAATACGGCACTATTCACCGAAAAATAAAATTTTCTCTTTTTGTCCAAGATATCTATTATGGTTACTATCTTTGATTGTATCCATGTTTTGATCTTTATTTTTGAATTCTGCTTCACAATTGATTATTATGAAGTATTATTGATCTTGGATAAACTGTTATACGAATCCCTAATATTTGTCCTTCTGTCTCACTGGATTCGTTCTCTTTAAGATATTTTTCATCATCCTCAGTCCTAAATGATGATATTACTGAATATCTTTGGCCTGTAGTGCAAAGATATATGATTACTTGATGAATATCTTTGGCCTGTAGTGCAAAGATGAACAGGTGTTGAGATGAACATGACTGACAGGTGATACAAATGAATATCTTTGGCCTGTAGTGCAAAGATGAATATTTGGATAAAGATGATTATTAATTGATGTTACAGGGATAAAATATTGATGATGTACTTTTAAATCTTAGAAGATAGTAGAATTCTTTCTCTACTTGACTCTTCTAATGGTTTGCTGTTTCCGCTGCAGTTGTTGATCTAAAACTTGTTGTCGATTATATTCTATCAGATTTTTCCCTGTTGAAGACTAACGATAATTTGTTGTATATTATCTTAGTCATAATATTCTTTACTGGGCTAGTTGAGCTCACCCTTTTCCTTTTTGTTCTACTTTTCTTCTCAGGAGGTGAGAACATAGCAGGATCTAGTCGGGGTATGGAGTGATGGTTCTAGAAAGATATTTTAGCAGTCCTCACTATTTCTGTAAAATAGTGTTTGAATAATTGTAATGAGGATTTATTTGAGTGTGGATATTGTCCAGAAGACAATATTTGTATTTAAACTCACAGTATGTGTTGTCGTATTTTGCACGACAATTATATTATTGAAGTTATAGTTTGCTTTCTGTACCATGTATTTGGCGACTCAGAATGGGTGTTGTATACCTATTTTGGGGGCGTCACAGTTGGTATCAGAGCTTAGGGATATGATCCCTGGATGAGATGTGAGACAAGAACTAGGAGGGGAGAGACGGGGAATTCCTTCGCTAGTATGACCTGACTAAGTTTATTTGGTGTTTATTTGGTCGGTCAGAGTATAGGGATAATATATGACATGACTATTAACCCTTGTTTTATGGCAGTATTTAAAAATGGCAGCTGAGAACGTTAGTAATGGAGTAAATCAGACCATGGAAACACCTTTGATCACCACCCAGGGGAACGTGCAACAGGAAGGTAATATTCCTCCTGTAAACAACGTTACCGAGCAAACGATGAATGATGGAATGTTTAAGAGCTTTTTGCAGTTCATGCAAAATCAGACGAGGGAGACTCGTGTGCAGAATACGGGTGGAAATGATAACAACACGCTGTGACGCCCCCAAAATAGGTCCAATCCATCCAACCCATTCTGAGTCGCCAAATACATGGTACAGAAAATAACTACAACTTTATTATTACAATTGTCGTGCAAAATACGACAACACATATACTATAAGTTTAAATACAAATATTGTCATCTAGACAGTATTCATACTCAATTAAATCCTCATTACAATTATTCAAACACTATTTTACAAAAATAGTGAGGACTGCTAAAACATCTTTCTAGAACCATCACTCCATACCCCGACTAGATCATGCTATGTTCTCACCTCCTGAGAAGAAAAATGGAACAAAAAGGAAAAGGGTGAGCTCAACTAGCCCAGTAAAGAATATTATGACTAAGATAATATACAAACAAATTATCGTTAGTCTTCAACAGGGAAAAATCTGATAGAATATAATCGACAACAAGTTTTAGATCAACAACTGCAGCGGAAACAGCAAACCATTAGAAGAGTCAAGTAGAGAAAGAATTCTACTATCTTCTAAGATTTAAAAGTCCATCATCAATATTTTATCCCTGTAACATCAATTAATAATCATCTTTATCCAAATATTCATCTTTGCACTACAGGCCAAAGATATTCATTTGTATCACCTGTCAGTCATGTTCATCTCAACACCTGTTCATCTTTGCACTACAGGCCAAAGATATTCATCAAGTAATCATACATCTTTGCACTACAGGCCAAAGATATTCAGTAATATCATCATTTAGGACTGAGGATGATGAAAAATATCTTAAAGAAAACGAATCCAATGAGACAGAAGGACAAATAGTAGGGATTCGTATAACAGTTTATCCAAGATCAATAATACTTCATAATAATCAATTGTGAAGCAGAATTCAAAAATAAAGATCAAAACATGGATACAATCAAAGATAGTAACCATAATAGACATCTTGGACAAAAAGGAAAATTTTATTTTTCGGTGAATAGTGCCGTATTCGTGAATAGTACCGTATACGTGAATAGTGCCGTATACGTGAATAGTAACCCCGACACAAAAAGTTCCAAATTTGATAAAAACTCATATCAATATTTCAGCATAATGATATTGAAGAAAATAATATCATTTAAGAAGAAAATAATATCCCTTACCTCAAGATATCAGTACTTCTGGTCGGAATACCGGTATAAGGCTGAAAGAAACTTGCTCTGATGAATAGAAACTCTCAAAGTATCTAAATACTCACAAAATACACTCAATAATCTAGAGAGAGAAAGAGAGAAAACTTGTTTCTGGTGTGATTTTCAATTCTAACTTAGCCCTCTATTTATAGGAAAATTTTAGTAGGTTTGACCTGCAACCTGATGGCTTTACCTGCTACTATTCCCACCCACCACATTTGAAATATAATTCAGCACATTTTTTCACCAACCACAAGTGGGGCCCACCAATTCTAGAATTTTCCATCAAAATGATAAACTCCGAAAATTCAACAATTTCTGAACCAGTCATCTCGTAAAATTCATAATAAATCATACGTTCATTTTTAACGGTTCAAAATTTGTGGACATATACTCAACTTATATATGTATAACATATCCAAAAATTACCACGATCCAACGGTCGGATTAAAAATTATAACACCCGCAATATTTCTCAAAAACCCTGATTTGATTTTTAATACCTCCATTCCGATAAAAATACTGATAAAACAACTCAACATTAACTCCTTCATTTTTAACCACAAAAATATATCCCTCATTTATATCCACATAAAATAAATATTTCCTTATCATATGAATCAATAATTAATTATTCACAAATAATATTACAGAATCACATTTATGACAACCAGGCCGTTCCCAGGAAAGAGGGGGCTTTCCAATAAGGATTTCTCCTTACTGGCGCGCAATTAGATGACCAAACCTCTCCTTAGACAGAACTTTCTAGACATTGCCAATAATGTTATCTAATAATATTATTCAAATAATATGAATTATTGATCTGATAATGGAAAATACTGTGCAGCAACAATTATTGAAACAACAATAATATAAAATATCAACGCAACAATTATTGAATCAATAAAATAAAATATTGAACAATAACTACTGTAACAATTATTGAGTAGTGCCTTCTTACGTAAGAATCAATAATTGGTGCAATACCGTGTGCTACTGTATTTTAATCACCGGGTATTCCAACAGTATTAACGGTAACAACTACGCCGTTATTTATAAATAACTTATACTTGTCGTTTTCTTCATCCAATCGCTTTCCGTTATGGGGCCCACACAAGGCTGCGCCGTCGTACGAATATTCCCCGACAGCAAGAATATTCCACGACCAAACGAATATTCCTCGACAAAATGAATATTTTATAACCACTTGCTTATTTTGCAAAATTTGCACATTTCACCCATAACCAAAGTATTATATCAAATTAACCCCTTATTATTCACAATAATATTTAGAGAAAATTTGATTTTATTCATTAATAAGTTGGGGTCTTACAACCTCCCCTCCTTATGAAATTTCGTCCTCGAAATTGACGTACGTACCTGATGTTTCAAAAAGGTGAGGATACCTCGCTTTCATTTCTGATTCCAACTCCCAGGTCATTTCTTCAATAGCATGGTTTCTCCACAAAACCTTAACTTGTGGTATAACCTTCGTGCGTAGGACATGCTCTTTCCTATCCAAGATCTTAACAGGTACCTCCTCGTACGTTAAATCTTCAGCTATCTCGTCTGGTTCTAACTCAATAATGTGGTTCGGGTCTTTAACATATTTACGAAGCATAGATATGTGAAAAACATTATGAACACGAGACATGCTTGGAGGTAATGCGAGTCTATATGCCACATTTCCTATTCGCTCAAGAATCTCAAATGGACCAACAAATCTTGGATTGAGCTTTCCTCTCTTTCCAAATCTTGTAACTCCCTTCCATGGTGCAACACGTAACAATACATGATCCCCAATATTAAATTCCACGTCCTTCCGATGAAGATCCGCATAACTCTTTTGTCGATCCTGTGCCGTTTGTATACGTTGTCGAATCGTTTGGATCTTCTCTGTAGTAATGCGTACCAACTCTGGTCCCAACAATGTTGCTTCACCCACCTCGTCCCAGCATACTGGAGAACGACATTTTCTTCCATACAACGCCTCGAATGGAGCCACACCTATGCTCGCCTGATAACTGTTGTTGTAGGAGAATTCCACCAATGGTAGGTACTTATCCCAACTCCCTTTGAGATCTAGGACACAAAGTCTTAATAGATCTTCAAGAGTTTGAATAGTCCTCTCTGATTGTCCGTCCGTTTGAGGATGGTATGCTGAACTGAATCGTAAATCCGTGCCCATAGCTTTCTGCAAGCTAACCCAAAATCGTGAAGTGAATCTTGGGTCACGATCCGAAACTATGGATACTGGCATGCCATGCAATCTCACAATCTCGTTCACGTACATACTAGCAAGACGTTCAAGGGAATAAGTCTCACGTATCGGCAAGAAATGAGCGGATTTGGTTAATCTATCAACAATAACCCAAATCGCATCTATGCCTTGAGAAACCTTGGGAAGACCCGTAACAAAATCCATAGTAATGTGTTCCCACTTCCATTTCGGGATCTCAAGTGGTTGCAATGGACCCTTTGGCACTTGATGCTCCGCCTTTACACGTTGACAAGTTAAACACCTCGAGATAAACTCCGCGATCTCTCTTTTCATATTGCTCCACCAAAATGTATGTCGAAGATCGTGATACATTTTGGTACTCCCAGGATGGATTGCAAACGGTGTGTTGTGTGCCTCCATCATTATTCTATGCTTCAAGTCAAAATCGTTAGGAACACAAAGTCTGGAGTTGACTCGAAGTATTCCTTCTTCATCGATTCTTGCTTCTGGAATAGCACCTTCTTGCACTTTCTTCTTCATACGCATCAGCTCCATGTCCGTAGCTTGAGCAGCTTTAACTTTATCGATTAAAGTCGGTTCTACTCGTATATTTGATATCATCATGTGGGTACTTGGAGCCTTCATCTCTATCTCCATCCTTTGCAAGTCATACAAAATGGGCCTTTGTGTTAACAACATTGCACTCGTACCCGCATATGATCTTCTACTCAATGCGTCAGCTACTACGTTTGCTTTTCCAGGATGATATTGGATGGTATGATCGTAATCTTTCAACAGCTCAAGCCAACGTCGTTGCCGCATGTTGAGTTCCTTTTGGGTGAAGAAATATTTGAGGCTTTTATGATCTGTATAGATCTCCACTTTCTCCCCATACAGGTAGTGTCTCCAAATCTTCAACGCAAAAACGACTGCTGCCAACTCCAAATCATGAGTAGGATAATTCCTCTCATATTCTTTGAGTTGTCGTGAGGCATAGGCTATGACTTTCCCATGTTGCATGAGAACACATCCTAACCCTTTGCCTGAAGCATCGCTGTAGATAACAAATCCATCCGAACCAGATGGTATTGTCAGAACAGGTGCCGAAATGAGTCTCCTCTTGAGTTCTTGGAAACTCTTCTCGCATTCCTCACTCCATACGAATTTTGTATCTTTCCGAGTCAGCTGAGTTAACGGAGTAGCGATTCGAGAAAATCCTTCCACAAATCTCCGATAATAACCAGCTAAGCCTAGAAAGCTACGTACTTCGATTACTGACTTAGGTTGTTCTCAACTGTGACTCATATCCCAATCTTGGATAGCACGTCACAATGACACCTATCAGTTTACTACCGCACGAATATGGCGTCCCCTACGGAGAGTCTGGCTTCGGTGCATTCCACAAAGGAAGTCACCAGATAGAGGCTCGGTTATCAACTTCTATAGTTGGGTTTTTAACTCCTGAAGTTCAATAGGAGCCATTCGATATGAGATTTTAGAAATGGGTTTTGTACTAGATTCAAAGATGATACAAAATTCAATATCACACTCTGGGAGTAAGCCAGGAAATTCTTCAGGAAATACGTCAAAAATTTTACTAACAACAGAAATATCATTCAAATCTGACGTATTTTTGTTCAAGTCCATGACATGGCTAAGAAAGCTTGACATCCGTTTTTAAAATAAACAAATGACTTTACGGCTTGATATGAAAGAGTTTGACTTCAATGGTTTGGTTGCTTGAATTCGAATAACAGGTTGCTTAGGAATATAAAAACTAACAACCTTACGAAAGCAATCAATTTTGGCATGATGAGTAGTTAACCAATCAATTCCTAAAATCACATCAAAAGCAAATATCTTTAAAGAGATAAGGTCAACAGGTAATGTGATGGTGCCAACTTGGATCAAGCAAGATTTCTAAACAGTGGATGTAACGAAAGTTTCTCCTAACGGAGTTTCCACAGATAGGTCAAAGTTTAACTTCTCCGGAATCAAGTTTAAACGTTGAGTATAAGCAGGAGAGATAAATGAATGGGTATAACCGGTATCTAATAAGGTATAAACTTCAAAAATTTATAATTAACTAACCCGTGCTAACTTCGTTCGGGTTCCTCGCATTCTGACCAGTCACGAAAAATGCTCTTCCAGGAACCGTTGACTTTGACTTATCCGGGACAACTTTTGGAGTCACCATCCCCGCTGAACTTGGTTTTCCTACAGAACACTCTCGAGCTATATGACCCTCCTTTCCACAGTTATAACATACCTTGAACTGTTGTGGGCAGTTTGGACTTATATGTCCCTCCTCTCCGCATCTGTAACATCTAACTGGCGGTCGTTCTCCTCCTTTGGAATTTGTTCCTGGTGCTGGTGCTGCTATCGACGTCTTCCTGTCATCGTTAAATCTTCTCTTCTTGAAATTTTCACTTGACTCACCTCTCCTATTATCATGGCCACGATGACCACCCGAGTGGTTACCGCTCTTGTTCAAATGCTTTCCTTCCCTCTGGTTGTCATTGCTCCGATGACCGCTGCCACCGGTATGACCCTGGTTGTGGTCCCTCAGTTGCACATACTCATTATCTCGCTCTAATAATTGAGCCCTGTTTACAACATCTGAATATAAAGAAAATTTATGAGAGATAAGATATTGTCGAATCTCGGATTTTAGACCTCTCAGAAACATCCTTGTCATTCGTTCCTCATTTTCGACCAAATGAGGTGCAAACCTGGATAACTCTGCAAACTTCGCCTCGTACTGGGACACCGTCATGTTATTTTGTTCCAGTCTGATAAACTCCACCTCCTTCATATGACGAATACTTTCAGGAAAGTACTTGTCATTGAATAGTTTTTGAAATATTTTCCAGGACATGTTGAGTGCGTCAGGCTGGGTACGCTTCACAGACTCCCACCAGTAGTCTGCCTCACCGCGGAACATAAAAGTGGCGAATGGAACCTTCTGTTCCTCCGTGCATCCCAAGACATCGAATATCTTGGTAATTTGCTTGACCCACGTTTCCGCCATGATCGGATCCGGCTTTCCCTTAAATTCTGGTGGTCCCAATTCTTTGAACTGCTTAGCTGTGACAAACCGCGCGTTGTTATCATTTTTACCCGTATTCTGCACACGAGTCTCCCTCGTCTGATTTTGCATGAACTGCAAAAAGCTCCTAAACATTCCATCATTCATCGTTTGCTCGGTAACGTTGTTTACAGGAGGAATATTGCCTTCCTGTTGCACGTTCCCCTGGGTGGTGATCAAAGGTGTCTCCACGGTCTGATTTACTCCATTATTAACGTTCTCAGCTGCCATTCTTAAATACTGCCATAAAACAAGGGTTAATAGTCATGTCATATATTATCCCTATACTCTGACCGACCAAATAAACACCAAATAAACTTAGTCAAGTTATACTAGTGAAGGAATTCCCCGTCTCTCCCCTCCTAGTTCTTGTCTCACATCTCAGCCAGGGATCATATCCCTAAGCTCTGATACCAACTGTGACGCCCCCAAAATAGGTCCAATCCATCCAACCCATTCTGAGTCGCCAAATACATGGTACAGAAAATAACTACAACTTTATTATTACAATTGTCGTGCAAAATACGACAACACATTTACTATAAGTTTAAATACAAATATTGTCATCTAGACAGTATTCATACTCAATTAAATCCTCATTACAATTATTCAAACACTATTTTACAAAAATAGTGAGGACTGCTAAAACATCTTTCTAGAACCATCACTCCATACCCCGACTAGATCCTGCTATGTTCTCACCTCCTGAGAAGAAAAATGGAACAAAAAGGAAAAGGGTGAGCTCAACTAGCCCAGTAAAGAATATTATGACTAAGATAATATACAAACAAATTATCGTTAGTCTTCAACAGGGAAAAATCTGATAGAATATAATCGACAACAAGTTTTAGATCAACAACTGCAGCGGAAACAGCAAACCATTAGAAGAGTCAAGTAGAGAAAGAATTCTACTATCTTCTAAGATTTAAAAGTCCATCATCAATATTTTATCCCTGTAACATCAATTAATAATCATCTTTATCCAAATATTCATCTTTGCACTACAGGCCAAAGATATTCATTTGTATCACCTGTCAGTCATGTTCATCTCAACACATGTTCATCTTTGCACTACAGGCCAAAGATATTCATCAAGTAATCATACATCTTTGCACTACAGGCCAAAGATATTCAGTAATATCATCATTTAGGACTGAGGATGATGAAAAATATCTTAAAAAAAACGAATCCAATGAGACAGAAGGACAAATAGTAGGGATTCGTATAACAGTTTATCCAAGATCAATAATACTTCATAATAATCAATTGTGAAGCAGAATTCAAAAATAAAGATCAAAACATGGATACAATCAAAGATAGTAACCATAATAGACATCTTGGATAAAAAGGAAAATTTTAATTTTTCGGTGAATAGTGTCGTATTCGTCAATAGTACCGTATACGTGAATAGTGCCGTATACGTGAATAGTAACCCCGACACAAAAAGTTTCAAATTTGATAAAAACTCATATCAATATTTCAGCATAATGATATTGAAGAAAATAATATCATTTAAGAAGAAAATAATATCCCTTACCTCAAGATATCAGTACTTCTGGTCGGAATACCGGTATAAGGCTGAAAGAAACTTGCTCTGATGAATAGAAACTCTCAAAGTATCTAAATACTCACAAAATACACTCAATAATCTAGAGAGAGAAAGAGAGAAAACTTGTTTCTGGTGTGATTTTCAATTCTAACTTAGCCCTCTATTTATAGGAAAATTTTAGTAGGTTTGACCTACAACCTGATGGCTTTACCTGCTACTATTCCTACCAACCACATTTGAAATATAATTCAGCACATTTTTTCACCAACAACAAGTGGGGCCCACCAATTCTAGAATTTTCCATCAAAATGATAAACTCCGAAAATTCAACAATTTCTGAACCAGTCATCTCGCAAAATTCATAATAAATCATACGTTCATTTTTAACGGTTCAAAATTTGTGGACATATACTCAACTTATATATGTATAACATATCCAAAAATTACCACGATCCAACGGTCGGATTAAAAATTATAACACCCGCAATATTTCTCAAAAACCCTGATTTGATTTTTAATACCTCCATTCCGATAAAAATACTGATAAAACAACTCAACATTAACTCCTTCATTTTTAACCACAAAATATATCCCTCATTTATATCCACATAAAATAAATATTTCCTTATCATATGAATCAATAATTAATTATTCACAAATAATATTACAGAATCACATTTATGACAACCAGGCCGTTCCCAGGAAAGAGGGGGCTTTCCAATAAAGATTTCTCCTTACTGGCGCGCAATTAGATGACCAAACCTCTCCTTAGACAGAACTTTCTAGACATTGCCAATAATGTTATATAATAATATTATTCAAATAATATGAATTATTGATCTGATAATGGAAAATACTGTGCAGCAACAATTATTGAAACAACAATAATATAAAATATCAATGCAACAATTATTGAATCAATAAAATAAAATATTGAACAATAACTACTGTAACAATTATTGAGTAGTGCCTTCTTACGTAAGAATCAATAATTGGTGCAATACCGTGTGCTACTGTATTTTAATCACCGGGTATTCCAACAGTATTAACGGTAACAACTACGCCGTTATTTATAAATAACTTATACTTGTCGTTTTCTTCATCCAATCGCTTTCCGTTATGGGGCCCACACAAGGCTGCGCCGTCGTACGAATATTCCCCGACAGCAAAAATATTCCACGACCAAACGAATATTCCTCGACAAAATGAATATTTTATAACCACTTGCTTATTTTATAAAATTTGCACATTTCACCCATAACCAAAGTATTATATCAAATTAACCCCTTATTATTCACAACAATATTTAAAGAAAATTTAATTTTATTCATTAATAAGTTGGGGTCTTACACACGCGGTTTGTCACAGCCAAGCAATTCAAAGAATTGGGACCACCAGAATTTAAGGAAAAGCCGGATCCGATCATGGCAGAAACGTGGGTCAAACAAATTACCAAGATATTCGATGTCTTGGGATGCACGGAGGAATAGAAGGTTCCATTCGCCACCTTTATGTTCCGCGGTGAGGCAGACTACTGGTGGGAGTCTGTGAAGCGTACCCAGCCTGACGCACTGAACATGTCCTGGGAAACATTTCAAAAACTGTTCAATGACAAGTACTTTCTTGAAAGTATTCGTCATATGAAGGAGGTGGAGTTTATCAGACTAGAACAAAACAATATGATGGTGTCCCAGTACGAGGCGAAGTTTGCAGAGTTATCCAGGTTTGCACCTCATTTGGTCAAAAATGAGGAACGAATGACAAGGATGTTTTTGAGAAGTCTAAAACCCGAGATTTGGCAATATCTTATCTCTCATAAATTTTCTTTATATTCAGATGTTGTAAACAGGGCTCAATTATTAGAGCGAGATAATGAGTATGTGCAACCGAGGGACCACAACGAGGGTCATACCGGTGGCGGCAGTCATCGAAGTAATGAAAACCAGCAGGGAGGTAAACATTTGGACAAAGGCGGTAACCACTCTGGTGGTAATCGTGGTCGTGATAATAGAAGGAGCGAGTCGGGAGGAGATTTCAAGAAGAGAAGGTACAACAATGATAACGTGAAGACGTCAGCACAAATATCAACTGTTTCTAGGGGAGGAGAACGACCACCGGTCGTATGTTACAAATGTGGGAAAGAGGGACATATTAGCCCAAACTGCCCACAATAATCTAAGGTATGTTATAACTGTGGAAAGGAGGGTCATATAGCTCGAGAGTGTTCTGTAGTAAAACCAAGTTCAGCGGGGATGGTGACTCCAAAAGCTGTCCCGGATAAGTCAAAATCAGCGGTTCTTGGAAGAGCGTTTGTCGTGACTGGCCAAAACGCGAGAAACCCGAACGAGGTGATCACGGGTAAGCTAATCTTGAATTCTTGCGAAGTTTATACTTTACTAGATACCGGTTCTACCCATTCTTTTATCTCTTCTGCTTGTGCTCAACGTTTGAACTTGACTCCGGAGAAATTGACCTTTGACTTATCTGTTGAAACGCCGTTGGGTGAAACCTTTGTTACATCTACAGTTTATAAATCTTGTTTAATCCAAGTTGGCACAATCATATTACCTGTTGACCTTATCTCTTTAAAGATACTTGCTTTTGATGTGATTTTAGGAATTGATTGTTTTCGTAAGGTTGTTAGTTTTCATATTCCTAACCAACCTGTCATACGAATTCAAATTACTAAACCACTAAAATCAGTCACTGTCATATCAAGCCACAAAGCTATTCGTTTATTAAAAAACGGATGTCAAGCTTTCTTAGCCCATGTCATGGACTTGAACAAAAATACGTCAGATTTGAATGATATTTCTGTTGTTAGTGAATTTCCTGACGTATTTCCTGTCCTAACCCAGAGCGTGATATTGAATTTTTGTATTGATCTTCAACCCGATACAAAACTCATTTCTAAAATCTCATATTGAATAGCTCCTATTGAACTTCAGGAGTTAAAAACCCAACTATAGAAGTTGGTACCCGAGCCTCTATCTGGTGACTTCCTTTGTAGAATGCACCAAAGTCAGACTCTCCGTAAGGGACTCTATATTTGTGTGGTGGTAAAATAATAGGTGCCATTGTGACGTGATATCCAAGATTGGGATATGAATCACAATTGAGAGCAACCGAAGTCGGTGACCAAAGTACGTAGCTTTCTGGGCTTAACTGGTTACTATCGGAGATTCGTGGAAGGATTTTCTCGAATCGCTACTCCGTTAACTTAGCTGACTCAAAAAGATATAAAATTCATATGGAGCGAGGAATGCGAGAAGATTTTCCAATAGCTCAAGAGGCGACTCATTCGGAACCTGTTCTGACCATACCATCCTGGAAAAGCGAACGTGGTAGCTGACGAGTTGAGTAGAAGATTGTACGCGAGTACGAGTGCGATATTGTTGAACACAAAGACCTATTTTGTATAATTTATAAATGATAGAGATAGAGTTGAAGACTCTAGGTACCCATGTGATGATATACGAGTAAAAACGACTTTAATCGATAACGTTAAAGCCGCTCAAGCTACAGACCTGGAGCTGATGAATATAAAGAAGAAGGTGCAAGAATGTGTTATTCTAGAAGTAAGAGTCGATGAAGAGAAGAAAGCTCAAGCCTTCGATTTAATTGAAATCCTCGATCGAGTAGGAACTGTAGCCTATAGACTCGTCTTAACGCTAAGCATGTCTCGTGTTCATAATATTTTTCACATATCTAAGCTTCGTAAATATGTTAAAGACCCGAACCACATTATTGAGTTAGAACCAGACGAGATAGCTGAAGATTTAACGTACGAGGAGGTACCTGTTAAGATCTTGGATAGGAAAGAACATGTCCTACGCACGAAGGTTATACCACAAGTTAAGGTTTTGTGGAGAAACTATGCTATTGAAGAAATGACCTGAGAGTTGGAATCAGAAATGAAAGTGAGGTATCCTCACCTTTTTGAAACATCAGGTACGTACGTTAATTTCGAGGACGAAATTTCATAAGGAGGGGAGGTTGTAAGACCCCAACTTATTAATGAATAAAATCAAATTTTCTCTAAATATTATTGTGAATAATAAGGGGTTAATTTGATATAATACTTTGGTTATGGGTGAAATATATAAATTTTGCAAAATAAGCAAGTGGTTATAAAATATTCATTTTGTCGAGGAATATTCGTTTGGTCGTGGAATATTTTTGCTGTCGGAGAATATTCGTACGACGGCACAGCCTTGTGTGGGCCCCATAACGGAAAGCGATTGGATGAAGAAAACGACAAGTATAAGTTATTTATAAATAACGGCGTAGTTGTTACCGTTAATACTGTTGGAATACCCGGTGATTAAAATACAGTAGCACACGGTATTGCACCAATTATTGATTCTTACGTAAGAAGGCACTACTCAATAATTGTTACAGTAGTTATTGTTCAATATTTTATTTTATTGATTCAATAATTGTTGTATTGATATTTTATATTATTGTTGTTTCAATAATTGTTGCTGCACAGTATTTTCCATTATCAGATCAATAATTCATATTATTTGAATAATATTATTATATAACATTATTGGCAATGTCTAGAAAGTTCTGTCTAAAGAGAGGTTTGGTCATCTAATTACGCGCCAGTAAGGAGAAATCCTTATTGGAAAGCCCCCTCTTTCCTAGGAACGATCGTGGTAATTTTTGGATATGTTATACATATATAAGTTGAGTATATGTCCACAAATTTTGAACCGTTAAAAATGAACGTATGATTTATTATAAATTTTACGAGATGACTGGTTCAGAAATTGTTGAATTTTCGGAGTTAATCATTTTGGTGGAAAATTCTAGAATTAGTGGGCCCCACTCTTGGTTGGTGAAGAAATGTACTGAGATTTTTATTCAAATGTGGTGGGTGGGAATAGTAGCAGGTAAAGCCATCAGGTTGCAGGTTAAGTCTGCTTCGGCGTGCTAACATTTTTCTATAAATAGAGGGCTAAGTTAGAATTGAAAATCACACCAGAAACAAGTTTTCTCTCTTTCTCTCTCTAGATTATTGAGTGTATTTTGTGAGTATTTAGATACTTTGAGAATTCTATTCATCAGAGCAAGTTGTTTCAGCCTTACACCGGTATTTCGACTAGAAGTACTGATATTTTGAGGTAAGGGATATTATCTTCTTCTTAAATGATATTATTTTCTTCAATGTCATTATGCTGAAATATTGATATGAACTTTTTATCAAATTTGAAACTTTTTGTGTCGGGGTTACTATTCACGTATACGTTACTATTCACGTATACGGCACTATTCACGAATACGGCACTATTCACCGAAAAATAAAATTTTCTCTTTTTGTCCAAGATATCTATTATGGTTACTATCTTTGATTGTATCCATGTTTTGATCTTTATTTTTGAATTCTGCTTCACAATTGATTATTATGAAGTATTATTGATCTTGGATAAACTGTTATACGAATCCCTAATATTTGTCCTTCTGTCTCACTGGATTCGTTCTCTTTAAGATATTTTTCATCATCCTCAGTCCTAAATGATGATATTACTGAATATCTTTGGCCTGTAGTGCAAAGATATATGATTACTTGATGAATATCTTTGGCCTGTAGTGCAAAGATGAACAGGTGTTGAGATGAACATGACTGACAGGTGATACAAATGAATATCTTTGGCCTGTAGTGCAAAGATGAATATTTGGATAAAGATGATTATTAATTGATGTTACAGGGATAAAATATTGATGATGTACTTTTAAATCTTAGAAGATAGTAGAATTCTTTCTCTACTTGACTCTTCTAATGGTTTGCTGTTTCCGCTGCAGTTGTTGATCTAAAACTTGTTGTCGATTATATTCTATCAGATTTTTCCCTGTTGAAGACTAACGATAATTTGTTGTATATTATCTTAGTCATAATATTCTTTACTGGGCTAGTTGAGCTCACCCTTTTCCTTTTTGTTCCATTTTTCTTCTCAGGAGGTGAGAACATAGCAGGATCTAGTCGGGGTATGGAGTGATGGTTCTAGAAAGATATTTTAGCAGTCCTCACTATTTCTGTAAAATAGTGTTTGAATAATTGTAATGAGGATTTATTTGAGTGTGGATATTGTCCAGAAGACAATATTTGTATTTAAACTCACAGTATGTGTTGTCGTATTTTGCACGACAATTATATTATTGAAGTTGTAGTTTGCTTTCTGTACCATGTATTTGGCGACTCAGAATGGGTGTTGTATACCTATTTTGGGGGCGTCACAGTTAATGTTGAGGTGTTTTATCAGTATTTTTATCGGAATAGCGGTATTAAAAATCAAATCAGGGTTTTTTAAGAAATATTACGGGGGTTATAATTTTTAATCCGACCGCTGGATCGTGGTAATTTTTGGATATGTTATTCATATATAAGTTAAGTATATGTCCACAAATTTTGAACCGTTAAAAATGAATGTATGATTTGTTATGAATTTTACGAGATGACTGGTTCAGAAATTATTGAATTTTCGGAGTTAATCATTTTGGTGGAAAATTTTAGAATTGGTGGGCCCCACTCTTGGTTGGTGAAGAAATGTACTGAGATTTTTATTCAAATGTGGTGGGTGGGAATAGTAACAGGTAAAGCCATCAGGTTGCAGGTTAAGTCTGCTTCGGCGTGCTAATATTTTCCTATAAATAGAAGGCTAAGTTAGAATTAAAAATCACACCAGAAACAAGTTTTCTCTCTTTCTCTCTCTAGATTATTGAGTGTATTTTGTGAGTATTTAGATACTTTGAGAGTTTCTATTCATCAGAGCAAGTTCTTTCAGCCTTATACCGGTATTTCGACCAGAAGTACTGATATTTTGAGGTAAGGGATATTATCTTCTTCTTAAATGATATTATTTTCTTCAATATCATTATGCTGAAATATTGATATGAACTTTTTATCAAATTTGAAACTTTTTGTGTCGGGGTTACTATTCACGTATATGACACTATTCACGTATACGGCACTATTCACGAATACGGCACTATTTACCGAAAAATAAATTTTTTCCTTTTTGTCCAAGATGTCTATTATGGTTACTATCTTTGATTGTATCCATGTTTTGATCTTTATTTTTGAATTCTGCTTCACAATTGATTATTATGAAGTATTATTGATCTTGGATAAACTGTTATACGAATCCCTACTATTTGTCCTTCTGTCTCACTGGATTCATTTTTTTAAAGATATTTTTCATCATCCTCAGTTCTAAATGATGATATTACTGAATATCTTTGGCCTGTAGTGCAAAGATGTATGATTACCTGATGAATATCTTTGGCCTGTAGTGCAAAGATGAACAGGTGTTGAGATGAACATGACTGACTGGTGATACAAATGAATATCTTTGGCTTGTAGTGCAAAGATGAATATTTGGTTAAAGATAATTATTAATTGATGTTACAGGGATAAAATATTGATGATGGACTTTTAAATCTTAGAAGATAGTTGAATTCATTCTCTACTTCACTCTTCTAATGGTTTGCTGTTTCCGCTGCAGTTGTTGATCTAAAACTTGTTGTCGATTATATTCTATCAGATTTTTCTCTGTTGAATACTAATGATAATTTGTTGTATATTATATTAGTCATAATATTCTTTACTGGGCTAGTTGAGCTCACCCTTTTCTTTTTTGTTCCATTTTTCTTCTTAGGAGGTGAGAACATAGCAGGATCTAGTCAGGGTATGGGGTGATGCTTCTAGAAAGATGTTTTAGCAGTCCTCACTATTTCTGTAAAATAGTGTTTGAATAATTGTAATGATGACTTATTTAAGTGTGGATATTGTCTAGAAGACAATATTTGTATTAAACTCACAGTATGTGTTGTCGTATGTTGCACGACAGTTGTATTATTGAAGTTGTAGTTTGATTTTTGTACCATATATTTGACGACTCAGAATGGGTGTTGTATACCTATTTTGGGGGCGTCACAGTTGGTATCAGAGCTTAGGGATATGATCCCTGGCTAAGATGTGAGACAAGAACTAGGAGGGGAGAGACGGGGAATTCCTTCGCTAGTATGACCTAACTAAGTTTATTTGGTGTTTATTTGGTCGGTCAGAGTATAGGGATAATATATGATATGACTATTAACCCTTGTTTTATGGCAGTATTTAAGAATGGCAGCTGAGCACGTTAATAATGGAGTAAATCAGACCGTGGAGACACCTTTGATCACCACCCAGGGAAACGTGCAACAGGAAGGCAATATTCCACCTATAAACAACGTTACCGAGCAAACGATGAATGATGGAATGTTTAGGAGCTTTTTGCAGTTCATGCAAAATCAGACGAGAGAGACTCGTGTGCAGAATACGGGTGGAAATGATAACAACGCGCGGTTTGTCACAGCCAAGCAGTTCAAAGAATTGAGACCACCAGAATTTAAGGGAAAGCCGGATCCGATCATGGCGGAAACGTGGGTCAAGCAAATTACCAAGATATTCGATGTCTTGGGATGCACGGAGGAACAGAAGGTTCCATTCGCCACCTTTATGTTCCGTGGTGAGGCAAACTACTGGTGGGAGTCTGTGAAGCGTACCCAGCCTGACGCACTCAACATGTCCTTGGAAACATTTCAAAAACTGTTCAATGACAAGTACTTTCCTGAAAGTATTCGTTATATGAAGGAGGTAGAGTTTATCAGACTGGAACAAAACAACATGACGGTGTCCCAGTACGAGGCGAAGTTTGCAGAATTATCCAGGTTTGCACCTTATTTGGTCAAAAATGAGGAACGAATAATAAGGATGTTTCTAAGAGGTCTAAAACCCGAGATTCGGTAATATCTTATCTCTCATAAATTTTTTTTATATTCAGATGTTGTAAACATGGCTCAATTATTAGAGCGAGATAATTAGTATGTGCAACCGAGGGACCACAACCAGGGTCATACCGGTGGCAGCAGTCATCGAAGCAATGAAAACCAGCAGGGAGGAAAACATTCGGACAAAAGCGGTAACCACTCTGGTGGTAATCGTGGTCGTGATAATAGAAGGAGCGAGTCGGGAGGAGATTTCAAGAAGAGAAGGTACAACAATGATAACGTGAAGACGTCAGGACAAACATCAACTGTTTTTAGGGGAGGAGAACGAGCACCGGTCGTTTGTTACAAATGCGGGAAGGAGGGACACATCAGCCCAACTGCCCACAACAGTTCAAGGTATGTTATAACTGTGAAAAGGAAGGTCATATAGCTAAATATTGTCTTGTTATGAAACCAAGTTCAACGGGGATAGTGACTCTGAAGGCTGTTCCGGACAAGTCAAAGTCGGTGATTCCTGGAAGGACGTTTGTCGTGACTGCCCAAAACGCGAGAAACCCAAACGAGGTGATCACGGGTAAGCTAATCATAAACTCTTGCGAAGTTTATACCTTATTAGATACCGGTTCTACCCATTCTTTTATCTCTCCTGCTTGTGCTCAACGTTTAAACTTGACTCCGGAGAAATTAGACTTTGACCTATCTATGGAGACTCCGTTAGGAGAAACTTTCATTACATCTACAGTTTATAAATCTTGCTTAATCCAAGTTGGTACAATCACATTACCTGTTGACCTTATCTCTTTAAAGATACTTGCTTTTGATGTGATTTTAGGAATTGATTGGTTAACTACTCATCATGCCAAAATTGATTGTTTTCGTAAGGTTGTTAGTTTTCATATTCCTAACCAACCTGTTATGCGAATTCAAGCAACCAAACCACTAAAATCAATCACTGTCATATCAAGCCATAAAGCCATTCGTTTATTGAAAAACGGATGTCAAGCTTTCATAGCCCATGTTATGGACTTGAACAAAAATACGTCAGATTTGAATAATATTTCTGTTGTTAGTGAATTTCCTGACGTATTTCCTGAAGAACTTCCCGGTCTACCCCCAGAACGTGAAGTTGAATTCTTTATTGACCTTGAACCTAGTACAAAGCCCATTTCTAAAACCCCATATCGAATGGCTCCTATTGAAGTTCAGGAGTTAAAGGTTCAACTACTGGAGTTGTTGGACATCGGTTTTATTCGTCCTAGTACATCTCCTTAGGGTGCTCCTGTGTTATTCGTAAAGATGAAAGACGGGAGTATGCAACTTTGTATCGACTACCAAGAATTGAATCATGTCACTATCAAGAATAGGTATCCGCTACCTCGCATTCATGACCTGTTTGACCAGTTACAAGGAGCACAATTCTTTTCAAAGATCGATCTTCATTCTGGATATCATCAGCTGAAGATTAAAACTGAGGATATTCCAAAGACTGCCTTCAGAACTCGGTACGGGCATTATGAATACTTAGTCATGTCTTTTGGATTGACTAATGCTCCTACTGCCTTCATGGATATGATGAACCGTGTATTCAAAGAATATTTAGATCAGTTCGTTGTTTTCTTTATTGATGACATCCTCATATATTTCAAAAGCCGTGAAGATCATGAGCTCCATTTGAAGCTGGTACTGCAAAGGCTTCGTGAAAACAAGCTATATGCCAAATTGAAGAAATGCGAGTTCTGGCTTGAGGAAGTAGCATTCCTTGGGCACGTGGTGTCAAAACATGGAGTATCTGTCGACCCGACGAAGATTGAAGCCATACAAAGTTGGGAGCAACCGAAGTCGGTGACCGAAGTACGTAGCTTTCTGTGCTTAGCTAGGTATTACCGGAGATTTATGGAAGGATTTTCTAGAATCGCTACTCCGTTAACTCAGCTGACTCAGAAGGATACAAAATTTGGTTGGAGCGAGGATTGTGAGAAGAGTTTTCAAGAACTCAAGAGGAGACTCATTTCGGCACCTGTTCTGACAATACCATCTGGTTCGGATGGATTTGTTATCTACAGCGATGCTTCAGGCAAAGGGTTAGGATGTGTTCTCATACAACATGGGAAAGTCATAGCCTATGCCTCGCGACAACTCAAAGAATATGAGAGGAATTATCCTGCTCATGATTTGGAGTTGGCAGCAGTCGTTTTCGCATTGAAGATTTGGAGACACTACCTGTATGGGGAGAAAATGGAGATCTATACGGATCATAAAAGCCTCAAATATTTCTTCACCCAAAAGGAACTCAACATGCGGCAACGACGTTGGCTTGAGCTGTTGAAAGATTACGATCATACCATCCAATATCATCCTGGAAAAGCGAACGTAGTAGCTGACGCATTGAGTAGAAGATCATACGCGGGTACGAGTGCAATGGTGTTAACACAAAGGCCCATTTTGTATGATTTGCAAATGATGGAGATAGAGATGAAGGCTCCAAGTACCCACATGATGATATCAAATATATGAGTAGAACCAACTTTAATTGATAAAGTTAAAGCCGCTCAAGCTACGGACATGGAGCTGATGCGTATGAAGAAAAAAGTGCAAGAAGGTGCTATTCCAGAAGCAGAAATCGATGAAAAAGGAATACTTCGAGTCAACTCCAGACTTTG
The DNA here is from genome assembly GCA_016801055.1 of Panax notoginseng. Lineage (NCBI taxonomy): Eukaryota > Viridiplantae > Streptophyta > Magnoliopsida > Apiales > Araliaceae > Panax > Panax notoginseng. The sequence goes on along the minus strand of CM029014.1, from coordinate 36,077,843 downwards.
TGTTCCTAACGATTTTGACTTGAAGCATAAAATCATAATAGAGGCACACAACACACCGTTTACAATTCATCCTGGGAGTACCAAAATGTATCACGATCTTTGACATACATTTTAGTGGAGCAATATGAAAAGAGAGATCGCGGAGTTTATCTCGAGGTGTTTAACTTGTCAACGTGTAAAAGCGGAGCATCAAGTACCAAAGGGTCCATTGTAACCACTTGAGATTCCGAAATAGAAGTGGGAACACATTACTATAGATTTTGTTACGGGTCTTCCCAAGGTTTCCCAAGGAATAGATGCGATTTGGGTTGATAGATTAACCAAGTCTGCTCATTTCTTACCTAACGTGAGACTTATTCCCTTGAACGTCTTGCTAGTATGTACGTGAATGAGATTATGAGATTGCATGGCACGTCAATATCCGTAGTTTTGGATCATGACCCAAGATTCACTTCACGATTTTGGGTTAGCTTGCAGAAAGCTATGGGCACGGATTTACGATTTAGTTCAGCATACCATTCTCAAACGGACGGGCAATCAGAGAGGACTATTCAAACCCTTGAAGATCTATTAAGACTCTGTGTTCTAGATTTCAAAGGAAGTTGGGATAAGTACTTGCCACCGGTGGAATTCTCCTATAACAATAGTTATCAGGCAAGTATAGGTATGGCTCCATTTGAAGCCTTGTATGGACGAAAGTGTTGTTCTCCAGTATGCTGGGACGAGGTGGGTGAAGCAACATTGTTGGGACCAGAATTGGTACGCATAACTACAAAGAATATCTAAACGATTTGACAACGTATACAAACGTCACAGGATCGACAAAAGAGTTATGCCGATTTTCATCGAAAGGATGTAGAATTTAGTATTGGGGATCATGTATTGTTGCGTGTTGCACCATGGAAAGGAGTTACAAGATTTTGGAAGAGAGGAAAGCTCAATTTACGATTTGTTGGTCCATTTGAAATTCTTGACTGAATAGAAAATGTGGCATATCGACTCGCATTACCTCCAAGCATGTTTCGTGTTCATAATGTTTTTTACATATCTGTGTTTTGTAAATATGTGAAAGACCCGAACCACATAATTGAGTTAGAACCAGACAAGATAGCCGAAGATTTAACGTACGAGGAGGTACCTGTTAAGATCTTGGATAGGAAAGAGCATGTTCTACACACGAAGGTTATACCACAAGTTAAGGTTTTGTGGAGAAACCATGCTATTGAAGAAATGACCTGGGAGTTGGAATCAGAAATGAAATCGAGGTATCCTCACCTTTTCGAAACACCAGGTACGTACGTCAATTTCGAGGACGAAATTTCATAAGGAGGGGAGGTTGTAAGACCCCAACTTATTAATAAATGAAATTAAATTTCTTCTATTTATTATTTTGAAATAGAAAGGGTTGATTTGATTAATGTGGTTAGTTATGGGTAAAATGCGCAAATATTTCAAATAAGCAAGTGGTTATAAAATATTCATTTTTGGTCGGTGAATATTCGTTTGGTCGTAGAATATTCTCGCTGTCGGGGAATATTCGTACGACGGCGCAGCCTTGTGTGGGCCCCATAACGGAAAGCGATTGGATGAAGAAAACGACAAGTATAAGTTATTTATAATTAATGGCGTAGTTGTTACCGTTAATACTGTTGGAATACCTGGTGATTAAAATACAGTAACACACGGTATTGCACCAATTATTGATTCTTACGTAAGAAGGCACTACTCAATAATTGTTACAGTAGTTACTGTTCAATATTTTATTTTATTGATTCAATAATTGCTGCGTTGATATTTTATATTATTATTGTTTTAATAATTGTTGCTGCACAGTATTTTCTATTATCAAATCAATAATTCATATTATTTAAATAATATTATTAGATAGCATTATTGGCAATGTCTAGAAAGTTCTGTCCAATGAGAGGTTTGGTCATCTAATTGCGCGCTAGTAAGGAGAAATCCTTATTGGAAAGCCCCCTCTTTCCTGGGAACAACCTGGTTGTCATAAATGTGATTCTGTAATATTATTTGTGAATAATTAATTATTGATTCATATGATAAGGAAATATTTATTTTATTTGGATATAAATGTTGGATATATTTATTGTGGTTAAAAATGAAAGAGTTAATGTTGAGGTATTTTATCAGTATTTTTATCAGAATGGCGGTATTAAAAATCAAATCAGGGTTTTTTTGAGAAATATTACGGGGGTTATAATTTTTAATCCGACCGCTCGATCGTGGTAATTTTTGGATATGTTATTCATATATAAGTTGAGTATATGTCCACAAATTTTGAACCGTTAAAAATGAATGTATGATTTGTTATGAATTTTACGAGATGACTGGTTCAGAAATTGTAGAAGTTGCGGAATTTGTCATTTTGGCAGAAAATTTTAGAATTGGTGGGCCCCACTTTTGGTTGGTGAAAATGTTATGAGATTTTTATTCAAATGTGGTGGGTGGGAATAGTAGCAGGTAAAGCCATCAGGTTACAGGTTAAGTCTGCTTCGGCGTGCTAACATTTTCCTATAAATAGAGGACTAAGTTAGAATTAAAAATCACACCAAAAACAAGTTTTCTCTCTTTCTCTCTCTAGATTATTGAGTGTATTTTAGAAGTATTTAGATACTTTATGAGTTTCTATTCATCAGTGCAAGTTTTCTTCAGCCTTATACCGATATTCCGAACAGAAGTATTGATATTTTGAGATAAGGGATATTATTTTCTTCTTAAATGATATTATTTTCTTCAATATCATTATGCTAAAATATTGATATGAGTTTTTTTATCAAATTTGAAACTTTTTGTGTCGGGGTTACTATTCACGTATACGGCACTATTCACGTATACGACACTATTCACGAATACGGAACTATTCACCGAAAAATAATTTTTTTCTTTTTGTCCAAGATGTCTATTATGGTTACTATATTTGATTGTATCCATATTTTGATCTTTATTTTTGAATTCTGCTTTACAATTGATTATTATGAAGTATTATTGATCTTGGATAAACTGTTATATGAATCCCCACTATTTGTCCTTCTGTCTCACTGGATTCGTTTTCTTTAAGATATTTTTCATCATCCCCAGTCCTAAATGATGATATTACTGAATATCTTTGGTCTGTAGTGTGACGCCCCCAAAACAGGTATACAACACCTATTCGGAGTCGTCAATAACATGGTACAGAAACAACTACAACTTTATTAATACAACATAAAAACTGTGAGTGTAAATACAAATATTGTCATCTAGACAATATCCACACTCAAATAAGTCCTCATTACAATTATTGGAACAATATTTTACAAAAAAAAATGGTGAGGACTACTAAAACAACTTCCTAGAACCTTCATTCCATACCCCGACTAGTACCTGCTACATTCTCGCCTCCTGAGAAGAAAATGGAACAACAAGGAAAAGGGTGAGCTCAACTAGCCCAGTAAAGAATATTATGACTAAGATAATATACAACAATTTATCGTTAGTCTTCAACAGGGAAAAATTTAATAGAATACAATAGACAACAAGTTTTAATTCAATATTCGCAGCGGAAAATAATAATTCATAGAGAAGTTACGTAGAGAATGAAATCTACGATTATCTATGAATTTAAAAGCCCATCATCAACATTTTATCCCTGTAACATCAATCAATAAATATCTTGAATCAAATTGTCATCTTTGCACTACAGGCCAAAGATATCCATCAGTTGGTCATGTTCACCTCAACACCTGTTCATCTTTGCACTACGGGCCAAAGATATTCATCAGAAATTATTCATCTTTGCACTACAGGGCAAAGATATTCAGTTATATCATCATTTAAGACTGAGGATGATGAAAAATATTTTAAAGAAAACGAATCCAGTGAAGCAAAATAACAAATATTAAGGATTCGTATTTCAATTTATCCATGTCCAAAAATACCTTATCATAGTGAAGTAAAATTCAAGAATGATCAAAACATGGATACAATCAAAGCTAGTATCCAGAATAGATATTTGGACGAAAAGAAGGAAATTTCATTTTTCGGTGAATAGTAACTCGTGAATAGTAACTCGTGAATAGTAACTCATGAATAGTAACCCCGACATGAAAAGTTCTAAATTTGATAAAAATTCAGATCAATACTTCGGCATAATGATATTGAAGAAAATAATATCATTTAAGAAGAAATAACATCCCTTACCTCGGAAAGACGGTACTTTTGACTGGAATACTAGATATAGTGCTGAAGGAAACTTACACCGTAAAGCAACACTCAAAATATCAAATACTCACAAGAATACGCTCGTTATAGAGAGAGAAATAGAGAGAAACTTGTGTTTCTGGTGTGATTTCAATTCTAACCTAAGCACCCTATTTATAGGAAAATGCTTAGAACACCAAAGCAGAAAATTTAATATAATAATAATATATTTATCAAATTTTCCTTAGCCCACCTCTAGACATCTGATCTCAGCCCATTTATATCACATGTTAGCCCACTTAAATGCCAAGAAAACGTTTTTCTTCAAAATAATAAATAAAACTTCCAAAAATCAATTATTTCGGAACTTCAGAACTTCAATAATTCATAATAAATAGCCCTTTTATCAGAAAATTCGAATCTCGCGTTTTTTTATAGGAAATTCAATTCTCTACAACTTTGCAGAAGAAAGTTTTTTCAAATTCCAAACAGAAATTGACCGAAATTCACAAACGGGCGATTTTATAGTCAATAATAAATTTTCGGTCAAGAATTATGTCTACCAACACACAAAACACGTGTTAATCATTTAATGCCACAAAAATACTCTTCCTCCTCATATAATCATATATCCCACATTCATTGTAAAAATACCTCCATCAATATATTATTAAAATAATATATTTAAATGAATTATTTTATCAGAAAAAGATAAAATATTAATTTTCAACAATTGTCACATTAAAATTTTTCTCTATCTATATCCACATAAAATCACTATTTTCCTCGTCATATAAATCAATAATTAATTATACACAAATAATATTACAGAATCACAGTACTGGCAACCAGGTCGTTCCCAGGAAAGAGGGGGCTTTCCAATAAGGATCTCTCCTTACTGGCGCGCAATTAGATGACCAAACCTCTCCTTAGACAGAACTTTCTAGACATTGCCAATAATGTTATCTAATAATATTATTCAGATAATATGAATTATTGTTCCGATAATAGAAAATACTGTGTAGTGACAATTATTAAAACAACAGTAATATGAAATATCAACGCAGCAATTATTGAATCAATAAAATACAATATTGAACAGTAATTACTGTAACAATTATTGAGTAGTGCCTTCTTTCGTAAGAATGAATAATTGGTGCAATATCGTGTGCTACTGTGCAACAACGCGTATTACTGTGTTTTAACCACCGGGTATTCCAACAGTATTAACGGTAACAACTATGCCGTTATTTATAAACAACTTATTTTTGTCGTTTTCTTCATCCAATCGTTTTTCATTATGGGGCCCACACAAGGCTGCGCCGTCGTACGAATATTCCCCGACAACAAGAATATTCTACGACCAAACAAATATTCCCCGACAATAATGAATATTTTAGGACCACTTGCTTATTTAAAATATTTACGCATTTTACCCATAACTAACCACATTAATCAAATCAACCCTTACTATTTCAAAATAATAAATAGAGGAATTAAATTTCATTTATTAATAATTTGGGGTCTTACATGTAGTGCAATGATGTATGATTACCTAATGAATATCTTTGGCCTGTGCAAAGATGAACATGTGTTGAGATGAACATGACTGACTGGTGATACAAATGAATATCTTTGGCCTGTAGTACAAAGATGAATATTTGGTTAAAGATGATTATTAATTGATGTTACAGGGATAAAATATTGATGATGGACTTTTAAATCTTAGAAGATAGTAGAATTCATTCTCTACTTGACTCTTATAATGGTTTGTTGTTTCTGCTGCAGTTGTTGATCTAAAACTTGTTGTCGATTATATTCTATCAGATTTTTTCATGTTGAATACTAATGATAATTTGTTGTATATTATCTTAGTCATAATATTCTTTACTAGGCTAGTTGAGCTCACCCTTTTTCTTTTTGTTCTATTTTTCTTCTCAGGAGGTGAGAACATAGCAGGATCTAGTCGGGGTATGGAGTGATACTTCTAGAAAGATGTTTTAGCAGTCCTCACTATTTCTATAAAATAGTGTTTGAATAATTGTAATGAGGACTTATTTGAGTGTGGATATTGTCTAGAAGACAATATTTGTATTAAACTCACAGTATGTGTTATCGTATTTTGCACGACAATTAAATTATTGAAGTTGTAGTTTGCTTTTTGTACCATGTATTTGGCGACTCAGAATGGGTGTTGTATACCTATTTTGGGGGCGTCACAAATGGAACCTTTTGCTCCTCTGAGCATTCCAAGATATCAAATATCTTGGTGATCTACTTTATCCATGTCTCTGCCTTAAGTGGTTCTGGCTTTCCCAAAAACTCCGGTGGTCCTAGCACCTTGAACTGTTTAGCGATGACCAACCGTGGGTTGCCAGTGTTTCCACCTGCATTATGAACAGGAGTCTCTCTCGTTTAGTGTTGCATGAATTCTAAAAAGATCCTAAACGTACCGTCGTTCATCATTTGGTCTGTGCCGTTGTTCACCTGAGGATTGTTGCCTTCCTGATGCACATTATCCTGAGTATTGATCTGTGGTGACTCAACAGTCTCATGTGCTCCATTGCTATTCTCAACATTCTCGGATGTCAGTTTCAAATACTGTCACAAAACAAGGGTTAATTGACATGCAACATATTATCCCTATATTCTGACCGACCAAACAAATACCAAATAAACTTATTCAGGTCATACTAGCGAAGGAATTTCCCGTCTCTCCCCTCCTAGTTCTTGTCTCACATCTCAGCCAGGGATCATATCTCTAAGCTTTGATACCAACTGTGACGACCCCAAAATAGGTATACATCACCCATTTTGAGTCGCCAAATACATGGTATAGAAACAAATACAACTTCAGTAATACAATTGTCGTGCAGAATACGACAACACATATACTGTGAGTTTGAATACAAATATTGTCTACTAGAGAGTATACAAACTCAAAAGGAGTCCTCATTATAATTATCACACTATTTCATAGAATAGTGAGGACTACTAATGCAACCATCTGGACAGCCAATCCATTCCCCGACTAGTCCCAGCTATATTCTCATTTCCTGAAGAGAATAGTGAAAAAAAGGGTGAGCTCAACTAGCCCAGTAAGAAATATTATGACTAAGATAATGTAAAATAAATTATCATTAGTCTTCAACAGGAAAAAATCTGATAAAATATAATAGACAACAAGTTTTAGATCAACAACTGCAGCGGAAAAAGCAATCCATTAGAAGAGTTAAGTAGAGCATAAAACCTACTATCGTCTATGATTTAAAAGATTTATCATCAATTTTATTGCTGAGATTCAGCTTAATAAATAATCCACATCATCGAATCATCCCTGCACTACGGGCCAAAGATAATCGTGTTTTCATCAACGGTCATGATCATGCCATAAAATAATTCATCTTTGCACCCTTGGCCGAAGAGAATCCATGGCCATAATCATACCAACAACTATCCATCAATGCACTACTGGCCAATGAGGACTTTTACCACATCATTTGTAACATTACGGTCATGATTATACCGAATAATTTCTAGTCATAATCATACCAAATCCATCTATGCACTACAGGCCACAGATGACTTTCAACAGAATATAAACATGAGGATGATGACAATGATATAATAATTCAATAAAACAAATTCAAGGATAAATTTTAAAGATTTATAATTTAATTTATCCAGAAATCAATAACGTCCAAATTTTCAACATGATACTACTTTGTGGAGTTAAATTCAAGAATAATACTCAGTTGGTCATGTTCATCTCAACACCTGTTCATCTTTGCACTACGGGCCAAAGATATTTATCAGGTAATCATTCATCTTTGCACTACAGACCAAAGATATTCAGTAATATCATCATTTAGGACTGAGGATGATGAAAAATATCTTTAAAAAAATAAATCCAGTGAGATAAAAGAACAAATATTAGGAATTCGTATTACAGTTTATCCAAGTTCAATAATACTCCGAAATAACCAATTTCGAAGCAGAATTCAAAAATAATGATCAAAACATGGATACAATCAAAGATAGTAACCATAATAACCATCTTGGATAAAATGAAGAAAATTTTATTTTTGGGTGAATAGTGCCGTATTCGTGAATAGTGTCGTATACGTGAATAGTGCCGTATACGTGAATAGTAATCCTGACACAAAAAGTTCCAAATTTGATAAAAAGTTCAAACCAATATTTCGGCATAATGATATTGAAAGAAGTAATATCATTTACGAAAAAAATAGCATCCCTTACCTCAGAATAACCGTACTTCTGACTGAATTTCTGATATAGTGCTGACAGAAACTTGCACTGAATAGCAACTCTCAAAGTATAAACATACTCACAAAATACGCTCGAGAATATAGAGAGAGAAAGAGAGAAAACTTATGAATTCTGGTGTGATTTTCAATTCTAACTTAGCCCTCTATTTATAGAAAAATGTTAGCACGCCGAAGCAGATTTGACCTGCAACCTGATGGCTTTATCTGCTACTATTCTCACCCGCCACATTTGAATAAAAAATTTAGCATATTTCTCACCAACCAAAAGTGGGGCCCACTCAATTCTAGAATTTTTTACCAAAATCATTTATAAACCTAATTTCCAAATCAGTCACCTCTTAAAATTCAGAACAAATCATACGTTTATTTTTAACGGTTTAAAATTTGTGGACATATACTCAACTTATATATGTATAACATATCCAAAAATCACAACGATCCAACGGTCAGATTAAAAATTATAACTCACGCAATATATCTCAAGAACAGTGATTTAATTTTTAATACCTCCATTCCGACAAAAATACCTCAACATTAATTCCTTCACATAAAATAAATATATCCATCAATTATATCCACATCAAATAAATATTTTCTTATCATATAAATCAATAATTAATTATTCACAAATAATGTTACAGAATCACAATTATGACAACCAGACCGTTCTCAGGAAAGATGGGGCTTTCCGATAAGGATTTCTCCTTACTGGCGCGCAATTAGGTGACCAAACCTCTCCTTAGACAGAACTTTCTAGACATTGCCAATAATGCTATCTAATAATATTATTCTAATAATATGGCAAAACTATATTTTTCACCACTATACTTGACAGGTTTTACTTAATACACCACTGAACTTTTAATTTTTTGGATTACCCCATTAAACTAATTAAAATTTTTTAATTGGGTCATTCCGCCCAAAATAGTTGACAGACGCTGACATGGTGCTGACATGGCGCTGATGTGGCAAAAAAATAAAAAAAAATTATTTATGTGGCAAAAAAAAATCAAAAACAGATTTTTTTTAAAAAAATTAACATTTTAAATTTTAAAAATAACAAAAACATAATAAAATATAACAAAAAAAAATTTAAAAAAATAGATTTTTTTTTAAAAAAATTTAAAATAGAATTCTATAAAAAATTTATTTTTTTAAAAAACAATTTTTTTTAAAATGGAATTCTACAAAAAACTTAATTTTTTTCAATAACAGATTTTTTTTAAAAAATAGAATTTTTTAAAAAATAGAATTCAAAAAAATATATATTTTAAAAAAAACTATTTTTTTTTTAAAAAATAGAATTTTTAAAAAAATATACTTTTTTTAAAAACATTTTTTCAAAAAAATTTGTTTTTTAAAAATAAACTATTTTTTTTAAAAAGGCGATTTTTTTAAAAAAAATCAATTTTTTTTTTAAAAAAATATTTTTTGAAAAAGCTATTTTTTAAAAAAGTTCCATTTTTTAAAAAATATATTTTTTAAAAATTCTCTTTTTTTAAAAATCTGTTTTTAAAAAAAAAACTGATTTAAAAAAATTTCTATTTTTGTTTTAAAAAATTTGGTTTTTAAAAAAGTATTTTATTTTTAAAATTCTATTTTTTAAAAAATTCTGTTTTTTAAAAAAAACCTGTTTTTTAAAAAAATATGTTTTTTTAAAAAATCTGTTTTTAAAAAAACTCTTTTTTTAAAAAAATCTTTTTTTTAAAAAAATTTAATTTTTTGTAGAATTCCATTTTTTAAAAAAAAATTGTTTTTTAAAAAAATATTTTTTTATAGAATTCTATTTTTTAAAATTTTTTTTTTTTAAAAATCTGCTTTTTAAAAAAATATATTTTTTAAAAAAATCTGTTTTTTTTAATTTTTTTTATTTTTTGTTATATTTTATTATGATTTTGTTATTTTTAAAACTTTAAAATGTTAATTTTTTTTTAAAAAATCTGTTTTTGATTTTTTTTTGCCACATAAGCAACTTTTTTTTTATTTTTTTGCCACATCAGCGTCATGTCAGCGCCACTTTAACGTCTGTCAACTATTTTGGACGGAATGACCCAATTAAAAAATTTTAATTAGTTTAATGGGGTAATCCAAAAAATTAAAAGTTCAGTGGTGTATTAAGTAAAACGTGCCAAGTATAGTGGTGAAAAATATAGTTTTGCCCTAATAATATTATTATTGATCTGATAATAGAAAATACTGTGCAGTAACAATTATTGAAACAACAAAAATATAAAATATCAACGCAGCAATTATTGAATTAATAAAATAAAATATTAAACAGTAACTACTGTAACAATTATTGAGTAGTGCCTTCTTACGTAAGGATCAATAATTTAAAAATACTGTGCAAAACCGTGTGCTACTGTGCAACCACGCGTATTACTGTATTTTAACCACCAGGTATTCCAACAGTGTTAACAGTAACAACTACGCCGCTATTTATAAAAACTCAATTTTGTCGTTATCTTCATCCGACCATTTTTCGTTATGGGGCCCACAAATAGCTGCGCTGTAAGACCCCGAATTTTATGAAATAAAAGTATTCAATTTTTCTTATAATTACTATTCAGTAAATGGTTAAATTGATAAAAGTTTAAAGTTATGGGTGAAATATGAATTTTTTTTTTCAAAATAAGCAAGTGGTTATAAAATAATCATTGTTGTCGGGGAATATTCGTTTGGTCGTGGAATATTCTTTCTGTCGGGGAATATTCGTACGACGGCGCAGCTATTTGTGGGCCCCATAACGAATAACTGTCGGGTGAAGAAAATGACAAATTTGAGTTTTTACAAATAACGGCGTAGTTGTTACCGTTAACACTGTTGGAATACCCGTTGGTTAAAATACAATAATACGCGTTATTGCACAGTAGCACACGGTATTGCACAGTATTTTTAAAATTATTGATTCTTACGTAAGAAGGCACTACTCAATAATTGTTACAGTAATTACTGTTCAATATTTTACTTTATTGATTCAATAATTGCTGCGTTGATATTTTATATTATTTTTGTTTCAATAATTGTTGCTGCACAGTATTTTCTATTATCAGATCAATAATTCATATTATTTGAATAATATTATTAGATAGCATTATTGGCAATGTCTAGAAAGTTCTGTATAAGGAGAGGTTTGGTCATCTAATTGCGCGCCAGTAAGGAGAAATCCTTATTGGAAAGCCCTCTCTTTCCTGGGAACGGCCTGGTTGTCATAAATGTGATTCTGTAATATTATTTGTGAATAATTAATTATTGATTCATATGATAAAGAAATATTTATTTTATGTGGATATAAACGAGGGATATATTTTTGTGGTTAAAAATGAAGGAGTTAATGTTGAGGTTTTTATCCGTATTTTTGTCGGAATAGAGGTTTTAAAAATCAGGGTTTTTGAGATATTTTGCGAGGGTTATAATTTTTAATCCGACCGTTGGATCGTGGTAATTTTTGGATATGTTATACATATATAAGTTGAGTATATGCCCACAAATTTTGAACAGTTAAAAATGAACGTATGATTTATTATGAATTTTACGAGATGACTGGTTCAGAAATTGTTGAATTTTCGGAGTTTATCATTTTGGTGGAAAATTCTAGAATTGGTGGGCCCCACTTGTGGTTGGTGAAGAAATGTGCTGAATTATATTTCAAATGTGGTGGGTGGGAATAGTAGCAGGTAAAGCCATCAGGTTGCATGTCAAACCTACCAAAATTTTCCTATAAATAGAGGGCTAAGTTAGAATTGAAAAACACACCAAAAACTAAAGTTTTCTCTCTATTTCTCTCTCTATATTATCGAGTGTATTCTTGTGAGTATTTTGATATCTTGAGTGTTGCTATACGGTGCAAGTTCGTTCAGCGTTATTCTAGTCAGAAGTACTGCTCTTTTGAGGTAAGGGATAGTAAGGGATTTTAAGGGTTGTTATATTTTCCAGTTTCGTAATTTTTCTGACCTTCAAAAATTCTGGAAAAATTTGAAATGATATTTTGATGAGTTTTCTTGATTGTGTCCAAAAATGGTGATTTTTGGATGTATAGATTAAGAGTTATGAATTTTATGAGAAAAGACTATTTTAAAAGTAACCGCTTATAATTCCTTGTGGTTAACTCCAAAATTGATGAAATTTTTATTGGGAGTACATGTATATGATTGGAGTATACTCTATGAATTTCAGAATTTTTAGATAAAAGTACAATTTTTGATAAATGTCTAAATATTCGGTTGTTTTGGCCATATGAAAAATAGTAAATGACTTTTAAAAATTCTGAGAAAAATATATGTTCAATATGGGACTATATTATGCTAAATCCCAGAAAAAAAATATTTTTGGAACTGATTTGGTATTTTTCATGAAAATGGACTAGTTATGAGTAAATGAATTAAATATGTTATGTGAAGTAAGAAAATTGGAAAATAGGATTTTATGGCTTGAGAATCCTATATGAGGTATATGCAGATTTTTGATGAGGATTTTGATTATTGGTGATAAAATCTTATGAGTTTGGTATTTTAGAATGATTAAATGCATTATTTAGTAAAGTGTAAACAATTTAAATAAATTGTTTATAAGCTTAAGAAATATTATTCTTTCAATATCATTATACCGAAATACTGGTATGAATTTTATTGTGGAATTTCTACCTTTTTGTGTCGAGTTACTATTCATGAGTTACTATTCACGAGTTACTATTCACGATAAAAATTGGTTTCTTTTTCTAACCAAATTATAGTTGAGTTATGAATATTACTCTTGAGATTAAAACTATGTATTGATTATATTGATTTTATTATCATATATAATATTTTTATAACCCTGATGTTGAAATTCTCTTTCACTAGAGTGTAAAGATGGGTAGATTATTGGTATGATCATGACTAGGGTTCTCTTTGGCCTGTAGTGCAAAGTTGAATTGTGACTGGTATGATCATGACAATTGAATTTATAAGTGAATATCTTTAGCTTAAGTGCAAAGGTGAATTGATCAACATGGTTATAATTATTGTTTATATAAATTCTGAAATGATTATATATTTCTTTGAGATATTAATATCTTTGGCCTGTAGTGCAAAGATGAAATATTGATGAATATCTTTGGCCTGTAGTGCAAAGATGAATTGTTGATGAATATCTTTGGCCCGTAGTGCAAAGATGACATGTTGTTGAATATCTTTGGCCAGTAGTGCAAAGATGAACAGATGTTGAGATAAACATGACCAACTGGTGATACAAATGAATATCTTTGGCCGTAGTGCAAAGATGAAGTTATTAGTATGATTATGAACAGGAAATGTGATTTGGTGTAACCATGATCTTTGATGTTTCAGGTAAAGATAGGTGATGAAAATTATCTTCGTCCTGGATGAGAAGAGGAATTTAGAACTACAGTTATGATTATGAGTTATTCATATGATTGTGGACCAGAATTGTTGATTGATGTTACAGGGATAAAACATTGTTGGTGGGTTTTTAACATGGAGAAGATAATAGACTTTATAGTCTATTTGACTCTTCTAATGGATTGCTCGTTCCGCTGCAACTATGGTTGAAATTTTTATCATTTATCATATGTTCTAAATCTCTGATTTATTGTTGATGAAGGCTATTGATAATTGAATTATCTTTAGTCATGATATTCTTTACTGAGCTAGTTGTGCTCACCCTTTTGCTTCACAATTCCTTTCAGGTAATAAGAGTGTAGCTGGGTCGAGCGGGGGTAACAAGGGAATAGAACGGTGGTCATCATTTAGTAGTTATATTTGGTGAAGAAAATAGGGTGAGGCGAACCCAACGTTGGAAGGGTGTTTTGTCACTATCATACAAGATGTCTAATGACATACAACCTCGTGTCATCATAAGACAAGGTTGTGCTCATCCACTTGCTGAGTATATCTATGGGCACTACCTATATAATCTTGGTGTTTGTTTGAAGTATAATTCTCAATTAGAGACAGTGGGGATAATGATAAGTCAAGAGAAGACTCACCATTGGGAAGAATATGATAGTAATCTTCTCGTTTTTCTTTGGGGTCTATTGGGTCAACCAAGGATAATTCTGTGGCCATATGATATCTATCATAACCTAGACGCGTGGCCTCCTATGTACGAAGGTTTCCTTGAGCACTTCCCAAAGATTCTAATTTCTAAAACAGTTTTTGACTATACCTTTATGTAAGGTGTCATTGTGAGGTGATGTCCACGGTTGGAACATGAGTCACATTTGGTATATATTTGTATCCAAACTTATAGCATATGTGTTGTTGTATTTTGCACGACAATTGTTGTAATAAAGTTACAGTTTTTTTTTATACCATGTATTTGGCGACTCAGAATAGGTTGGATGGAATGGACCTATTTTGGGGTCGTTACATGCGCCGTCATACGAATATTTTCCGACAGAAAGAATATTTCATGACCAAACGAATATTCCCCGACAACAATGAGTATTTTATAACCACTTGTTTATTTTGCAAAATTTGCACATTTTGCCTATAATCAAAATATTATATCAAATTCACACCTTATTATTCACAATAATAATTAGAGGAAATTTAATTTTATTCATTAATAAGTTGGGGTCTTACAGAATTAGAATAAGAAAAATATGAGATATTTAATACAAAGGGTATAATAGGAAAATTTGTGTAAAATTTTGGTTATTAAAAAAATGGACATTTAACATGGGATTATCCAAAATAATAATAAGAATTTTTATCCTGGGACGGAGGGAGTAATATTTTCACATAATTTCTCTCACAAGAATGGTGTGAAAATATCGGGAATGGTTAGCATGAAGTTAATTTTGGTCAATTGATCAATACAGTGCTGACACGCAGAGAGAGATACGTTTTAACTTACCCACTTATCATGAAGTTAACTTCATTATAACCG
This sequence comes from Panax notoginseng, assembly GCA_016801055.1. Classification (NCBI taxonomy): domain Eukaryota; kingdom Viridiplantae; phylum Streptophyta; class Magnoliopsida; order Apiales; family Araliaceae; genus Panax; species Panax notoginseng. Next base: position 36,062,463 of record CM029014.1, on the reverse strand, counting down.
GATTCAAAAATATTATTTTAACATTTAAAAATATCAATTTACTAAATTTTTTATTTCGCGCAAGGGTGTGCTTGAAAGAATATAAGGGAAAACTTCTTTTAAAAATACATCTAAAAAACATTAGGACAATAAAGTAATTTACAATACGATAATGTTAAAAAAAAATTATTTTAAAAAAATATCTCAAATGACAAGTCATCATTATATTGTAATTTTATTATCATATAACTCTATAAAGTCAATATAAAGTCAATATTTGTTATTTTTAAAGATTTACATGCAATAAAATGAATATTTGTTATTAATTTTATTCATGTATTTTACAAATATGACCATTTTGTGAAAAAAGAAGAAGTATCTTAAAAATTAATATGAGCATAATTTTGGGTGAATAAAAAATCACTCTATTTCTTATAAATAAAAAAAGAAAAAAAAAGAAGAGTCTCGTATATAATGTAATATTAAAGATATATTTTTGTTCTATATTTATTTAAAAAAATGATAAGTCGGTAGTTTAACTATGATGACATGATAATAAAATTATAACGATAAATTTATATTGTGATATTTTTACTACTATCCATAATAAGAGTCTTTACTAATCAATAAAAACATGACAAATGAAATTATTTTTGTGAAATAAATATAGTATCAAATAGTTAGAAGTACAATTTATTCTCATATATATCTTTTGTATATTAAATAGTTGATAAATATATATGGTACTTTGATGTTGAATTTTAATAAGATAACATGCCAAATATATATGTTTTCCATTTTACTAATATATAAGAATTCCAAAAAAAGGAAAAAAATAAATAAGAAGAAGATACTAATGAGGTGTTAATTAGGTTAGTGGTTAAGACTGAGTTCTTTTCAAAACGAGATTTATAAAAAATAATTAAAAAAGAAAGTGAAAATTAATAATTGTGTTATTATATTTTTTGTTAAGCTAAATTTGACATATATAAAAAAAAGCAAGTCCCACATAAAAGATAAAAAAATAAAATAAAAGATGTCGTGTTCACACAAAGGAAAGGGCCTTCAACGTTTTTCATTTAATAAAGGAATTAAGTAAGGGGGCATTCCGAGAATTGAACTCGGGACCTCTCGCACCCTAAGCGAGAATCATACCACTAGACCAAATGCCCAAGAATGCTTGAATGGTTTTTGGTAATTTTTATTATACATATAATCAAAACCTCGTGTGGGCTGAAATAACACCCTAAACAAACAGAGATTCTGTTATAATGAAATTGTACTAAAAAAGGAAAAATGAAATACAAGTATGTGACAAAATGGACCAATGTAAAAATCTATAAGATATAATAAATTAGAGTGGGGTCATTTTTAATTCTTATATATATCATATTTTGCACGTACGTCACAATTATAATTAGGCTGAAAAATTTCACAATTCATATCAGGAATTCTAGAAATAAGTCAGTCGACCATGACTTCTAGATATTTCGAGATGGGAACTGATATTTTCATATAAAAAATTGATTTTTCACATGATCTCTCTCGCATGAATAATAAGTGAGTCCCATCTCCATATCATATGAGAGAGACTCATGTAAAAAAATATCATTTTAATTAATGAAATACTAAAAAGTAGTAATAACTCTTGCAAACGCTAGTCAAGGACCTCAAGGCTAGCGCTCAACTTATTCCAAAATTGTAGTGGGCTTGATTGCTTCAATAGAGCCGTTAGTGAAGATTAGAATGGGCTTCTATGGTTATATTAGGGTTCCTTAACACTAATATACAATAATTAGAAAGTAATTATAAAAATAGAACACACACAACATAATTACAAAAATTAAACAACACAATATAAAGTTGCTAAAATCAGTCCTACATTCAAGCAACTGAACAGAACACGCTCCTACATTCAAGCAACTGAACAGAACACGTAACTTTGATATCGGATAAATCCAAATCTTCTGGCGCGACACACCGCTGAAATCGGAGAAGACGAAAATTTTTGTCGCGACGGCACGCTGAGATCGAAAGCAACACAGAGATCGGAGAAGAACAGATCAACGACGTATCTACCGGAGAAGACGAAATCTCTTGTCGCGACGCAACTCTGAGATCGGAGAAGAAAATAAAAGAACGACAACAACTTCAAGATCTGTAACCAGATACTTACTGCATTGACTGTTGATCGTACTGCACTGATTGTTGATTTGTTACAAATTTGTATACCGAGGTATTTGAGTTTCTAATTTATATGCATAGTGTTACCCCGTGTTTACTACGTATTCGTCTATTGGTTACCTTTCTCAAATTTTTCGGTCTTTAAATGGTCACAAAGTCAGAATAATGAATGTTTTGAATGCAAAATGCATTTTAAAATTTGTTTTATACTCTGGTTACTAAATATATATAAATTGATTACTGTTTATTATTGATTTGGTTATTGTTTATTATTGATTTGGTTGTTGTATAATGTTTATATGATTGCTTTATAATTTTAAAGATTATTCTACTGATATTTTTGATATTAATGAGTACTTATTAAATACATTGGTTACTTTCCCGCAACTGTTGGTTACTGTCTAATCTGAATTTGGTTAGTATACAATGCTAACTTGGTTACTCTGTAAAATTGCAATGGTTACTGCATAATATTACCCCCGGTTAATGTTCTGGTTACTAACATTATATAGTTTGGTTACTATCTGACATTGAGTTGGTTACTTTACAGACTATGAGCTAACGGTAATATTACCATATCTATTGGTTACTGACTAATATGTATTTAGATACTGTAAGTTATTTATTTGGTTACTGTATAATGTTATTGTGGTTTATAATTGTTTCTTTTATATTGGTGGTTACTTATTGACTACATTGGTTACCTTCATACAACTGTTAATCTGATTATATATATTGGTTACTGTATACTATTTAATTTGTTACTGTATAATGTTTATTTGGTTGCTGAATAATATTAATGTACACTTGTACTGATGTTTTTTATAGTTATGGAAAGATTTGATCCAGTGGTAATTTGATAATTTCTGTCAAGTTTGGAGTGTCAGATTTTGGCGTTTTCGGAGCCTAATTTCATTGGAAACGGGCCAACGATCAAAAGTCACCAGCTTTGCTTGTGATGTGCATAGTTTTTTGGTCAAATCCCATCATTTAGGCATTCAAAATGGCATGTAAAAATGTTGTTTATGTTTTAGTTACTAAGATTATGCAGTTTGGTTACTGTCTAATATTGATTTGGTTACTTTATAATGTTTATTCAGTTGTTAGACTATGGAGATGATTCCAGTTGTGCTTTACTTCAACGGAACATAAATAAAAAGAGTGTAAATACAAGAATATATAATTGTTTACTGTTAGTAACTATTAACCACATGGTTGGTAACATTTTTGATGGTATACAGTAACTAAAATTGTTATTGATTAATATTTTAATTTTTGATTCCATCATGAGTTGTCAATATAAAGTAAACATATACATTGAATAATTGGTAACTGTTCTGAAATATTTTTATGTAAATTTAGTTACCCATCTAAAATAAAATGGTTACCTCTATATTCATATTTAGTTACCAACTGGACCATTTCTAAATAACTTTTATAACTATATAATTTAAAAGTATCCATCATCTAGATAAATGAGGACCCTCACATGTACATTAAGCACTTGATAACTGTTCTGCTATAAGTTTTTAAGTATTTGGTTACTAATAAAAACTAAAATGGTTACCCTTATATGCATGTTTGGATACCAACTGTACCTCTCAAACTATTTTTATTTTAATATGAGATCTATAAGTAACCACATATATAAATGAAAACTCTCACATGTATATTTAACAATTGATGTCAGTCTTGATACAAGCTTGTAACTATTTGGTTACTAATAGCAGTAACCATAATGTAACAAATAAAACAGTAACCACATAATTATATGACAGTAACCATAATGTAATATAATAAAACAGTAACCACATATGTAAGACCCCGAATTTTATGAAATAAAAGTATTCAATTTTTCTTATAATTACAATTCAGTAAATGGTTAAATTGATAAAAAGTTAAAGTTATGAGTGAAATGTGAAAATTTTTCAAAATAAACTAGTGGTTATAAAATAATCATTGTTGTCGGGGAATATTCGTTGGTCGTGGAATATTCTGTCGGGGAATATTCGTACGAAGACGCAGCTATTTGTGGGCCCCATAAAGAAAAACGGTCGAATGAAGATAACGACAAAAATTGAGTTTTTATAATTAACGGCGTAGTTGTTACCGTTAACACTGTTGGAATACCCGGTGGTTAAAATACAGTAATATGCGTTATTGCACAGTAGCACACGGTATTACACAGTATTTTTGAAATTATTGATTCTTATTTAAGAAGGCACTACTGAATAATTGTCACAGTAGTTACTGTTCAATATTTTATTTTATTGATTCAATAATTGCTGCGTTGATATTTTATATTATTGTTGTTTCAATAATTATTACTGTACAGTATTTCCCATTATCAGATCAATAATTCATATTATTTGAATAATATTATTAGATAATATTATTGGCAATGTCTAGAAAGTTCTGTCTAAGGAGAGGTTTGGTCACCTAATTGCGCGCCGGTAAGGAGAAATCCTTATCGAAAAGCCCCCTCTTTCCTAGGAACGGCCTGGTTGCCAGTACAGTGATTCTGTAATATTATTTGTGAATAATTAATTATTGATTTATATGATGAGAAAAATATTAATTTTATGTGGATATAGATGGAGAAAATTTTTAAAGTGACAATTGTTGAAAAATAATATTTTATCTTTTCTGATAAAATAATTTATTATTATATTTAATAATATAATAATGGTAATAGTTTTACAATGAATGTGGGATATATGAGTATATGAGGTGAAAGAGTATTTTTTTTATTGTATTAAATGATTAACACATGTTTTGTGTGTCGGTGGACCCCATTTCTTGACTGAAATTTGATTATAGCTTGTAAAATCGCCCGTTTATGGATTTCAGTCAATTTTTATTTGGAATTTAGAAAAACTTTCTTCTGCAAAGTTGTAGAGAATTCGAATTCAGTCAGAATGAATATAAAATTCGTATTTTTCTGATAAGCGAGCTATTTTCTATGAATTATTGAAGTTTTAGAAAATAAAATAATTTTTATTAAATTTGGGTGGGACCCATTTTGGTTGGTGTACAAAAATGTGCTAGAATTGTTATGTCAAATATGCTGACTGGTCATTGATGACTGGTGTGGTGGCGTAGGAAATGAGAAAATAATAATAATATTATTATATTTTATTAATTTAGTCTCCTTTGGCGTTCTAGCATTTTCCTATAAATAGGTGCTTATGTTAGAATTGAAAATCACACCAGAAATAAGTTTTCTTTCTCTCTATATTATCAAGCATATTTTTGTGAGTATTTAGATATCTTGAGTGTTGCTCAGCGTTATATCCGATATTCAAGTCAGAAGTACTGCTCTTTTGAGGTAAGGAATTTTAAGGGTTATTATGTTTTTCAGTTCGTACTTCTTTCGACCTTCAAAAAATTCTAGAAAAATTTGAAATGATATTTTGATGAGTTTTATTGATTGTGTCCAAAAATGGTGATTTTTGGATGTATAGATTAAGAGTTATGAATTTTACGGGAAAAGACTATTTTAAAAATAACCTCTTATAACTCCTTGTGGTTAACTCCAAAATTGATGAAATTTTTATTGAAAGTATATCTATATAATATCAGTGTACTCTGTGAATTTTGGAATTTTTGGATAAAAGTACAATTTATGATAAATGTCTAAATATTCGGTGGTTTTGGCCATATGAAAAATAGTAAATGAGTTTTAAAAATTCTGAGAAAAATATATGTTCAATATGGGACTATATTCTGCTAAATCACAGAAAAGAAATATTTTTTGAACTGATTTGGTATTTTTTATAAAAATGGACTAGTTATGAGTAAATGAATTAAATATGTTATGTGAAGTAAGAAAATTAGAAAATAGGATTTTATGGCTTGAGAATCTTATATGAGGTATATGCAGATTTTTGATGAAGGTTTTTGATTATTGGTGATGAAATCTTATGAGTTTGGCATTTTAGAATGATTAAATGTATTATTTAGTAAAGTGTAAACAATTAAAAATAAATTGTTTATAAGCTTAAGAAATATTATTCTTTCAATATCATTATACCGAAAATATTGGTATGAATTTTATTGTGGAATTTCTACCTTTTTGTGTCGGAATTACTATTCATGAGTTATTATTCACGAGTTACTATTCATGAGTTACTATTCACGAGTTACTATTCACGATAAAATTAATTTCTTTTTCTAATCAAATTATAGTTGATTTATGAATATTACTCTTGAGATTAAATCTATATGTTGATCATATTATTTTTATTATCATATATAATATTTTTATAACCCTGATGTTGAAATTCTCTTTCACTTGAGTGTAAAGATGGGTAGATTATTGGTATGATCATAACTTTGGGTTCTCTTTGGCCAGTAGTGCAAAGTTGAATTATTGACTAATATGATCATGACCATTGAATTTATAATTGAATATCTTCAGCTTAATTGCAAATGTGAAATGATCAACATGGTTATAATTATTGTTTATATAAATGATTATATATTTCTTTGAGATATTAATATATTTGGCTTGTAGTGCAAATATGAACTGTTGATGAATATATTTGGTTTGTTGTGTAAATATGAATTGTTGAGGAATATCTTTGGCCTGTAGTGCAAAGATGAATTGTTGATAAATATCTTTGGCCCGTAGTGCAAAAATGACCTGTTGTTGAATATCTTTGGTCAGTAGTACAAAGATGAATTAGTGACGAATATCTTTGGGCCATAGTGCAAAGATGAAGTTATTAGTTTGATTATGAACAGGAACTGTGATTTGGTATAACCATGGTCTTTGATGTTTCAGGTAAAGACATGTGATGAAAATTATCTTCGTCCTGGGTGCGAAGAGGAATTTAGAATCACAATTATAATTATGAGTTATTCATATGTTTGTGGACCAGAACTGTTGATTGATGTTACAGGGATAAAATATTATTGGTAGATTTTTAACATGGAAAGATAATAGACTTTATGGTCTATTTGATTCTTCTAATGGATTGCTCGTTCCGCTGCAACTATGGTTGAAATTTTTATCATCTACCATATGTTCTAAATATCTGATTTATTACTGATGAAGACTATTGATAATTTATTTATCTTTAGTCATGATATTCTTTACTGGGCTAGTTGTGCTCACCCTTTTGTTTCACAATTCCTTTCCGGTAATAAGAGTGTAGCTGGGTCGAGCGGGGGTAACAAGGGAATAGAATGGTGGTCATCATTTAGTAGTTATATTTGGTGAAGAAAATAGGGTGAGGCGAACCCAACGTTGGAAGGGTGTTTTGTCACTATCATACAAGATGTCTAATGACATATAATCTCCTGTCATCATAAGACAGGGTTGTGCTCATCCACTTGCTGAGTATATCTTCGAGCACTACCTATATAATCTTGGTGTTTGTTTGAAGTATAATTCAAGATTAAAGACAGTTGAGATAATGATAAGTCAAGAGAAGACTCACCATTGGGAAGAATATGATAGTAATCTTCTCATTTTTCTTTGGGGTCTATTGGGTCAACAAGGATAATTCTGTTGCCATATGATATCTATCATAACCTAGACGCATGGCCTCCCATGTACGAAGGTTTCCTTGAGCACTTCCTAAAGATTTTAATTTCTAAAATAATTTTTGACTATACCTTTATGTAAAGTGTCATTGTGAGGTGTTGTCCACAGTTCGGACATGAGTCACATTTGGTATATATTTGTATCCAAACTCACAGCATATATGTTGTTGTATTTTGCACGATAATTGTTGTAATAAAGTTGTAGTTATTTTCTGTACCATGTATTTGGCGACTCAGAATAGGTTGGATGGAATTGACCTATTTTGGGGTTGTCACAGTTGGTATCAGAGCTATAAGTAAAGAGCCCCGAGCCTCTATCTGGTGACATCCTGTTAATGGAGAATGCACCGAAGCCAGACTCTCCGTAGGGGACACCGTTCTGCGGTGGCAAGCTGATAGGTACCTTTGTGAGGTGCTGACACATGATGGTGTCCAATGTCACAGTTGGTATCAGAGCTTAGGGATATGATCTCTGGCGGAGATCGAGGAATATAACTAGGAGTGGAGAGATGAGTAAATCCTTCGCTAGTGTGTCCTACCTAAGCTTATTTGTTGGGTAGTCATAATATCGGGATATTATGTGATATGTTAATTTGTTTAATTAACTCTTATTTTATGACAGTATTTGAGAATGACAGCTGAGAATGCTAACAATGGAGGAAATGAGACTGTGGGGATACCTCTAATCACTAACCATGATAATGTGATGTCAGATAAAGAAGGAATTAGAGAAATCCATGTGGTGAGTGAAGAATTGATAGTTGCACCCGAAATGGTCGCAGAGGTAATAGCTGAGAGTGGAAAAAAGAGGAAGAAGAGGTACCTGAGGAAAATTTGTTAGAGGTATTATATGATCAAAATGTAGAATTACAAAATCGTATTCATGAGTTAGAAGAGCAGGCTGAAGAACGACAGGCGATCGTAGAGCAAAAGGATGCAACAATTTAAGCTTGTGTTACCCGATATGTGATACTTGAACAGAAGCATTCTTTGGCAGAGTATAAGATGATAAAGATGGAATCTGAGCTGAAAGAAGAAAAAACTGAACGAGTGAAAATAAGTGATGCATGGGCAAAAGCTGTACAACACGTGGATATTGTGGAAAGAGATGTCCGATCTAAGAAAGCTAAAATAGATGATATGAATTTCTCTTTTTGGAAAGCAATTGGGAGAACCCAACATCGAGTTTTGAATTACCCTGTACAGAGCGGTCAACCTGAATCGATATGGATCGAAGATTGATGATTCGAATCATGAATCAGGAGTACGACGAGGCAGTTGAGGGAGGAATATGTCCTATAGAAAAGTATATTCCAACGGTAGTGATGACGCCAAATGCTGCCCCAGACAAGTCAAAGTCGGGTAGTTCGAGAGATGGCGGTTGTCATGACTTCCCAACAAATGAGGAACCCAAATGAAGTTATCATGGGAGAGGAGCAATGGAGAAATCATGATGATCTGAGAGATAGAATCTGAATTGAAAGCAATGTATTCTCAACTCTTCGAAATACCAGGTATGTAAATTTCGGGGACGAAATTTCATAAGGAGGGGAGATTGTAAGACCCCGAATTTTATGAAATAAAAGTTTTCAATTTTTCTTATAATTACAATTCAGTAAATGGTTAAATTGATAAAAAGTTAAAGTTATGGGTGAAATGCGAAAATTTTTCAAAATAAACAAGTGGTAATAAAATAATCATTGTTGTCGGGGAATATTCGTTGGTCGTGGAATATTCTGTCGGGGAATATTCGTACGACGGCGCAGCTATTTTTGGGCCCCATAACGAAAAACGGTCGGATGAAGATAACGACAAAAATTGAGTTTTTATAATTAACGGCGTAGTTGTTACCGTTAACACTGTTGGAATACCCGGTGGTTAAAATACAGTAATACGCGTTATTGCACAGTAGCACACGGTATTACACAGTATTTTTAAAATTATTGATTCTTATTTAAGAAGACACTACTGAATAATTGTCACAGTAGTTACTGTTCAATATTTTATTTTATTGATTCAATAATTGCTGCGTTGATATTTTATATTATTGTTGTTTCAATAATTGTTACTGCACAGTATTTTTTATTATCAGATCAATAATTCATATTATTTGAATAATATTATTAGATAACATTATTGGCAATGTCTAGAAAGTTCTGTCTAAGGAGAGGTTTGGTCACCTAATTGCGCGCCGGTAAGGAGAAATCCTTATCGGAAAGCCCCATCTTTCCTTGGAACGGCCTGGTTGCCAATACAGTGATTCTGTAATATTATTTGTGAATAATTAATTATTGATTTATATGATGAGAAAAATATTAATTTTATGTGGATATAGATGGAAAAATTTTTTAAAGTGATAATTGTTGAAAAATGATATTTTATCTTTTCTGATAAAATAATTTATTATTATATTTAATAATATAATAATGGTAATAGTTTTACAATGAATGTGGGATATATGAGTATATGAGGAGGAAGAGTATTTTTTTGTTGTATTAAATAATTAACACATGTTTTGTGTGTCGGTAAACCCCATTTCTTGACTGAAATTTGATTATAGCTTGTAAAATCGTCCGTTTATTAATTTCAGTCAATTTCTATTTGGAATTTGGAAAAACTTTCTTCTGCAAAGTTGTAGAGAATTTGATTTCAGTCAGAATGGACATAAAATTTGTATTTTTCTGATAAACATGCTATTTTCTATAAATTATTGAAGTTTCAGAAAATAAAATGATTTTTATTAAATTTGGGTGGGACCAATTTTGGTTGGTGTAAAAAAATGTGCTAGAATTGTTTTGTCAAATGTGCTGGCTGGTCATTGATGGTTGGTGTGGTGGCGTAGGAAATGAGAAAATAATAATAATAATAATAATAATATATTTTATTAATTTAGTCTCCTTTGGCGTTCTAGCATTTTTCTATAAATAGGTGCTTATGTTAGAATTGAAAATCACACCAGAAATAAGTTTTCTTTCTCTCTATATTATCAAGCATATTTTTGTGAGTATTTAGATATCTTGAGTGTTGCTCAGCGTTATATCCGATATTCAAGTCAGAAGTACTGCTCTTTTGAGGTAAGGGATTTTAAGTGTTATTATGTTTTTCATTTCGTATTTCTTTCGACCTTCAAAAAATTCTAGAAAAATTTGAAATAATATTTTGATGAGTTTTATTGATTGTGTCCAAAAATGGTGATTTTTAGATGTATAGATTAAGAGTTATGAATTTTACGGGAAAAGACTATTTTAAAAATAACCATTTATAACTCCTTATGGTTAACTCCAAAATTGATGAAATTTTTATTGAAAGTATATCTGTATAATATCAGTGTACTCTGTGAATTTTGGAATTTTTGGATAAAAATACAATTTATGATAAATGTCTAAATATTCGGCGGTTTTGGCCATATGAAATATAGTAAATGAGTTTTAAAAATTCTGAGAAAAATATATGTTCAATATGGGACTATATTATGCTAAATCTCAGATAAGAAATATTTTTGGAACTGATTTGATATTTTTCATGAAAATGGACTAGTTATGAGTAAATGAATTAAATATGTTATGTGAAGTAAGAAAATTGGAAAATAGGATTTTATGGCTTGAGAAACCTATATGAGGTATATGCAGATTTTTGATGAAAGTTTTTGATTATTGGTGATGAAATCTTATGAATTTGGCATTTTAGAATGATTAAATGCATTATTTAGTAAAGTGTAAACAATTAAAAATAAATAATTTATAAGCTTAAGAAATATTATTTTTTCAATATCATTATACCGAAAATATTGGTATGAATTTTATTGTGGAATTTCTACCTTTTTGTGTCGGGATTACTATTCATGAGTTACTATTCACGAGTTACTATTCATGAGTTACTATTCACGAGTTACCATTTACGATAAAATTGATTTCTTTTTCTAACCAAATTATAGTTGATTTTTGAATATTATTCTTGAGATTAAATCTATATGTTGATCATATTATTTTTATTATCATATATAATATTTTTATAACACTGATGTTGAAATTCTCTTTCACTTAAGTGTAAAGATGGGTAGATTATTGGTATGATCATGACTTTGGGTTCTCTTTGGCCAGTAGTGCAAAGTTGAATTATTGACTAGTATGATCATGACCATTGAATTTATAATTGAATATCTTCAGCTTAAGTGCAAAGGTGATGATCAACATGGTTATAATTATTGTTTATATAAATAATTATATATTTCTTTGAGATATTAATATATTTGGCCTGTAGTGCAAATATGAACTGTTGATGAATATATTTGACTTGTTGTGCAAATATGAATTGTTGAGGAATATCTTTGGCCTGTAGTGCAAAGATGAATTGTTGATGAATATCTTTGGCCCGTAGTGCAAAGATGACCTGTTGTTGAATATCTTTGGCCAGTAGTGCAAAGATGAATTGGTGACGAATATCTTTGGGCCATAGTGCAAAGATGAAGTTATTAGTTTGATTATGAACAGGAACTGTGATTTGGTATAACCATGATCTTTGATGTTTCAGGTAAAGACATGTGATGAAAATTATCTTCGTCTTGGGTGCGAAGAGGAATTTAGAATCACAATTATGATTATGAGTTATTCATATGTTTGTGGACCAGAACTGTTAATTGATGTTACAGGGATAAAATATTGTTGGTAGATTTTTAACATGGAGAAGATAATAGACTTTATGGTCTATTTGACTCTTCTAATGGATTGCTCGTTCCGCTGCAACTATGGTTAAAATTTTTATCATCTACCATATGTTCTAAATCTCTGATTTATTACTGATGAAGACTATTGATAATTTATTTATCTTTAGTCATGATATTCTTTACTGGGCTAGTTGTGCTCACCCTTTTGTTTCACAATTCATTTCAGGTAATAAGAGTGTAGCTGGGTCGAGCGGGGGTAACAAGGGAATAGAACGGTGGTCATCATTTAGTAGTTATATTTGGTGAAGAAAATAGGGTGAGGCGAACCTAACGTTGGAAGGGTGTTTTGTCACTATCATACAAGATGTCTAATGACATACAACCTCGTGTCATCATAAGACAGAGTTGTGCTCATCCACTTGCTGAGTATATCTACGAGCACTACCTATATAATCTTGGTGTTTGTTTGAAGTATAATTCACGATTAAAGATAGTGGAGATAATGATAAGTCAAGAGAAGACTCACCATTGGGAAGAATATGATAGTAATCTTCTCATTTTTCTTTGGGGTCTATTGGGTCAACCAAGGATAATTCTGTGGCCATATGATATCTATCATAACCTAGACGCATGGCCTCCCATGTACGAAGGTTTCCTTGAGCACTTCCCAAAGATTCTAATTTCTAAAACAGTTTTTGACTATACCTTTATGTAAGGTGTCATTATGAGGTGCTATCCACGGTTGGGACATGAGTCACATTTGGTATATATTTGTATCCAAACTCACAGAATATATGTTGTTGTATTTTGCACGACAATTATTGTAATAAAGTTGTAGTTATTTTCTGTACCATGTATTTGGCGACTCAGAATAGGTTGAATGGAATGGATCTATTTTGGGGTTGTCACAACATAATTATGTGATAGTAACCAGAATATATTTTAACGGTAACCAAAATAGAAATATCATGTAATGAATCCCAGATTAGGCAATTTATGTATACTAAACAATTACATATTAACCATAATATAAATAAAAGTAACCAAAATCCCACATCGAGGGCACAATAATAGTAGCCAACCCATAAGGTAACAGTAACTAAATCATAATAAAGAAGTAACCAAATAGTTATATGAAAGTAACCGGAACATGTTTTAATGGTAACCGAAACAGAAACAACCTGTATATCCAACCAAGTTTAGGCAAGCCATGTATGCTCTCACATGTACATTTAACCATAACTTTTCCAATGAATTTTCTAGAAGAGCATAACCCTTATAGAATATATTTGAAGGAATTTATTAAACTAATACATCAATGTATACTAAGCAAATACATGGTTTATTATGACTTGGGTTTATTATTTACAACAATAATACATCCACAAACTAATGATGCCTTAAACTTCTCCAACTGACTTGGGTTCAATTTCTTGGTAATAATGTTAAGGACTTCCATTTCATACCAATATATAACTTTTTCAGTGAATTTTCTGTTGTATTCCTCATAGTAAAGATCCCATAACTGCAAATAAATAAAATCAGATTTACACAGTCATTAGTAACCAGATATAAACAATATTTATAACATAAACAGTTACGTAGTTGTAAGATCCCGAATTTTATGAAATAAAAGTATTCAATTTTTCTTATAATTACTATTCAGTAAATGGTTAAATTGATAAAAGTTAAAGTTAAGGGTGATATATGAAATAATTTTTCAAAATAAACAAGTGGTTATAAAATAATCATTGTTGTCGGGGAATATTCGTTGGTCGTGAAATATTCTTTCTGTCGGAGAATATTCGTACGACGGCGCAGCTATTTGTGGGCCCCATAACAGAAAACGGTCAGATGAAGATAACGATAAAAATTGAATTTTTATAATTAACGGCGTAGTTGTTACCGTTAACACTGTTGGAATACCCGGTGATTAAAATATAATAATATGCGTTATTGCACAGTAGCACACGGTATTGCACAGTATTTTTGAAATTATTGATTCTTACGTAAGAAGGCACTACTGAATAATTGTCACAGTAATTACTGTTCAATATTTTATTTTATTGATTCAATAATTGCTGCGTTGATATTTTATATTATTATTGTTTCAATAATTGTTACTGCACAGTATTTCTCATTATCAGATCAATAATTCATATTATTTGAATAATATTATTAGATAACATTATTGGCAATGTCTAGAAAGTTCTGTCTAAGGAGAGGTTTGGTCACCTAATTGCGTGCCAGTAAGGAGAAATCCTTATTGGAAAGCCTCCTCTTTCCTGGAAACGGCCTGATTATCATAAATATGATTCTGTAATATTATTTGTAAATAATTAATTATTGATTCATATGATAAGGAAATATTTATTTTATGTGGATATAAATGAGGGATATATTTATGTGGTTAAAAATGAAGGAGTTAATGTTGAGGTTTTTATCAGTATTTTTGTCGGAATGGAGGTATTAAAAATCAGGGTTTTTGAGATATTTTACGGGGGTTATAATTTTTAATCCGACCGTTGGATCGTGGTAATTTTTGGATATATTATACATATATAAGTTGAGTATATGGTCAAAAATTTTGAACAGTTAAAAATGAACGAATGATTTGTTATGAATTTTAAAAGGTGACTGATTCGGAAATTAGGTTTATAAATAATTTTGGTGAAAAATTCCAGAAATGGGTGGGCCCCACTTTTGTTTGTTGGGGAAGATGGCTGATTTTTGGTGGGTGAAATAGTAGCAGGTAAAGTCATCAGGTTGCAGGTCAAGTCTGCTTCGGCGTGCTAATATTTTCCTATAAATAGAGGGCTAAGTTAGAATTAAAAATCACACCAGAAACATAAGCTTTCTCTCTTTCTCTCTCTATATTATCGAGTGTATTTTGTGAGTATTTAAATATTTAGTGAGTTGTTATTCATCAGTGCAAGTTTCCTTCAGCGTTATATCCGATATCCAGTCAGAAGTGATGCTCTTTTGAGGTAAGGGATTGTAAGGGATTTTAACGGTTGTTATGTTTTTCAGTTTCGTAATTTTTCTGACCTTCAAAAATTCTGGAAAAATTTAAAATAATAATTTGATGAGTTTTCTTGATTGTGTCGAAAAATGACGATTTTTGGATGTATAGATTAAGAGTTGTGAATTTTATGAGAAAATACTATTTTAAAAGTAACCGCTTATAACTCCTTGTTGTTAACTCCAAAATTGATAAAATTTTTATTGAAAGTATATCTATATAATATCAGTGTACTCTGTGAATTTCGGAATTTTTGGATAAAATTACAATTTATGATAAATGTCTAAATATTCGGCTATTTTGGCCATATGAAAAATAGTAAATGAGTTTTAAAAATTCTGAGAAAAATATATGTTCAATATGGGACTATAATCTGCTAAATTTCAGAAAAGAAATATTTTTAGAATTGATTTGGTATTTTTCATGAAAATAGACTAGTTATGAGTAAATAAATTAAATATGTTATGTGAAGTAAGAAAATTGGAAAATAGGATTTTATGGCTTGAGAATCCTATATGAGGTATATGCAGATTTTTGATGAGGGTTTTGATTATTGGTAATGAAATCTTATGAGTTTGACATTTTAGGATGATTAAATGCATTATTTAGTAAAGTGTAAATAATTAAAATAAATTATTTATAAGCTTAAGAAATATTATTCTTTCAATATTATTATACCGAAATATTGGTATGGATTTTATTGTAAAATTTTTACCTTTTTCATGTCAAGTTACTATTCATAAATTACTATTCACGAGTTACTATTCATGACAAAATTAATTTTTTTTTCTGACCAAATTATAGTTGATTTATGAATATTACTCTTGAGATTAAATCTATATGTTGATTATATTGATTTTATTATCATATATAATATTTTTATAACCCTAATAATGATATTTCTCTTTGACTTGAGTGTAAAGATGGGTAGATTTTTGGTATGATCATGACTATGAGTTTTCTTTGGCCAGTAGTGTAAAGTTGAATTGTTGACTGGTATGATCATGACCATTGAATTTATAATTAAATATCTTTAGCTTAAGTGCAAAGGTGAATTGATCAACATGGTTATAATTATCGTTTATATAAATTCTGAAATGATTATATATTTCTTTGAGATATTAATATATTTGGCCTATAGTGCAAATATGAATTGTTGATGAATATATTTGGCCTGTAGTGCAAATATGAACTATTGTTGAATATCTTTGGCCTGTAGTGCAAAGATGAACTGGTGATGAATATATTTGGCCTGTAGTGCAAAGATGAACTGGTGATGAATATATTTGGCCCATAGTGCAAAGATGATCTTTGGCTAGTAGTGCAAAGATGAATTGTTGATGAATATCTTTGGTCGTAGTGCAAAGATGACATGTTGTTGAATATCTTTGGCCAGTAGTGCAAAGATGAACAGGTGTTAAGATGAACATGACCAACTGGTGATACAAATGAATATCTTTGGCCGTAGTGCAAAGATGAAGTTATTAGTATGATTATGAACAGAAAATGTGGTTTGGTGTAACCATGATCTTTGATGTTTCAGGTAAAGATAGGTGATGAAAATTATCTTCGTCCTAGATGAGAAGAGGAATTTAGAACTACAATTATGATTATGAGTTATTCATATGATTGTGGACCAGAATTGTTGATCGGTGTTACAGGGATAAAATATTGTTGGTGGATTTTTAACATGGAGAAGATAATAGACTTTGTAGTCTATTTGACTCTTCTAATGGATTGCTCGTTCCGCTGCAACTATGGTTGAAATTTTTATCATCTACCATATGTTCTAAATCTCTGATTTAATTCTGTTGAAGGCTATTGATAACTTATTTATCTTTAGTCATGATATTCTTTACTAGCTAGTTGTGCTCACCCTTCTGTTTCACAATTCTTTTCAGGTAATAAGAGTGTAGCTGGGTCGAGCGGGGGTAAAAGGGAAATAGAACAGTGGTCATCATTTAGTAGTTATATTTGGTGAATCATCTAGGGTGAAGTGAACCCAACGTTGGAAGGGTGTTTTGTCACTATCATACAAGATGTCTAATGACATACAACCTTGTGTCATCATAAGAATGGATTGTAGTTATCCACTTGTTGAGTATATTTACGAGAACTACCTATATAATCTTGGTGTTTATTTGAAGTATAATTCTCAATTAGAGACAGTAGAGATAATGATAAGTCAAGAGAAGACTCACCATTGGGAAGAATATGATAGTAATCTTCTCATTTTCTTTGGGGTATATTGGGTCAACCAAGGATAATTCTATGGCCATATGATATCTATCACAACCTAGAAGCATGGCCTCCCATGTACAAAGGTTTTCTTGAGCACTTCCCAAATATTCTAATTTCTAAAATAGTTTTTGACTATACCTTTATGTAAGGTGTCATTGTGAGGTGCTGTCCACGGTTGGGACATGAGTCACATTTGGTATATATTTGTATCCAAACTCATAGCATATGTGTTGTTGTATTTTGCACGACAATTGTTGTAATAAAGTTGTAGTTATTTTCTGTACCATGTATTTGGCGACTCAGAATAGGTTGGATGGAATAGACCTATTTTGGGGTTGTCACAATATGGTCTCTGGCGGAGATCAGAGAATATAACTAGGAGGGGAGAGATGAGTAAATCCTTTGCTAGTGTGTCCTACCTAAGCTTAATTGTTGGTTGGTCATAATATATGGATATTATGTGATACTTTAATTTTCTTAATTAACCCTTGTTTTATGGCAGTATTTGAGAATGGCAGCTGAGAATGCTAACAATAGAGTGAATGAGACTGTGGGGATACCTCTAATCACTAACCATGATAATGTGATGTCAGATGAAGAAGGAATTAGAGAAATCCATATAGTGAGTGAAGAATTGATAGTTGCACCCGAAATGGTCGCAGAGGTAACAGCTGAGAGTGAGGAAAAAGAGGAAGAAAAGGTACCTGAGGAGAGTTTGTTAGAGGTATTATATGATCAAAATGTAGAATTACAAAATCGTATTCATGAGTTAGAAGAGCAGGCTGAAGAACGACAGGCGGTCGTGGAGCAAAAGGATGCAACAATTCAAGCTTGTGTTACCCAATATGTGATGCTTGAACAGAAGTATTTTTTGGCAGAGTATAAGATGATAAAGATGGAATCTGAGCTGAAAGAAGAAAAACTGAACGAGTGAGAATAAGTGATGCATGGGCAAAAGCCGCACGACACGTGGATATTGTGGAAAGAGATGTCCGATCTAAGAAGGCTAAAATAGATGATGTGAATTTCTCTTTTTGAAAAGCAATTGGGAGAACCCAACATCGAGTTTTGAATTACCCTGTACAGAGCGGTTAACCTGAATTCGATATGGACTGAAGATTGATAATTCGGATCATGAATTAGGAGTACGACGAGGCAGTTGAGGGAGGAATATGTCCTATAGAAAAGTATATTCCTACGGTAGTGATGACGCCAAATGTCGCCCCAAACAAGTCAAAGCCGGGTAGTTCAAAGGAGAGCGGTTGTCATGACTTCCCAACAAGTGAGGAACCCAAATGAAGTTTTCACGAGAGATGAACAATGGAGAAATCATGATGACCCGGGAGATAGAATCTGAAATGAAAGCAAGGTATTCTCAACTTTTCGAAATACCAGGTACGTAAATTTCGGGGACAAAATTTCATAAGGAAGGGAGATTGTAAGACTCCGAATTTTATGAAACAAAAATATTCAATTTTTCTTATAATTACTATTCAATAAATGGTTAAATTGATAAAAGTTAAAGTTAAGGGTGATATATGAAATAATTTTTCAAAATAAACAAGTGGTTATAAAATAATCATTGTTGTCAGGGAATATTCGTTGGTCGTGGAATATTCTTTCTGTCGGAGAATATTCGTACGACGGCGCAGCTATTTGTGGGCCCCATAACGAAAAACGGTCGGATGAAGATAATGAAAAAATTGAGTTTTTATAATTAACGGCGTAGTTGTAAGACCCCAACTTATTAATGAATAAAACCAAATTTTCTCTAAATATTATTGTGAATAATAATGGGTTAATTTGATATAATACTTTGGTTATGGGTGAAATGTGCAAATTTTATAAAATAAGCAAGTGGTTATAAAATATTCATTTTGTCGGGAATATTCGTTTGGTCGTGGAATATTCTTGTTGTCGGGGAATATTCGTACGACAGCGCAACCTTGTGTGGGCCCCAATACGGAAAGCGATTGGATGAAGAAAACGACAAGTATAAGTTATTTATAAATAACGGCGTAGTTGTTACCGTTAATACTGTTGGAATACCCGGTGGTTAAAATACAGTAGTACACGGTATTGCACCAATTATTGATTCTTACGTAAGAAGGCACTACTCAATAATTGTTACAGTAGTTATTGTTCAATATTTTATTTTATTGATTCAATAATTGTTGCGTTGATATTTTATATTATTGTTGTTTCAATAATTGTTGATGCACAATATTTTTCATTATCAGATCAATAATTCATATTATTTGAATAATATTATTAGATAACATTATTGGCAATGTCTAGAAAGTTCTGTCTAAGCAGAGGTTTGGTCATCTAATTGCGCGCCAGTAAGGAGAAATCCTTATTGGAAAGCCTCCTCTTTCCTGGGAACGGCCTGGTTGTCATAAATGTGATTCTGTAATATTATTTGTGAATAATTAATTATTGATTCATATGATAAGGAAATATTTATTTTATGTGGATATAAATGAGGGATATATTTTTGTGGTTAAAAATGAAGGAGTTAATGTTGAGATTTTTATCAGTATTTTTGTCGGAATGGAGGTATTAAAAATCAGGATTTTTGAGATATTTTGCGGGGGTTATAATTTTTAATCCGACCGTTGGATCGTGGTAATTTTTGGATATGTTATACATATATAAGTTGAGTATATGTCCACAAATTTTGAACCGTTAAAAATGAACGTATGATTTATTATGAATTTTATGAGATGACTGGTTCAGAAATTGTTGAATTTTCGGAGTTTATCATTTTGATGGAAAATTCTAGAATTGGTGGGCCCCACTCTTGGTTAGTGAAGAAATGTGCTGAGATTTTTATTCAAATGTGGTGGGTGGGAATAGTAGCAGGTAAAGCCATCAGGTTGCAGGTTAAGTCTGCTTCGGCGTGCTAACATTTTCCTATAAATAGAGGGCTAAGTTAGAATTGAAAATCACACCAAAAACAAGTTTTCTCTCTTTCTCTCTCTAGATTATTGAGTGTATTTTGTGAGTATTTAGATACTTTGAGAGTTTCTATCCATCAGAACAAGTTTCTTTCAGCCTTATACCGGTATTCCGACCAGAATTACTGATATTTTGAGGTAAGGGATATTATTTTCTTCTTAATGATATTATTTTCTTCAATATCATTATGCTGAAATATTGATATGAGTTTTTATCAAATTTGAAACTTTTTGTGTCGGGGTTACTATTCACGTATACGACACTATTCACGTATACGGCACTATTCACGAATACGGCACTATTCACCGAAAAATAAAATTTTCCCTTTTTGTCCAAGATGTCTATTATGGTTACTATCTTTGATTGTATCCATGTTTTGATCTTTATTTTTGAATTCTGCTTCACAATTGATTATTATGAAGTATTATTGATCTTGGATAAACTGTTATACGAATCCCTAATATTTGTCCTTCTGTCTCACTGGATTCGTTCTCTTTAAGATATTTTTCATCATCCTCAGTCCTAAATGATGGTATTACTGAATATCTTTGGCCTGTAGTGCAAAGATGTATGATTACTTGATGAATATCTTTGGCCTGTAGTGCAAAGATGAACAGGTGTTGAGATGAACATGACTGACAGGTGATACAAATGAATATCTTTGGCCTGTAGTGCAAAGATGAATATTTGGATAAAGATGATTATTAATTGATGTTACAGGGATAAAATATTGATGATGGACTTTTAAATCTTAGAAGATAGTAGAATTCATTCTCTACTTGACTCTTCTAATGGTTTGCTGTTTCCGCTGCAGTTGTTGATCTAAAACTTGTTGTCGATTATATTCTATCAGATTTTTCCCTGTTGAAGACTAACGATAATTTGTTGTATATTATCTTAGTCATAATATTTTTTACTGGGCTAGTTGAGCTCACCCTTTTCCTTTTTGTTCCATTTTTCTTCTCAGGAGGTGAGAACATAGCAGGATCTAGTCGGGGTATGGAGTGATGGTTCTAGAAAGATGTTTTAGTAGTCCTCACTATTTCTGTAAAATAGTGTTTGAATAATTGTAATGAGGATTTATTTGAGTGTGGATATTGTCCAGAAGACAATATTTGTATTTAAACTCACAGTATGTGTTGTCGTATTTTGCACGACAATTGTATTATTGAAGTTGTAGTTTGCTTTCTGTACCATGTATTTGGCGACTCAGAATGGGTGTTGTATACCTATTTTGGGGGCGTCACAGTTGGTATCAGAGCTTAGGGATATGATCCCTGGCTGAGATGTGAGACAAGAACTAGGAGGGGAGAGACGGGAAATTCCTTCGCTAGTATGACCTGACTAAGTTTATTTGGTGTTTATTTGGTCGGTCAGAGTATAGGGATAATATATGACATGACTATTAACCCTTGTTTTATGGCAGTATTTAAGAATGGCAGCTGAGAACGTTAATAATGGAGTAAATCAGACCGTGGAGACACCTTTGATCACCACCCAGGGAAACGTGCAACAGGAAGGCAATATTCCTCCTGTAAACAACGTTACCGAGCAAACGATGAATGATGGAATGTTTAGGAGCTTTTTGCAGTTCATGCAAAATCAGACGAGGGAGACTCGTGTGCAGAATACGGGTGGAAATGATAACAACGAGCGGTTTGTCACAGCTAAGCAGTTCAAAGAATTGGGACCACCAGAATTTAAGGGAAAGCCGGATCCGATCATGGCGGAAACGTGGGTCAAGCAAATTACCAAGATATTCGATGTCTTGGGATGCACGGAGGAACAGAAGGTTCCATTCGCCACCTTTATGTTCCGCGGTGAGGCAGACTACTGGTGGGAGTCTGTGAAGCGTACCCAGCCTGACGCACTCAACATGTCCTGGGAAACATTTCAAAAACTGTTCAATGACAAGTACTTTCCTGAAAGTATTCGTCATATGAAGGAGGTGGAGTTTATCAGACTGGAACAAAACAACATGACGGTGTCCCAGTACGAGGCGAAGTTTGCAGAGTTATCCAGGTTTGCACCTCATTTGGTCGAAAATGAGGAACGAATGACAAGGATGTTTCTAAGAGGTCTAAAACCCGAGATTCGGCAATATCTTATCTCTCATAAATTTTCTTTATATTCAGATGTTGTAAACAGGGCTCAATTATTAGAGCGAGATAATGAGTATGTGCAACCGAGGGACCACAACCAGGGTCATACCGGTGGCGGCAGTCATCGAAGCAATGAAAACCAGCAGGAAGGAAAATATTCGGACAAAAACGGTAACCACTCTGGTGGTAATCGTGGTCGTGATAATAGAAGGAGCGAGTCGGGAGGAGATTTCAAGAAGAGAAGGTACAACAATGATAACGTGAAGACGTCAGCACAAACATCAACTATTTCTAGGGGAGGAGAACGACCACCGGTCGTATGTTACAAATGTGGAAAAGAGGGACATATCAGCCCAAATTGCCCACAACAATCCAAGGTATGTTATAACTGTGGAAAGGAAGGTCATATAGCTCGAGAGTGTTCTGTAGCAAAACCAAGTTCAGCGGGGATGGTGACTCCAAAAGTTATCCCGGATAAGTCGAAATCCGCGGTTCCTGGAAGGGCGTTTGTCGTGACTGGCCAAAATGCGAGAAACCCGAACGAGGTGATCACGGGTAAGCTAATCTTGAATTCTTGCGAAGTTTATACTTTACTAGATACCGGTTCTACCCATTCTTTTATCTCTCCTGATTGTGCTCAACGTTTAAACTTGACTCCGGAGAAATTAGACTTTGACCTATCTGTGGAGACTCCGTTACGAGAAACTTTCATTACATCTACAGTTTATAAATCTTGCTTAATCCAAGTTGGCACAATCACATTACCTGTTGACCTTGTCTCTTTAAAAATACTTGCTTTTGATGTGATTTTAGGAATTGATTGGTTAACTACTCATCATGTCAAAATTGATTGTTTTCGTAAGGTTGTTAGTTTTCATATTCCTAACCAACCTGTTATGCGAATTCAAGCAACCAAACCACTAAAATCAATCAATGTCATACCAAGCCATAAAGCCATTCGTTTATTAAAAAACGGATGTCAAGCTTTCTTAGCCCATGTCATGGACTTGAACAAAAATACGTCAGATTTGAATGATATTTCTGTTGTTAGTGAATTTCCTGACGTATTTCCTGAAGAATTTCTTGGCCTAACCCAGAGCGTGATATTGAATTTTTGTATTGATCTTCAACCCGATACAAAATCCATTTCTAAAATCTCATATTGAATAGCTCCTATTGAACTTCAGGAGTTAAAAACCCAACTATAGAAGTTGGTACCCGAGCCTCTATTTGGTGACTTCCTTTATGGAATGCACCAAAGCCAGACTCTCCGTAAGGGACTCTATATTTGTGTGGTGGTAAAACAATAGGTGACATTGTGACGTGTGATCCAAGATTGGGATATGAATCACAATTGAGAGCAACAGAAGTCGGTGACCAAAGTACGTAGCTTTCTGGGCTTAGCTGGTTATTATCGGAGATTTGTGGAAGGATTTTCTCGAATCGCTACTCCGTTAACTCAACTGACTCGGAAAGATACAAAATTCGTATGGAGTGAGGAATGCGAGAAGAGTTTCCAAGAACTCAAGAGGAGACTCATTTCGGCACCTGTTCTGACAATACCATCTGGTTCGGATGGATTTGTTATCTACAGCGATGCTTCAGGCAAAGGGTTAGGATGTGTTCTCATGCAACATGGGAAAGTCATAGCCTATGCCTCACGACAACTCAAAGAATATGAGAGGAATTATCCTACTCATGATTTGGAGTTGGCAGCAGTCGTTTTTGCGTTGAAGATCTGGAGACACTACCTGTATGGGGAGAAAGTGGAGATCTATACAGATCATAAAAGCCTCAAATATTTCTTCACCCAAAAGGAACTCAACATGCGGCAGCGACGTTGGCTCGAGCTGTTGAAATATTACGATCATACCATCCAATATCATCCTGGAAAAGCAAACGTAGTAGCTGACGCATTGAGTAGAAGATCATATGCGGGTACGAGTGCAATGTTGTTAACACAAAGGCCCATTTTGTATGACTTGCAAAGGATGGAGATAGAGATGAAGGCTCCAAGTACCCACATGATAATATCAAATATACGAGTAGAACTGACTTTAATCGATAAAGTTAAAGCTGCTCAAGCTACGGACATAGAGCTGATGCGTATGAAGAAGAAAGTGCAAGAAGGTGCTATTCCAGAAGCAAGAATCGATGAAGAAGGAATACTTCGAGTCAACTCCAGACTTTGTGTTCCTAACGATTTTGACTTGAAGCATAGAATAATGATGGAGGCACACAACACACCGTTTGCAATCCATCCTGGGAGTACCAAAATGTATCACGATCTTCGACATACATTTTGGTGGAGCAATATGAAAAGAGAGATCGCGAAGTTTATCTCGAGATGTTTAACTTGTCAACGTGTAAAAGCGGAGCATCAAGTACCAAAGGGTCCATTGCAACCACTTGAGATTCCGAAATGGAAGTGGGAACACATTACTATGGATTTCATTACAGGTCTTCCCAAGGTTTCTCAAGTCATAGATGCGATTTGGGTTATTGTTGATAGATTAACCAAGTCTGCTCATTTCTTACCGATACGTGAGACTTATTCCCTTGAACGTCTTGCTAGTATGTATGTGAACGAGATTGTGAGATTACATGGCATGCCAGTATCCATAGTTTCGGATCGTGACCCAAGATTCACTTCACGATTTTGGGTTAGCTTGCAGAAAGCTATGGGCACGGATTTACGATTCAGTTCGGCATACCATCCTCAAACGGACGGACAATCAGAGAGGACTATTCAAACTCTTGAAGATCTATTAAGACTTTATGTCCTAGATCTCAAAGGGAGTTGGGATAAGTACCTACCATTGGTGGAATTCTCCTACAACAACAGTTATCAGGCGAGCATAGGTGTGGCTCCATTCGAGGCGTTGTATGGAAGAAAATGTCGTTCTCCAGTATGCTGGGACGAGGTGGTTGAAGCAACATTGTTGGGACCAGAGTTGGTACGCATTACTACAGAGAAGATCCAAACGATTCGACAACGCATACAAACGGCACAGGATCGACAAAAGAGTTGTGCAGATCTTCATCGGAAGGACGTGGAATTTAATATTGGGGATCATGTATTGTAACGTGTTGCACCATGGAAGGGAGTTACAAGATTTGGGAAGAGAGGAAAGCTCAATCCAAGATTTGTTGGTCCATTTGAGATTCTTTAGCGAATAGGAAATGTGGCATATAGACTCGCATTACCTCCAAGCATGTCTCGTGTTCATAATATTTTTCACATACCTATGCTTCGTAAATATGTTAAAGACCCGAACCACATTATTGAGTTAGAACCAGACGAGATAGCTGAAGATTTAACGTACGAGGAGGTACCTGTTAAGATCTTGGATAGGAAAGAGCATGTCCTACGCACGAAGGTTATACCACAAGTTAAGGTTTTGTGGAGAAACCATGCTATTGAAGAAATGACCTGGGAGTTAGAATCAGAAATGAAAGCGAGGTATCCTCACCTTTTTGAAACATCAGGTACGTACGTCAATTTCGAGGACGAAATTTCATAAGGAGGGGAGGTTGTAAGACCCCAACTTATTAATGAATAAAATCAAATTTTCTCTAAATATTATTGTGAATAATAAGGGGTTAATTTGATATAATACTTTGGTTATGGGTGAAATGTGCAAATTTTACAAAATAAGCAAGTGGTTATAAAATATTCATTTTGTCGGGGAATATTCGTTTGGTCGTGGAATATTCTTGCTGTCGGGGAATATTCGTACGACGGCGCAGCCTTGTGTGGGCCCCAATACGAAAAGCGATTGGATGAAGAAAACGACAAGTATAAGTTATTTATAAATAACGGCGTAGTTGTTACCGTTAATACTGTTGGAATACCCGATGGTTAAAATACAGTAGCACACGGTATTGCACCAATTATTGATTCTTACGTAAGAAGGCACTACTCAATAATTGTTACAGTAGTTATTGTTCAATATTTTATTTTATTGATTCAATAATTGTTGCGTTGATATTTTATATTATTGTTGTTTCAATAATTGTTGCTGCACAGTATTTTCCATTATCAGATCAATAATTCATATTATTTGAATAATATTATTAGATAACATTATTGACAATGTCTAGAAAGTTCTGTCTAAGGAGAGATTTGGTCATCTAATTACGCGCCAGTAAGGAGAAATCCTTATTGGAAAGCCCCCTCTTTCCTGGAAACGGCCTGGTTGTCATAAATGTGATTCTGTAATATTATTTATGAATAATTAATTATTGATTCATATGATAAGGAAATATTTATTTTATGTGGATATAAATGAGGGATATATTTTTGTGGTTAAAAATGAAGGAGTTAATGTTGAGGTTTTTATCAGTATTTTTGTCGGAATGGAGGTATTAAAAATCAGGGTTTTTGAGATATTTTGCGGGGGTTATAATTTTTAATCCGACCGTTGGATCGTGGTAATTTTTGGATATGTTATACATATATAAGTTGAGTATGTGTCCACAAATTTTGAACCATTAAAAATGAACGTATGATTTATTATGAATTTTACGAGATGACTGGTTCAGAAATTGTTGAATTTTCGGAGTTTATCATGTTGATAGAAAATTCTTGAATTGGTGGGCCCCACTCTTGGTTGGTGAAGAAATGTGCTGAGATTTTTATTCAAATGTGGTGGGTGGGAATAGTAGCAGATAAAGCCATCAGGTTGCAGGTTAAGTCTGCTTCGGCGTGCTAACATTTTCCTATAAATAGAGGGCTAAGTTAGAATTGAAAATCACACCAGAAACAAGTTTTCTCTCTTTCTCTCTCTAGATTATTGAGTATATTTTGTGAGTATTTAGATACTTTGAGAGTTTCTATTCATCAGAGCAAGTTTCTTTCAGCCTTATACCGGTATTCTGACCAGAAGTACTGATATTTTGAGGTAAGGGATATTATTTTCTTCTTAATGATATTATTTTCTTCAATATCATTATGCTGAAATATTGATATGAGTTTTTATCAAATTTGGAACTTTTTGTGTCGGGGTTACTATTCACGTATACGGCACTATTCACGAATACGACACTATTCACCGAAAAATAAAATTTTCCCTTTTTGTCCAAGATGTATATTATGGTTACTATCTTTGATTGTATCCATGTTTTGATCTTTATTTTTGAATTCTGCTTCACAATTGATTATTATGAAGTATTATTGATCTTGGATAAACTGTTATACGAATCCCTAATATTTGTCCTTCTGTCTCACTGGATTCGTTCTCTTTAAGATATTTTTCATCATCCTCAGTCCTAAATGATGATATTACTGAATATCTTTGGCCTGTAGTGCAAAGATGTATGATTACTTGATGAATATCTTTGGCCTGTAGTGCAAAGATGAACAGGTGTTGAGATGAACATGACTGACAGGTGATACAAATGAATATCTTTGGCCTGTAGTGCAAAGATGAATATTTGGATAAAGATGATTATTAATTGATGTTACAGGGATAAAATATTGATGATGGACTTTTAAATCTTAGAAGATAGTAGAATTCATTCTCTACTTGACTCTTCTAATGGTTTGATGTTTCCGCTGCAGTTGTTGATCTAAAACTTGTTGTCGATTATATTCTATCAGATTTTTCCCTGTTGAAGACTAACGATAATTTGTTGTATATT
This sequence comes from Panax notoginseng, assembly GCA_016801055.1. NCBI lineage: Eukaryota > Viridiplantae > Streptophyta > Magnoliopsida > Apiales > Araliaceae > Panax > Panax notoginseng. The sequence goes on along the minus strand of CM029014.1, from coordinate 36,034,118 downwards.
ATCTTAGTCATAATATTCTTTACTGGGCTAGTTGAGCTCACCCTTTTCCTTTTTGTTCCATTTTTATTCTCAGGAGGTGAGAACATAGCAGGATCTAGTCGGGGTATGGAGTGATGGTTCTAGAAAGATGTTTTAGCAGTCCTCACTATTTCTGTAAAATAGTATTTGAATAATTGTAATGAGGATTTATTTGAGTGTGGATATTGTCCAGAAGACAATATTTGTATTTAAACTCATAGTATGTGTTGTCGTATTTTGCACGACAATTGTATTATTGAAGTTGTAGTTTGCTTTCTGTACCATGTATTTGGCGACTCGGAATGGGTGTTGTATACCTATTTTGGGGGCGTCACAGTAGTTGTTACCGTTAACACTGTTGGAATACCCGGTGGTTAAAATACAGTAATACGCGTTATTGCACAGTAGCACACGGTATTGCACAGTATTTTTGAAATTATTGATTCTTACGTAAGAAGACACTACTGAATAATTGTCACAGTAATTACTGTTCAATATTTTATTTTATTGATTCAATAATTGCTGCGTTGATATTTTATATTATTGTTGTTTTAATAATTGTTACTGCACAGTATTTTCCATTATCAGATCAATAATTCATATTATTTGAATAATATTATTAGATAACATTATTGGTGATGTCTAGAAAGTTCTATTTAAGGAGAGGTTTGGTCACCTAATTGCGCGTCAGTAAGGAAAAATCCTTACTGGAAAGCCCCCTCTTTCTTGGGAACGGCCTGGTTGTCATAAATGTGATTCTGTAATATTATTTGTAAATAATTAATTATTGATTCATATGATAAGGAAATATTTATTTTATGTGGATATAAATGAGGGATATATTTTTGTGGTTAAAAATGAAGGAGTTAATGTTGAGATTTTTATCAGTATTTTTGTCGGAATTGAGGTATTAAAAATTAGGGTTTTTGAGATATTTTGCGGGGGTTATAATTTTTAATCCGACCGTTGGATCGTGGTAATTTTTGGATATGTTATACATATATAAGTTGAGTATATGTTCACAAATTTTAAACCGTTAAAAATGAACGAATGATTTGTTATGAATTTTAAAAGGTGACTGATTCAGAAATTAGGTTTATAAATAATTTTGGTAGAAAATTCTAGAAATGGGTGGGCCCCACTTTTGGTTGTTGGGGAAGATGGCTGATTTTTGGTGGGTGGAATAGTAGCAGGTAAAGCCATTAGGTTGCAGGTCAAGTCTGCTTCGGCGTGCTAACATTTTCCTATAAATAGAGGGCTAAGTTAGAATTGAAAATCACACCAGAAACGTAAGCTTTCTCTCTTTCTCTCTCTATATTATCGAGTGTATTTTGTGAGTATTTAAATACATGGTGAGTTGCTATTCATCAGTGCAAGTTTTCTTCAACGTCATATCCGATATCCAGTCAGAAATGCTGCTCTTTTGAGGTAAGGGATAGTAAGGGATTTTAAGGGTTGTTATGTTTTTCAGTTTCGTAATTTTTCTGACCTTTAAAAATTCTGGAAAAATTTGAAATAATAATTTGATGAGTTTTCTTGATTGTGTCCAAAAATGGCGATTTTTGGATGCATAGATTAAGAGTTGTGAATTTTATGAGAAAACACTAATTTATAAGTAACCGCTTATAACTCCTTGTGGTTAACTCCAAAATTGATGAAATTTTTATTGGAAGTATATCTATATAATATCAGTGTACTCTGTGAATTTTGGAATTTTTGGATAAAATTACAATTTATGATAAATGTCTAAATATTCAGCTGTTTTGACCATATGAAAAATAGTAAATGAGTTTTAAAAATTCTGAGAAAAATATATGTTCAATATGGGACTTTATTATGCTAAATCCCAGAAAAAAAATATTTTTGGAACTGATTTGGTATTTTTCATAAAAATGGACTAGTTATGAGTAAATGAATTAAATTTGTTATGTGAAGTAAGAAAATTGAAAAATAGGATTTTATGGCTTAATAATCCTATATGAGGTATATGCAGATTTTTGATGAGGGTTTTGGTTATTGGTAATGAAATCTTATGAGTTTAGCATTTTAGGATGATTAAATTCATTATTTAGTAAAGTGTAAACAATTAAAATAAATTGTTTATAAGCTTAAGAAATATTATTCTTTCAATATCATTATACCGAAATATTGGTATGAATTTTATTGTGGAATTTCTACCTTTTTCATGTCGAGTTACTATTCATGAATTACTATTCACGAGTTACTATCCACGAGTTACTATTCATGAGTTACTATTCACGAGTTACTATTTACGACAAAATTAGTTTTTTTCTGACCAAATTATAGTTGATTTATGAATATTACTCTTGAGATTAAATCTATATGTTGATTATATTGATTTTATTATCATATATAACATTTTTATAACCCTAATAATGATATTTCTCTTTGACTTGAGTGTAAAGATGGGTAGATTTTTGGTATGATCATGACTATGGGTTCCCTTTGGCCAGTAGTACAAAGTTAAATTATTGACTGGTATGATCATGACCATTGAATTTATAATTGAATATCTTTAGCTTAAGTGCAAAGGTGAATTGATCAACATGGTTATATTTATTGTTTATATAAATTCTGAAATGATTATATATTTTTTTGAGATATTAATATATTTGGCCTATAGTGCAAATATAAATTGTTGATGAATATATTTGGCCTGTAGTGTAAATATGAACTGTTGTTGAATATCTTTGGCCTGTAGTGCAAAGATGAACTGGTGATGAATATTTTTGGCCCATAGTGCAAAGATGACCTGTGGTTGAATATCTTTGGCCAGTAGTACAAAGATGAATTGTTGATGAATATCTTTGGCCGTAGTGCAAAGATGACATGTTGTTGAATATCTTTGGCCAGTAGTGCAAAAATGAACAGGTGTTGAGATGAACATGACCAACTGGTGATACAAATGAATATCTTTGGCCGAGTGCAAAGATGAAGTTATTAGTATGATTATGAACAGGAAATGTGGTTTGGTGTAACCATGATCTATGATATTTCAGGTAAATATAGGTGATGAAAATTATCTTCGTCTTGGATGAGAAGAGGAATTTAGAACTACAATTATGATTATGAGTTATTCATATGATTGTGGACCAAAATTGTTGATTGATGTTACAGGGATAAAACATTGTTGGTGGATTTTTAACATGGATAAAATATTAGACTTTGTAGTCTATTTGACTCTTCTAATTGATTGCTCGTTCCGCTGCAACTATGGTTGAAATTTTTATCATCTACCATATGTTCTAAATCTCTGATTTAATTCTGTTGAAGGCTATTGATAACTTATTTATCTTTAGTCATGATATTCTTTACTGGGCTATTTTTGCTCACCCTTCTGTTTCACAATTCCTTTCAGGTAATAAGAGTGTAGCTGGGTCGAGCGGGGGTAACAGGGGAATAGAACGGTGGTCATCATTTAGTAGTTATATTTGGTGAATCATCTAGGGTGAAGCGAACCCAACGTTGGAAGGGTGTTTTGCCACTATCATACAAGATGTCTAATGACATACAACCTCGTGTCATCATAAGACAGGATTGTGCTCATCCACTTGCTGAGTATATTTACGAGCACTACCTATATAATCTTGGTGTTTGTTTAAAGTATAATTCTCAATTAGAGACAGTGGAGATAATGATAAGTCAAGAGAAGACTCACCATTGGGAAGAATATGATAGTAATCTTCTCGTTTTTCTTTGGGGTATATTGGGTCAACCAAGAATAATTCTATGGCCATATGATATTTATCACAACCTAGAAGCATGGCCTCCCATGTATAAAGGTTTCCTTGAGCACTTCCCAAAGATTCTAATTTCTAAAACAGTTTTTGACTATACCTTTATGTAAGGTATCATTGTGAGGTGCTGTCCACGGTTGGGACATGAGTCACATTTAGTATATATTTGTATGCAAACTCACAGCAAATGTGTTGTTATATTTTGCACGACAATTGTTGTAATAAAGTTGTAGTTATTTTCTGTACCATGTATTTGGCGACTCAGAATAGGTTGGATGGAATGGACCTATTTTGGGGTTGTCACAGTAGTGACCAACAAATAACAACATACAAACCAAAACATAATATAACAATTATACAGTAGCCAAAACAGACTATAACAAATAATCAACATCCCACATTGACTGCACAATAATAGTTATCATATCATAATATAACATTAACCATGCCATAATAAAGCAGTAACCAAAAAGTTATATTATATAGTCTAATGGTGACCAAAATATAAACAACATGTAGTATAGACCAATTTATGTAGTAAACAAACAGTTATATATAATATTAACCAAAACATAATTTAAAGGTCACCAAAATAAAAATATTTATACCAAAAAATATACTAAAGAAGTAATCAAATAGTTACATGATAGTAACCAAACTATATTTTAATGGTAACTAACACATAAACAACATGTATACCAAACCGAGTTTAGTCAACCAATGTATACTAATCAAATACATTAGAACCAAAATAACATATAAAAGTAACCAAAATCCCAATTGAGAGAAAAAAAATGGTATCCAAATCATAAGTCAATAACAACAAAAAATATACTAATGAAGTAACCAAACAGTTATATGTCATTAACCAAAACATATATTAATGGTAACCAATACATAAACAACATATAGACCAAACACAGTTTAGTCAACCCATATATACTAAGCAAATATATGGTAACCAGAACAAGAAAAAACAGTAACCAAAATCCCAACTCAAGGAAATAAAAATAGAATCCAAATCAGAAACTAACAATAACCAAAAACATACTAAAGAAGTAACCAAATATTTATATGATAGTAACCAAAACATATTTTAATGGTAACCAATACATAAATAACATATACACCAAAACCAGTTTAGTCAACCATGTATACTAAGCAAATACATGGTAACCATAACAACATAAAAAAGTAACCAAAATACCAAATTAAGGTAACAAAAATGGTATCCGAATCACAAATAACAGTAACCAAAACATAATGCAGAAGTAACCAAAGTAACAATAACAAAATTTAAATTAGCACACCTTAAAAATTTTTGGGTTGGAAATATCTTCTGGCTATGAACTTGAGCTTCTGTCTTAACTACAGGAACATCAAAATCAGAATCCAACTGCACAAACTCAAATAAATTTCTTCAAGTCCTTAATAAAATCACCCTCTGTGATTCTTTTCCTCTTTCCATCCTTCTTCTTTGTATCAATCATTCTATACAAAATATAAAAATAACACAAACTCAAACAATCAATACTCCATTCTGTTAGAAACATAGCGTATATATATGATCATATTGACAATTAATTAGTAGAATGAAAATTAACAGAAATTAGAAGCAGACCTTAGAGAGAGAAACTAGAATCCTTTCAGTTGTGAGAGAGTTGGAGAGAGAAAGTTGCGTATTCAACTGTGTGATTTGTTGATTAACAAGTGCAGGAAAAGTAAATTAAAAAATAATTAATTTACGCCACCAATTAGTTAATTAGTCTAACAACTGTGATGAAGATGAATAAGAAGAAGAAGAAGAAGAAGAAGAAGAAGAAGAAGAAGAGAGAGAAATACGAGTACAAAAGTTATGGAGAAGAAGAAGATTTTAGAGAGAGAAATACCAGTACAAAAATTATGGGAGTTGAGAGAAAAAGAAGGGTTAACAACAGAGATTCACGCTTTTCAAATAAAAAACCACCAATAATGATCCCCTAAATAAAGGAATCCTAATTGCATTAATATTGTAAATAAATATAGAAAAGTGTATTATTTTATCTATGCGCCATTATTGTAATTATTTTAAAAAATGTACTAGTATATGTAATTTATCCTTATATTAGGGCATGTTCGAGAACCACCTATGATAAGTAAAAATATAAGTTTACCTATAAATTATTTTAGGTTATGACTTATAAGTAAAGCGTTCAGCATCAGTTTGACTTATAAGTCAGAAATTAAGTTAAAACAAGACATGAAGGTGTTCGACTTATAATGACTTATAAGTTAAAATAATATAAATATTACTAAAAAGGACATTAATAAAAAGAGGGACAAAATAGACATTACATTGGGTCAAACTAACTTATTTTAAAATGACTTACTTATTTTTTTGACTTAAAATTCAACTTATAAGTAAAAAATAAATTATTCCCGGACACTCAAATAGTAGTAAATGACTTAGAAGTTGGTTTGACCAACTTATAAGTTATTCTTGAACACCTCCTAATAATACTAATAGTAGCGTCTAAAGGTGTAAACAAGTCGAACCAAAACGAACAAAGAGATGCTCGAATTCTACTCGAAACGTTAAATTCATACTCGAATTCAAATTGTATTTAAAAAATTTTGCTCAGATTCAACTCGACTCGAATATTTATTACTCGAATTCGATCCGACTCAGATCGAATTATATTCATACTACTCACGAGCTTCAAATTCAAGTTTGAATTCGAGTCTCCACATAATAACTAGTTTTATAATAAATATAATTATAAATTAAATTTGTTATTTTACTCAGAAATAAGAAAAATATATTTACTATTACACTTACAAATATAAAATCATAATTAAAACTAAAAACAAAATAAAATAATAATAATTAATTATCCTAATTTGATTTAGTTTTGTATATGTTATGAGAGAATATATCGAGTATTTAATCGAATATGTATCAATCGAGTATGCATCGAATAACAATCGAGAATTCAAGTAGTTTGAATCTTAAACGAATCGAGTATAACCTTACTCAGATTCTATTCATATATATTTTAAAAACTTTTTTTTATGCTCAAATTTAAATCATATTATTAACGAATCCGAATCTCGCTCGTATTTTTTTGTATCGAGCCCTATATCGAGCCTGAATTGTGTAGTTTATTTACAGCTTTAGTAGCGCCCATCAATGTGTTGCTTATTGCTCAACCCAAAACTAAAAACAACTAGATCAAGGCCCACATAAACCTGGTTAATTGAGGAAGGGGTCCATTTTTGAAAAAAAATTAGAAATTTGTAAATCTATTTTTTATTGTAATTTCCATTTCAATTAACACGACACTAAATTTCCATTTTAAAGTGTCATTTTCATAAGTTGTATTCACTTTGTTTCAAATTTATAAATACATTTTCTTTAGTTTGCTTAAAATAAAAAGATACTCCCTCCGTCCCAAATTAACTGCCCAGTTTTGACTTTTTAAAGTCAAATTGACTATTTTTAAAACTAATATTTTTACTATTTTTCCTAAAATATAGGTGAAGTGATTATAACCAAAAGAAAGTATATACAATTTATTACTAATCCCAATTTTTATAATTTTAGAAATATATTTATATATGCTTAATTATTAATTTTAAAAATAGTCAATTTGACTTAAAAAAGTCAAAACTGAGCAATTAATTTGGGACGGAGGGAGTATATTTTTATTTTATTACTATAAAATGAAATAATATTACTAATTTTTCATTATTTTTTATTATCTAATCACACAACCATTACTAAATTTTTAGTTAATAGTATTAAGATAATGATATATATTGCGAATATTTTAGAGAGATGTGATATAATAAGTGGGACCCTCTTATAATTTTTTTACCAATTTTATGTATTGATAAACTTCTCGCAATTATAAATCTGCATAAATTTATCATATATTAATCATGACTCATAGTATTAAGTAAAAATTGTTGTTTTGGGAAGTGACATGGAAAGAGTACTTAATGTTTTAATTAGCATTATCATAAGTAAAATGAATTTTGATACTAAAATATGACTACTATAATTTCACAACAGAAAAGAAAAAGACAAAAATAAAAAATAAAATTCACTTACCACAATTATCCTTGCATGAATTGAAAAAATACGTATAAAGTTGTCTAAATAAATAAAAGAGAAATTATGAAAGAAGATAATCAAGGGCAATAAGAAAAAATTATAACTAATGTTTCCTAGAAATGTTGCTAACATTAAATATATAGAAATTTTTTGAATTGTCTAAAACGTCTAATAAATAAAAATAGAAAGAATATTATTTATACTCGAATTAAAATACCAAATATCACACATCATTATTTAAATTGTATTCTCCATATTAATCCGTGCCTAGTGTCCCAAAAACGCACATCTTGACATCTAGAGACCATATACAAGTACATTACACTACACTGGACCATACCCTATCAAAACAAGGAAACACTCGCAAACAAACATAATATTCTCTCTGTCTCAGGATAAAAGTCTTTATTACTATTTTAAATAGGTTTAAATTAAATATCTATTTATATTAAATGATTTATTTTTTATAATAATTTGTCTATAATACCCTTATTATTAATTATTATATTTTTATTATCTATGCATATTTATGTAGTATCACTAGTAATGTGCAAAAAACTATACAATTAAATGAGAATTTAAATATGTACAATTTTATAATTTTATCCTCTTTCTTAATATGGGCAAAAAGTCAACAAAGACTTTTATCCTGAGACAGAGAGAGTAACAAAGAAGCACCACTAATACAAACCCCAACCTCCTAGCAAAACTTTATTCGCCGAGATACCAGTTCTACGGCAAAACTAAGAAAAATATCATTGTAGTTGACACGTTTTATTTATTATATTATTAAACTTTAAAAAATTCAAATTATTCTATTAAACTAATTAAAATTTTAAAATTACATCATTCCGTTAATAATATTGGACATCCGTTAAATTGGCTCAGATTCTTTTAAGCAAAATTAAGAAAATCCCACTATAGTTGACACATTTTACTTATTACACCATTAAATTTTTTTAAATTAAAATTACCCTATTGAACTAATTAATATTTTGAAATTACACCATTCTGTTAATAAGATTAGAAGTCCGTCAAATTGACTAAGATTTTTTCAGACGTGACTAGTGAAAAAAGAAAAGAAAATGACATGTCATTCCTAAGTGGATTAGGCAGTAAAATTAACTCATTTTCCAAGTACGTCTCTAAAGCCGAAATAAAATACGCAGAGAGAGAAAACTTGCCAAGTGTAGAAGAAGGCAGTGGCACAACGTGAGACAACAGTGGAGGCTTCATGTGGCGGTGGCGACGACGACGACGACGACAGTGGAGAGTCATTGTGGTGGTGGCGACGTTGGAGGCTCTTTATGGTTTGCGGTAGCTTCTTTGGTGTTAAAGCTTTTAACGACGGTATTGGGTGTACTACTAGCTGGTTCACTTCTTCTCCATTCTTTTTTTTATCTAGGCTATGCGTGTTGATATTGCAGTGAGGATGATGCTAGTAATTAGGCAAATAAAGGTTAATTTGGGGTGTTGGGTGCTAATAATGGAGCTATATTTTGATAAATAGAATTGGGGTTTCGATAGAGGCGACCATGATTGTAAAAGTTATGACTGCAAAAGGTAGGTAGATGAGGACCGAGAAGATAAAATTTGTAAAATGGAGAAGAAAATATACCTATTATAGTAGTTAGGGTTCTAAACCCCTCCTCTAATTTGTCTATAAAAATGGTGGTGTATATACGTTCAAATTGTATAAAATTTATCAAATTAATGATGTAATTTGAACAAATTGAATATCATGAAAAAGAATCAAATTTGAGTAAATTTAATTTTGCCAAATAACATCCTTAATTCCATCAATTTGATAAATTTGGAGTAAAAATCTATGGGGTAATTTCGGTTGATTTGTAAATTTGAAGCACAAATCTAGCCATGTCTAAAAAAATTTGAGTCAATTTGACTACATCCAATCTTATTAACAGAATGGTATAATTTCAAAAGGTTAATTAGTTCAATAGGATAATTTTAATTTTAAAAATTTAATAATATAATAAGTAAAACTAGTCCAAAATTGTGATGCCCCCAAAATAGGTATACATCACCCATTCTAAGTTGCCAAATACATGGTACAGAATAAAAATACAAACTTAATTATACAACATGAGCTGAGAGTTTTAATACGAATATTGTCTTCTAGATAATATCCAAACTCAAATGAAGTCCTCATTACAATTATTAACACACTATTTTATAAAATAGTGAGGACTACTACAGCCACCATCTCGGACCGTCACTCCATTCTCCGACTAGTCCCGACTACGTTCTCATTTCCTGAAGAGAACAATGAAAGCAAAAGGGTGAGCTCAACTAACCCAGTAAAAAATATTATGACTAAGATAATGCAGAATAAATTATCGTTAGCATTCAATAGTGTTAAACTGATAGAATACAATAAACAACAAGTTTAACTGCAGCGGAACAAGCAATCCATTAGAAGAGTCAAGTAGAGCATGATATTTATTATCTTCTATGATTTAAAAAGTTTATCATCAATTTTATCGCTGAGACTCACCTCAATAAATAATCCACATCACTGAGTTATCCATACACTACAGGCCAATAATATTTATTAGTATCACATCCACGAATTATCCATGCACCACAGGCCAATGATATTTCTGTTATTGCCAATGGTCATGATCATACCAACAACTGTCCATTAATGCACTACGGGCCAATGAGGACTTTTACCACATCATTTGTAACATTACAGGTCATGATTATACAGAATAATCTCTGGTTATAATCATACCAATCAACAGCTCATCTACGCACTAGCATGAGGATGATGACAATGATATAAAAATTCATTTAAATGAGAGCAAGGATAAATTTTAAATATTTATAATTCAATTTATCCAGAATTTAATAATGTCTAAATTGTCAACATGATACTGCTTTGTGGAGTAAAATTCAAGAATAATATTGTATCAAAAATGATTTGAACCGAAAAGAAATCAATTTTTATCATGAATAGTACCCCCGGGTGAACAGTACTCGAGTGAATAGTATCCCGTGAATAGTATTTTGGGAATAGTACCCCGTGAATAGTATCTCGGCATAAAAAAATTAAAAATTATCAAGAATTCTCAGAATAATATTTCTGTGAAAAGATACTAGATGAAGCATAAATTTTAAGGATATTCTACTAATTTCACGGAGTATAGAAGCAATACGTTAACAAAATGAGTGTAGAATTCAGAATCTGAAACGAAATAATATTACTTACATACTACAGAGTATGGAAGAAAATATTATTTCTTACGAATATTGAACAAAAATATTATCCCTTATCTTAAAAGGAGAGTATTTCTGACTGGTAGGGCGAGGATATTCTTGAATTTTTTTTTTACTGTTTTCTACACTCAAAGCTTCCTTAAACTCTAAAGAAATACGCTCAATATTATAGAAGAAGAATTCTCTAATTCTGGTGTGATTTTCAATTCTAAACTAAGCATCCTATTTATAGGAGAATAGAATGATACTATTTAGGAAAAATCACGGAGGCACAGTAGAATTTATGACGATTCACGGGAGCAAAATCAAAATTTCACATGATTTACTAGACCTGGCAAACGGGCGGGCCGGGCCGAAAAGGCCCGGGTTTTGGCGGGCCAAATTTTTTAGGCCCGTGGCTCGGGTTGGGCGGGCCGGGCCAGCCCGCGGGTTTTTTCTTATTTTTTTTTTACAAAATCTTGATACACCAAAAATAGTAATAATAATAAATATTAAAAATAATAAAATAATTTATAATAAACAATAATTCTAATTACTTAAATTAACTACATATCTCAATCAATTAAAATTTTAATAGTATTATAATTTTAGATATTATTCTAAAGGCATGATTTGATATAATGATTGATTTACTTTCCAAATAAGTAGGGGGAATACATAATTAAGGGATAATGATTGATTTACTTTCCAAATGTACTACAATAAATATGGGGATTGCATAATTAAGGGATAAAATTATCTATATTATTGTGTACAGATTTTGGACTTGCAATCTAAAAAATTAGTGGTTGATTCGAATTATATATTGCTAGTAATTCAAAGTATATAATCAAATTTGATTCTTTAAAATTAATATAATTTATTTTACTTTTAAAAATAATAAATACTGTAATTAATACTAATATATAGATAATTTTAAATTTTTATAATTATATTATCTAACTTAAACTAATAATTGTTATTTGTTAGTTTAATAGTTTTATACTTTGAAATTATTAACTACATATCTCAATCAATTAAAATTTTAATAGTATTATAAATTAGTATTATTAATTAATTACCTACATTAACTACTTATCTTAATTATAATTTTCAATTATAGTTAAAATATATTGAAGATTGCATTAAAAACAAATTGTTGTTGTAGCTTAGTTGGTTTGAACTCTTATTTATTTACTTACAAGTCTTGTGTTTAACCCTCACAACCCACAAGTAGTAACATTTTATTTAAAAAAAAAAAAATTCACGGGCCGGGCCTCCACGGGCCGGCCCAAAAAGACCCGGGTTTTGGCGGGCTAAAAACTTGCGGCCCAAAGCCCGATTTTTAGCGGGCCGGCCCGGCCCGCGGGTCTGGGCCATCTTTGCCAGGTCGATGATTTATTATGTAAATACTATGCAAATACTATGCAATTACTAAAATATAATATATTCTATTTTTCATAAAAAAATAAAATTTATTATAATATATAATAATAATAATAATAATATTGATAATAATAATAATAATAATAATAATAATACTCCTTCCACTTCACGTCTTCTCCCCCTACCCATTTCAAAATCATTATATATATATATATATATATATATATATATATATATATATACAGTAACGATCTGGTCCGGGCGCCCGGACACAGCCAAAAATACGAACTTGATTTATCAACCGTGAGATATATCCAACGGTAAAGCCAAGGACACATGCCTTTTGTTTAAAAAAAAGTCGGACAACCTTTTCGGGTCAAACAAAAAATGACAGAATACACCACTTTCCTAATAATCACGACCCAGACCATCTCTCTCCTAATATATCACGACCCAGACCATCTCTCTCCTAATATTCACGACCCATACCAAAAAGCTTCACTACCATTCTCTTTCGGCGAAAATCTGATACACCTCTCGCCGGACAAGGTTGGAAAGCAAGTTCGCCGGACGAATTCGAAAGCAACTTCGCCGAAAGCCAAGGTATTTTCAGTTTTAGTTTCTGATTTTCGCTCTAAATGAATGAAATCTAGGGTTTATTGGATTCGCCTCCACCCAGATGGGTTCCTTGTGCTCACGGATTACTTCTCTTCCTGTATCAATTTTGTTTAACAACCTCAGTAATTTTGGTTTAACCTTGTCCAAATTCTGTCATTTTGTTTGCTTAACCCTTTGAAAAGAGTGTTTCAATAACTTATCAATATTTGTTAGAAGAGACTTTAAGCAGGAAACATACTCAACTTGCTAATACAGACTCAACAGACTTCTGAATAAACACAAATTACAAACTTCACAGTCCTTCACAGTTATTCTTTCAATAGTCCTTCACAGTGATGGTTTTTTTCTGGCTGCTGGCTTGTTGATTATAAGTTGTATACTTGTTGTGTTTGCAGAATGCAACATTGTGTAGAAGAGATAAAAATGGTATCATCTGGTAATTCTTCGCAACAAATTTATACTCCGCAAGTTAAAAACGAGTTGATACCGAAAATTGGACAACATTTTCACAACTTAGGCGATGTTCGTGACTTTTATAACAACTATGGTAGAGAAGGTGGATTTGGTACGCGGTTAAATTCTAGTAAGAAGAGTCCTAACGGGGAAATAATTAGAAAGGAATTTGTTTGTTATAAAGAAGGGTTGAGGAGAATTGCGCCCAACAAAACTCAACAGATTGTACGAAAACATGGCCTAACTAGAGCTGCTTGTGGTGCGAAAGTGGTAGTTGTGAAAGATCGGACCGATGCAGGGGGGTTTGTTATTAGACAATTTGTTGAGGGTCATAACCATCCTCTTACGACCCCAAGAAAAGTACATTTGTTGCACTCTCATCGTGTAGTGACACTTGCCAAAAGAAATTTAACAGAACAACTATCAAAAGCTAATGTGCCAACATGGCAACAAATGAGTATTTTAGAGATGGAAGCTGGAGGTCTTGAAAATGTTGGATGTACAACACGAGATCTTTATAACGTTGAACGAGATAAGAGGAGGGCTTTAAAGGGACATGATGCTAATCTGTTGTTCGAGTATTTTAAGGATGAGAAAAAAAAGAATCCCGGTTTTACTTTTACATTCGAGCAAGAGGAGGGTGTCATGATTCATTGTTTTTGGGCGGATGCAACATGTAGAAAGTCATACAAAAATTTTGGGGATGTTGTTGTGTTTGATACAACTTACAATACGAACCGCTACAATTTGGTTTTCGCACCTATAGTAGGGGTTAATCACCATGGGCAGACAACTCTTTTAGGGTGTGCATTATTAAGTGGTGAAAAGATTGATGCTTTTGATTGGTTTTTCAAGGAATGGTTGAAAGCGATGCTGGGTTGCCCGCCCAAAATGATCATAACTGATCAAGATCCGGCCATGAGAAATTCAATTCAGTCTATGCTTCCAAATACTTTTCATAGGTATTGCATTCGGCACATTTTGAAAAAGTTTTCTGAAAAGTTAGGTCCAATTCCCTACAAAGAACATTATGGCGAGTTGAGTTGTTGTATATGGAAATCTGAGAGCCCAGTCAAGTTTGAAAGAAGATGGGCGGAGGTTGTAGGGAAAGCTACATTTGACACGAATGATTGGTTACAGGAGATGTACGAAATCCGCGAGCGTTGGGTTCCGGCATTTTCACGACATATTTTTTCTGCCCACATGACTAGTAGCCAAAGAGTTGAAGGGGCTCATGCCTTTTTCAAGAAGTATATATCTCCTCAAAACTCAATGTTGGTTTTTGTGACGCGGTTTAATAGGGGACTTGCAAAAATTCGACATAATGAACTAGATTTCGATCATAAGGATGTCAATGAAAAGCCACAAACAGTAACGGGCAGGGTAATGGAATACCAGATGAGTGAGTTGTACAGATGAACTATTTTTTACAAGTTTCAAGAGCAACTGCTTGAAAGTGGCAAGTATGTGGTAACACGTACATTTAAAGATGACAACAACTGTAAGTACAATGTTCAGAGTGTAAAGGAGGGTGATTCTAATGACCGTAAGCTTTCGTTTGACAAGTCATCAAACTTTGTTAAATGTAGTTGTCAGATGTTTGAGAGTGATGGAATTCCATGTAGGCATATGTTGGCATATTTCACAAAAAAACAGGTTATGGAATTACCTAATCAGTACATCTTGCGGAGATGGACAAAATCTGCGAAATGTGGCAGAGTTATGGATGACTTGGGTGGGAGTGGGAGTGAAATATGTGATACTTCTGTGTTACTGAGGCGTAGTAGTCTCTTCCAAATTGCGTCTAATGTTATTGATGAAGTTGCATTAAGTGAAGATAACACAAAAGAGTTGAAAGAATTGTTGTTATCAACTCAAAGGAGGTTTGCCGCCATGAATCATGGTAGCATGGATGTGGAAAGGAGTATCAACAAGCCTGTTTCTCTTGAGAGCCAACATGATATAAGTCTCAAAGAACCATCTTCGGTAAGGACAAAGGGTTGTGGTAAACGACTCAAGGGAGGAAAAGAGAAGGCTATCAAGAAGGCTAGGAAATGCAATGGATGTGGGATTATTGGAGTGTCGCATGACAAAAGAAATTGTCCAAAACTTGTTGGAGTGTACGATGAGGAGGACGTAGACATTAACGATGATTGTAAGTCTTTGTTTACTTATAATTTTGTCTCCTTATTGCAATTTTGTCTCCATCTTGCTTTTGACATTGATGACATTTTTTTGTTTCAGGATGAGAGTCTTCGTCGCAGGGGCTGCTTTCGTTAATTTATTTGGTGCTTGTTTAGGAATTTGAAAGTTTTATGTATTTTAATTAGTTTCTTTGATGTATGGATCTACGATGTATCAGATTGATGACATTTTATAACAAGTATGTTTGTACTTGAATCCATGATACAACAGAACTCATTGTTTACTCATGGAAATTAATATTTTACCTCTATATTAAACAATTATCCAGTCAATGCCCTAAATTTATTGCATATGTGAATACATTGCTCTGTAGTTTGTATGAGGATATGCTTAGTAAGATTCCCAAGCCTAAGAAATTTGTATGATGATCTACCTCCACATTATCTTTTTGCTTGGAAATATGATATTTAGCGGTTACACTTCTGATTATATGTGTCTGGATGAGGAGAATAGTCGAGATAGAAGCATGCATTTTCTTGTTTTGAGTTTGACAAAAGGAAGAAGCTAATGCAGTTAATTTGCTGGAAAGAATATTTTAGTTCTTTACTCTTAGTTCTTTAATGTGGAATGTTATTCATATGCTTGAACTTTATTAAATTGAATATGATTCTACACAAGGTGACAGTTCTGGTATGGAATATAGGAAAATCTAACATTGACATTGACATTTTCTTTTTTAGCTGAGCAATATGAATTCTAATCTAGGGAGTATGATTAACTTGGTTCAAGTTGGTATGTCCAGAACTCGTTCGGTTGTACTTGAATCCATGATACAACAGGATTCTAAATAATTCTGCTTAATTTCTAAGTTGATGTTCTGTTGTACATACAGTCAAAATGTTTTTAAATGTAGATTGCAAGGCCATTAATATTTGAATGTAACATTTATTGTCTATAGTTCAAGTTAGCATAGCTGGTACACTAAACAGAGCATGTATTCTTATAATAATTGTTCATAAATCCCCTTCATGTGGTAAAAATTGTCATAAACTACCAATTGCAGAATAGCAAATATGTATTAGAAAGAAAAATGTACCAGGTGATAAAAAGAAGATTATATATACCCCACACACAGTGCTACATAGGGAATCATATTATATATTTACGTTTGAATCATATGTTGCTAATTTGGTTTACTTGGTAATCCATATATATTGTACACACTTAACATCCACATTTTCAATAAGACAATCATATTAATTCAAGACAGTTAACATAGTACACAATCATTACATATCACTTGACAAGTGCCATAACCGACACTACCAAGGCTAGCCCACAAAAGAACACCAAGATATTAATGATGTGTTTAAGATTTGCCACATTGATTTCAATGACTCCAAGTCGAGCATCATCATTGTTGCGCAGCTGCACGTGTGCTTCATTAGCGGAGTTGGTTTCGCCATACCCAATTGGATTGCACCAGTCCCAAAACTTACATTTTCCTTTGTCCTTTTCCCTTGGACAGTCATAGTAGAGCTTTCCAGGATTCTTCTCTGATTCAGATATTCTCACAGCAGCTCTCAGGCGACAATAACACATCTTGTTTCTAAATCGGATAACATGAGTTTGAATACTCATATTGCTTGACGTAGACATGCCTTTGTTGAACCTTATCTGCCAAATCCAATGGATTATTAATTAAATAGTGTAGTGGAGTAGTAGTATTATTGTTGATAAAATTCACCAAATCCAATGAGAACAACAGCAAAATAGGTATGTAGAATTTCGCAAATAATAACCCCATAAAATCAGTTACTGGTATAATTTAACACTCAAAACAACTTTCAAACGACCAAATCAAACCATAAATTAGAGTGATTGGAAAAGCTAAACACAGTTGTGTAGATAAGATGCAGAATATCTCCAATCAAACCATAAAAGCAGAACGATCAATGGTTCCAATATACAAACTACAAATGCATCACGTGGTGGTTCAACCTTTCATATTAACTCCACAAAAGGATATTTATACAAAAATAAATCAAACAAGATAGAAAAACATTATTATTATTATTAAATTTCATTTCCATCCCTGCAAACAATAATTGTTGTTTCCATCCCTGCAAACGGCAATTATAGATAGAATGTTGCATTGCAGATGTATAATTTCTGAAGTATTAATCTGTGAAGGGAACACATGAATTTATCATGCCTTTGTAAATGGCAGGAAAAGTAAAGGAGTAAAGGCAACAAAATAGACGGACAGAGAGAGACAGAGCAAGGAACCCATCTGGGTGGAGGCGAATCCAACAAACCCTAGATTTCATTCATTTAGAGCGAAAATTAGAAACTAAAACTGAAAATACCTTGGCTTTCGGCGAAGTTGCTTTCAAATTCGTCCGGCGAACTTGCTTTCCAACCTTGTCCGGCGAGAGGTGTATCAGATTTTCGCCGAAAGAGAATGGTAGTGAAGCTTTTTGGTCTGGGTCGTGAATATTAGGAGAGAGATGGTCTGGGTCGTGATATATTAGGAGAGAGATGGTCTGGGTCGTGATTATTAGGAAAGTGGTGTATTCTGTCATTTTTTGTTTGACCCGAAAAGGTTGTCCGGCTTTTTTTTAAACAAAAGGCATGTGTCCTTGGCTTTACCATTGGATATATCTCACAGTTGATAAATCAAGTTCGTATTTGTGGCTGTGTCCGGGCGCCCGGACCAGATCGTTACTGTATATATATATATATATATATATATATATATATATATATATATATATATATAACAAAATTGAGATAACTTCTACCGACAGTTTTGAAAAATGGGTAAGTGGAGGTCCAAATAATACGCCAAACTTACAACAAATACTTCATAAAAATCTTCTCAATATTTTTAACATTTATTCATCAATAATATAACTTACAATATTAACAACCAGATCATTTTCAGGAAAGAAGGGGCTTTTCGATAAGGATTTCTCCCTATTGGAGCACAATTAGGTGACCAAATCCCTTTTCTCGACAGAACTTTCTAGATATTGTCAATAATGTAAATAATAATATGAATAACTTTGTCATCTCAATTATTGATTTAATAATATAAAATATTGTGACAATAATTGAATCAATAACGTGAGATACTATGAATCAATTACTATGGCAATAATAGAATAAAACTGAGTGACTTCTCACGTAAGCATCAATAATCAATACTGTGTGCTACTATGCAACCACGCGTATTACTGTACTTTTATCACCGGGTAATTCAATAGTTAACGGTAAAACTTTCACCGCTATTTTTATAAAAAGATATTTCTTTCGTTTTTTAACTCTGACAATAATTTCGTTGTGGGGTCCACCAATGATTCTGCCGTCATATGAATATTCTCTGTTAAAATGAATATTTCCCGACCAATCAAATATTTTATAACAACTTGCTTACTTTGAAAAATTTATAAATATTATCCACAACTATAACATTATACCAAATCCACACCATAATATTCAAAAATATATTTTGAGAAAAATTAATCTTTATTCATAAAAGTTGGGGTCTCAAAAAATCCAGAATGATTACGCATAAGAACTTCAAATTAATCTATAATTAAGAACAAATTCCAGAAATTAAACCAAATTCCTAAAACATTTAGGTATAATAATTTCAATTTCAACAATAAATCTAGCCCAATTACACAATAAAAGAGAGTAAAGGAAGAGAAGACCACATACTTGTGAAAAATGGAGGTAAGAATACGGAGACCATAGAAGAGCTGGAATTGTTAAGTTTTGTGAAAATCATAGACGCAATCAAATTGCAAAATAAGAGAAAGCATGACAAAAACAGATTTAAAAATTTTCACAAACCAATTACCCGGATCATCCTTTAAGCATGTTATTAATTAAAGCAAAGGATAAGAAATAATGGAATCATACCTTTGTAGATTTTAGCTTCCACAGGTACGAGTTCAACTCCTAATTCTTCGCAATCTCCTTGAATCTCCGGGATTGATTCCTTTCTTTGATTAACGTTAGCCACCCAAGTGTTTGGCTTCTAGTGGTGATCCACCAAGGAAGAAAGATTATTCAAGAAGGAGGGTGGTTGACTATACCCTAGTTTTTCTATTTCTATAGAAAAAGTAGTACTTTCTAACAATTGAAATTACGTCTACTGATATCTAGCATAAGACTCCTCTTATATAGATATTAGTCAACCCTTCTAATCTAATTAGAGATAAGGTTTTATTTAATTAATTAAACTCCTTTAATTAATTAAGCCCCCTAATCTTATTAGAGATAATTAATTAAACTTCTTTAATTAATTTACTTCATAATCTTATTAGGAATAAATGAAAGTACTTATAATAAATTAATTTCCAAACTCCTTTTGAAATTAAAATAATAATAATAATTGTAATAATATTAATAAGACTCATCTTATTAATTTATATTTAATATTTTCAAAATATTAAATAATAAATATTAAGCTATTATTTTATTCTATGGCCATAGATTAAATTAAATACACTTAACATATTATTACGATTATGTCATTAACTTCTTAAATAATTATTCTTCCTTTTATGGTGTGACCCTTTAGGTTCTCCATATTAAATCGGCTATGAATAATTCAATTAGAAAAATTCTAATCTTATTTCAATAAATAAATTAAACTAATTCCTTTTATGGTGTGACCCTTTAGGTTCTCCATATTAAATCGGTTATGAATAAATCAATTAGAAAAATTCTAATATTATTTCAATAAATAAATTAAACTAATAATCTATTTAAATAAATAATATTTATTCTACAATAAGAATAAGCTTTCTTAGCGATCAACGACTTCCCAGATAATGTAGATTTTAACATTAGTCATAAAAGAACCTTTGAGTAAATAGTTTTCGTACAATTCAATCCTTCCACCATATAATGTCCCAATTAAATATAAGACATGAAATTACTGTCAAGACTTATTTTATTTAATTATATGTATTTCAATTCGCAAATGCACAACTCCGAATAAATATAAATTAGAAACTCTTTTCTAATTTCATTCCACCTTGGCCAATGATTTCTAGGTTGTTATTTATCGAATCAAATAGGACATATTTCTTCTTTTACTAGAAGTGATAGATTCTTTATTGATCATGCATTACCTCCATATATAACTTATTACACCCAAGCGATATACCCTAAGGGTCTTAAGGGACATGTCAAAGTATAACTTATTATATACAAGATACTATGATGATCTTAAGTCTAAGGATCACTTGTATTACTATCACTACAGGAATTCCTATTGACAGGCAAGTAAAACTCTATTAGGTATTCCTTAGCAAGCCAGTACATTTAGTGAACTTATTCTTCAATAAGCACCTACATACTTGCTTTAGTGTCTCCACACAAATGATTGTGAGATCAATCATATTCATCCAATAAGCAAGCAACGTATGTACCAATATATCCGAATTCAATAATCCACTGTTTAGTAATCCAATGATTGGGAACTATTTTAGTTTTAAACTATCTAAGAATTTAGATCTCATTAGCATGATCATCATCGTGATTCTAAAAGCATTGCTTAAAACTATGATTTTATTACATATTAATAAACACAACATCATGTAGATAAATAAATGCCTTTAATAGAAAGTTCTTTTATTAATAAATAAATAAGATTGATATAAAGTATATGCTTTATCATCATATATGATTGCCTTCTATGCATATTACTTTCAATCTCTCACTTGCACTAAAGCCAATCACCATGGTATCTTATACCCATCTTCTTTAAGTGACGATCAAACTGCTGTTGTGTTAAAACTTTAGTAAATGGATCTGCAATGTTGTTTTGAGAATCCACACACTCTAGGGCGACATCTCCTCTTTCAATGATCTCTCTAATCAAATGAAAGCACCGCAACACGTGTTTGGATTTCTGATGAGACCTAAGTTCCTTTAGCATGCACAACAGCTCTGGTGTTGTCACAGAATAAAGGTAGTAGTGTTAGGTTTATAATATTCATTAACGCAATCAAATTGTACAAAATAAGCGGAAACGTGATAAAATAGAGTTTTAAAATTTTACAAACCATATACCCGGATCATTCTTTATGCATAAATATTAATTAAACGAAAAATAAAGAACAAGAATTATACCCTTGAAGATTCGAGCTTCCTCAGGTACAAGTTCACCTCCAAATCCTTTCGCGTTCAACTTGAATCCACCGATTTTGGTTCATTCCTTTGATCAATGTTAGCCACCCAAGTGTTTGGCCTCTAGAGGTGATCCACCAAGGGAGAAGAAAGACTCAATAAGATGTGTATTTGGTAAAATCCTAATTTTCTATATCTCATAGAAAAAGGTGTACTCTTCCAACTCTTAGAATTACGTATTCACGTGTGTTGTGAAAGTGTCAACCACCTCATCCATAATAAGACTCCTCTTATTTATAGATGTAGGCAACCCTCCTTAAAAATTAAGGAATTAGGTTTTATTTAATTAATTAAATTCCTTTAATTAATTAAGCCCCCTAATCTTATTAAGGATAATTAATTAAACTCTTTTAATTAATTTAACCTCATAATCTTATTAAGAATATATGAGAGTACTTTTATTAACTAATTCCCAAACTCTTTTAGGAATTAAATAATAATAATAATAATAATAATAATAATAATAATAATAATAATAATAATAATAATAATAATAATAATAAGACTCCTCTTATTAATTTATATTTAATATTTCTAAAATATTAAATAATAAATATTAAGCTATTTAATTTATTCTATCACCATAGATTAAATTAAATATACTTAACTTATTATTATGATTATGCTATTAACTTCTTAAATAATTATTTTTCCTTTTATGGTGTGACCTTTTAGGTTCTCCATATTAAACCGGTTGTGAATAAATCAATTAAAACAATTCTAATCTTATTTAAATAAATAAATTAAACTATTAATTTATTTAAATAAATAATATTTATTCTACAATAGGGATAAGCCTCCCTCGCGATTAATGACTTTTTAGATAATATAGATTTCAATATTAATCATAAAAGAATATTTGAGTAAATAGTTACCGTACAATTAAATCTTTTCACCATACAATGTCCCAATTAAATATAAGACATGTAATTACTGTCAAGTCTTATTTTATTTAATTATATGTTCGACTCTTAAATGCACAACTATAAATAATACAAATTAGAAACTCTTTTCTAATTTCATTCTGCCTTGGCCAAGGATTATTGGGTTGTCATTTATCGAATCACATATGACATTTCACTTCTTTTACTAGAAGTGGTAGATTCTTTATTGATCATACATTATCTCCATGTACAACTTATGATACCTAAGCATATCCTTTGATATACCCTAAGGGTCTTAAGGAATAAGTCAAAGTATAACTCATCATACACAAGATACTATGATGATCTCAAGTCCAAGAATCACTTGCACTACTATCACTACAGGAATTCTCATTGACAAGCAAGTAAAACTCCATTAGGTATTCCTTAGCGATTCACGTTCAATGAACTTATTCTCTAATAAGCACCTACATACTTGCTTTAGTGTCTCCACACAAATAATTATGAGATCAATCATCCTCATCCAATAAGCAAGCAACGTATGTACCAATCTATCCGGATTCACTAATCCCCAATTTAATAATCCAACGATTGGAAACTATTTTAGTTTTAAGCTTTCTAAGAATTTAGATCTCATTATAATGATCATCATCATTATTCTAAAAGCATTGCTTAAAACTATGGGTTTATCACATATTATAAAGCAGCATCATGTAGATAATTAAAAGTATTTAATAAATTAATACTTTTTATTAATAAATGAATAAGATTGTTATAAAGTATATGCTTTATTATCAAACGTGATTAGCTTGTGTGCATACTACTTTCAATCTCCCACTTGCACTAAAGCCAATCACCATGGTATCTCATACCCTTCTTCTCTAAGTGACGATTATCCTGCTGTTGGATAAGCTTTAGTTAATGGATATATAATGTTGTTCTTGAGAGTTCACTATCTCTACAGTGATTTTCCATCTTTTAATGATTCTTATAATCAAATAAAAGTGCCACAACACATGTTTATATCCAAGACGAGACTTAGGAACTATTTGTAACGACCACAAAATCCATACAATTTAAATCTCAACTTCGGTCGTTAACCATACATTAAATCTCTAATTTTACATCATTATTCGATATTAAAAACACTAAAATTACGGAATATTTAAAACTTTTGTACATTTCCTTCTTTCTTGCCCTGAATCGCAACCTTTACATTACATCTCTTCGATTCAAATATATATCATGAATCGCTATAATAAACTGACTATACAAAGTCTTACATCATAAATAGATATCCATATACACTAGATAGCTCAATTTACAACTAAACAACATTTACATTCAAAATCTTACATACATTTCTCATAAAACATAAATAATCTTCGTGAATATAGATTTATATAACTCACTTAGCACATATCCTTACCTTAATTCCTTGACCTGCGAAAGTTGTTATTTACAAGAGTGAGCTCGACAACCCAGCAAAATCTAACAATTTTTATACATCACATAGCACATAATTACATGCTCGATATACATCTCATTAAAGTAACATGGCATACATGCTTTTAATTCACATAGCAAATATCAAGATTGAGTTTCTTACTCAATCATCATTCTTTAGCCAAAGTAATGAAGTCATATATTGACTTTAACATTTCATGATTTCAACATATATATAACATATCATGCAATTTAAAACAGTTCATCAAGTCCACATAGAAAATAAGAACCGAAAGACTTGCCTTGATCGTTGTTTACCAATAACAGTTTAACAGCTTACAACTATCTGTACTTCACGTGCCCTACGCAATTATATAATCATACACACCAAATATTAGTCACATAACAACACATAGTAATTGTAATGTAACTCTACTCTACGTCTCATAACCCTTCCTATCATAAATACACAATGTTCAACTTAATTGTGTTAACTTTCAACTTATATCTCACTATATTTCATATTCGCAGTTCATTCAAGTGCTTAAGTCTTGCCAGGACTACTTATTGGTTTTATATTAAATCTATTTCATATCCTATAATATTCATTTCAATTGAATTGAAACAGTTTTTAAGTTCATTAACACTTGGCACAACGTTTCGACGTTTATTCGTCACACGCCCGATTTGTCTTTCTTGTGTATGCTTACTATACTTCTATAACTTATATAATACATTTTTTTATTAATGTTAAGCATCATTATATTAACTAATATTCATATTTTGTAACTTAGGACATTATCTTTTATGGTCAGGAGCACTACACATGCATATGTGCATGCCCAACGCCCTCCGATTGCCTCTGAAAACACAATAGTCCTAAAGATGACCATTTTGACCTATCCTAATGATCTCAAATTGAAAAACTTAAAGAACGAAAGTTGTAGGTCTATTCATTCTCGTTCCGGATCATCTTGAATCACCTCAATCGGAGTTCGTATAATAAAGTTATGGCTATTTTACTACAGAAGGTCAAAACTGTCCAACTCAGACTTTTGTTCCAGCGCCGCGGCGCGAGAACTAAGTCATACAGTGGCGCCACAGCGTGAGATTGGCATTGGGGAGCGAATTTCAGTGCTGGGGAGTGAACTTCTGGCACCGGGGCTCTAGTTTTGGCTCTGGGGCGCCGAAAACTAACAGAACGCAACCCACGGAGAACAGAACAACTAAATTTCTATCTATAACTTAATTTCTAACACCAATTAACTTGTATAACTTATGCCAATTACACATATACACATTACCCAATATGCATATACTAATTTAAACCACTAAACAACAATCACAGAAAACTTAATTCCTTGAAAACACTGTTTTCAACCAAAACACCATTACCGATGTTTGTTTACACAGTGAGCACGGTAAACATAATTTATAAACCAATTTGATTCCTTTGAATTATGTTTCTCTGAATTTCTTACCCCGTTATCATATACAAGGTTCAATTTCATAACTTCACAATTAACATACACTAGTTTTGTTATCTTACAAAAATCATATTCATGCATATGTGTTCACTGTAAAACCAATTCCCCTTACTTGTATACATAAATTAGCATACAATCTTGTCTATACGTTAAACATACAATCATATATATATATATATATATATATATATATATATATATATATATATATATGCTAGTATAACACTTACAACAATATGGTTTTATAGAGAATCTTTGTAAAAACCTTATACACATTGGAAATCAAGAACACAGACACAGAGAACGTAAACATATATATATATATATATATATATATATATATATATATATATATATATATATATATATAAGGTTTTAAAACATACCTTTTGTCGCTTTAGAAACCCTTTCTAATCACTGACAATAAGAATTCAGAACCTTCTCTTATTGCTTCTCTCTCTTAAACTCTCTCTCTCTCTCTCAAATTCTCTATGATTTTCTTCTTAGGCTTACCAAACACTTAGAATGCGTAAACAAAACCACTGGTAACCAATCGTAAATGGCCATAATAAGCCCGATTAAATAATATCAGTTACCAAATATAACGTATAGGTTATAAATATATTTTATTCATTATTTTATTTATATAATTTATATAATATTTCAAAATTCAAAAGAACTCCAAAAGCCATAAGGCTTCGTTTGGCAAAACTCTTTAAAATTAAAGAATTAATATATTTAAGCCTTGTTTGGCAAAATAAATTAAAACTACTTTAATTTATTTTAATAACTACTTATAATATATTTATTGGTCACACTTCTAATTGATTAAGTTTTCATACTTAATTTAATTAATTCTAATAACAATTCATTGCATAATATAATAATTTATTTGATCATTATAAACTCTCTAACTTAATTATTAAATTAAATTAGATTACTATTTCAAAATAATTACTTTCCTTAACTCATTAATTATTTATTAAACAAATAAATAATCAAATCACATCATATCAATTAAACAAATACTTATTCAATGATAAACACATTCATTAAATATTTATATAACTCAATAAATATTTACATATTATAATTAAAAATCTGAATTGTTACACTATTCCTAGTTCTGTAATGAACTTTTCATCCAAACAATCAACTTGCAGCTTCATTTATAGCTATTTACTTTGTCTTTATCACTAAACCTACAACTCTTTACTGTTTGAAACCTTTCCAATTCACTGCACCACTATTCAAGGCAACCCTTTACCTTAAAGTGGATTTTCTGTCGTCTTGGTCTGTCTGAAAAACTTGAGTCTGTTAAGCCCTCTAATTTTAATTTATACCCACCATAAATTTTAATCACATCCTTAGTGCCGATTAAGTACTTTAAGATATTTTTCACTGTTTTACAGTGATCTTCTCCAGAATATGACCGATCATCATCAGGTCTCATATATTTTATTGTATACATGATTGTCACTCATGCGATCTCTCTTTTCAGGAGTCTATGAGGACTATTAAGAGAGATACATTCCATGACTCATCAACATGAGACATCTTTTGGAGTTTGCAATGCTAAATGACTTTAGCATCAAATGAATATACGTTCCTTGGGTTAAGTCGAGCATCCTATTGAATCTGTCTATATAGATTTGTATCCCCTATTAAGATACTCTTTTCAAATCATTCATGGAGGAATGTTTAGACAACTTTATCTTTACTGATTGTCATTCTTTATCCATAGTATATCAACATATAATATTAGGAATGTCACAGTGCTCCTACTGACCCTTTTGTACACACTAGGTTCATTCTTATTTGTGATAAAATCAAACCCTTTTGATTTGTTTCATTAAAACGAATGTTCCATTTTTGAGAAGCTTGCTTCATTCCATTTCTTTGAGTGTCTACAACTATTACCTCATCGTATGTAACTGGATCATCATCTTCTATGATATGTACCTCATCATCATCATCCATAATGAATCCATACCTCCCAAGTATTTTCGGTACTATTCCAGATTTACGATTCGGTTGCGGTACAATAGTTCTATCTACGTGTTCCTCTTATTTGACTTATAGTATTTTGTGGTTTTTGAAATCTTCAAGATCTATTATCCTCCCACTAGCCCTTTTAATAATAAACATCTTTATCTTAGAAGGTAGCGTGTTTCGCAACAAACACCTTTTGCTAAGTAAGATTATAGAATATATACCTTAAACTTGCTTTAGGATGTCCCACAAATCTGTACTTGTCAAATCTTATCTCAAGCTTATCCTTTGAAACCTTTGCACATAAGCTGGACAACCCCTTATCTTAACATACTTAAGATTAGGAATCCTCCATGTCCATAACTCTTATAGAGTCTTGGGGTCGAATGTTGAGGTTACCTTTTTCGTAGATATGCAGCCATTTCTAGGGCATTACCCCAGAAGGATACTGGAATGTCGGTAAAATTATTATGGACCGCACCATGTCCAACAAGGTACGATTTTTTCTTTCAGATACATCAATCAATTATTGCGTATCAGGAGGCGTCCATTGTGAGAAAACTATTTGAGATGATCTAGAAACTTATTGCACAAGTATTTATTCCTTGATCTAATCAAAGAATCTTAATACTTTTCCAATTTGTTTCACTTCTAAATTCTTTGAACCTTTCAAATAATTCACACTTGTATTTTAGCAAATACATACATTTAACTCTTTGAATGATCATCTCCTTTTCTTATACTAATTTGTTCAATATACAAAATTATTTTCACGTAAGTCAAGTATACAAAATCCATTAAGTAATATTCCAGTTCTATACAAAATATTATTATTATAAATTGAACAACAATTGTTCTTAAATATAATACCAAAGATTTTATTATCCAACAACAAAATAAAAATAATATTTCTAACAAGAACTGGAATACAATAACAACTTATTGACTTAATTAATAGATTTGTTCGTAGGCATTGCTAAACTATAAGTTTCTATGGCTAATGTAGCAACATTTACTTCATTTCTCACACATAGGATTACTTATCTTTGTTTAGCTTTCTACTTTTGCTTGGTCCCTTCATAAATCTATAATTATTATAATCAAAGTCGGTATCTAATACCCAAGTAGAACCTTGACTTAAAGAAAAATTTATTTTAAATCATGAACAAAATTATATTTATAACCGAAACTTTACTAAGCTTCTTCTGGTTAGCTCTGCAAGATGTTTCTCGAAGTCTCCTTTCTAGTGTCCTGGCTTATTGCAGTGAAAGCAAACTCCTTTGCTATGCGTATCAGTTTTATTCTTATTATCCTTTGTTTTTATCTTTCTATTTACCTTCTTTGAATCGTTCTTCTTTTCAGAAGATCCTTTGGCCCCTACCGATAAGACTTGGTCTTTCTTGGTTGGAAAGTGACTCTCAACATTTTTCAACATGTTAAGCAAATCAGCGAGGCTGATATCTAGCTTATTCATATGAAAAATTCACAACAATTGTGAGAAGAGTCCAGAGTGACTGCAAGATCAAATCTTGACTCGACTCTCCATCCATGACAAAACCTGATGTCTTAATTGTTCAATCAAATTGATCATGTTAAGGATTTTTATCTGTACTGTAGTGTCATCGGTCATTCTAGATCAGAAGAGCTCCTTAGATATCAGATATCTATCAGTCTTACTTTCCTTACCATCAACTACTTGATATGAAGGAATATAGTAGGAACATTCATAGTTTCATGCTGACGCTGAAGCTCGTTACTCATGGATGCGAGCATGATGCATTGAGCCAACTGTGCATCATTTTGCTATTTTCTAAAACTAGCAATCTCTTCCTCAGAGGCATTGTCTGCAACCATTGCAGGGATAGGCGTATTAAGGACATAAGATAGCTTTTCAACCATGAGAACTATTCTCAAATTCCTTTACCAATCCGTTTAATTCGGTCCGATTAATTTTGCATCTAATATGCTACGCAGTGAAAGTAATTTTAGACATTGTAAAATTCTGTAAATAAATTTATAATTTAACAACATTATATCATACATTCTTTTATTAATTACCAAAATAATTTAGGTCTTGTTTTATATTGGTATCTTCCACTATTTTTTTTAAACTATATTACCCTCAATTTATATAGTTCGGCGATATCTAATTAAAGATATGCTAGTGAGAATAAGAATCCCATTTCAATTGTATATAGCTTTGTGTGTGCACAATAAATTATATATAAATAAATATGTGGACAACTCTTGTCAATTACACAACTATGCAACTCCTTGTATTTTGCCTCTTAGATCATAATGGTCAAGTGTGTGCACATCCGAACTAAAATGATCTAAGTTAAGTCATACTTAGCACTCCATATATTCAAAAGAAAAATACTGTCCTTGTGTGTGCACAACAAAACAACATTGTTCAGTCTATTTATAAGCATTAAATGCGATAAAATAACATCTTAAATATTTAATAATTTCCTTGTGTGTGCACAACAAACTCATATTAAATATTTAATACCCTATTGTTTTACCATACTAGAAGGCGACGTTCGATATTCCAAATATATTTGAACGTTACAACTTAATATAATTTATTTCAGGGTTTTGTTATTAATTTGTTTCATCTTGTTTATCACACATGCACATATATATATATAAATACGCGTCATATTAATTAACATGCGAAGCATGTTTGCATTATATATATATATATATATATATATATATATATATATATATATATATATATATATATATATATATATATTGTAGAAGCATGCACATATAAAATACTATATTCTACCCAGATTGATTATGAACTTTTATTCTAGTTTGGTTCACTAGAGCCACCAAGTTAACCAAAAGGTCAAACCCTAGGGGTGCAAGAATTAATATTTAAATATAACTATTACATTTAAACTCAGGTTTCATTACAAACAGGTCTTCAAGCGCTCTTTGCTTCTTGATCTCCAATTCTTCAAAATTAATTATAACTATTCCTATTACAAAACTATTTAAAATAAATAGAAACATTGATCAACAACCAAGAAAAAATACATAGGAGGGAGTTAGAATTTACATTAAGAAAAAAATAGAGAAGACGAGGTACGCAGACCCTATTTAATAAAATCCATACATTCATGCATCTATCTAAAATAAAATCCAATCACATTGGTCAATAATTCATAATCAATCTCATTTATTATCATACACATCTACATATGCATCAATAAATAAATTTATCTCATAAATAATAAACATTCAATATATATATATATATATATATATATATATATATATATATATATATATATATCATTTAATTAGCAAATTTAGTTAGCATAAAATCTAATTTTGAATCAAAATAAACTCCTTTATTTTAATCCAAATTTAAATCAAAATAAACCTCTTTTATTTTAATTTATCTAATTTTGAATAAAATAAACTATTTTATTTTAATTAAATTCTTTAATCAAAATAAACTCATTTATTTTAATTAATTATGGAATCCAATTCCAAGTAAAAAAGACTCCTTTATTAAAAGAAACACGGATTCTCTTTCCTATTCACAAATAAACTCCTTTATTTTGAATAATATAAAATATTATTCCATATCTAAATAAACTTCTTTATTTAAGGAAATACGGATTCTCTTTCCTATTCACAAATAAACTCATTTATTTTGAATAATATGAAATCTTATTTCATATCTTAATAAACTCCTTTATTTAAGGAAACATGAAATCTAATTTCAACTCCAATTAGTTATTATGGAATCCAATTCTAACTCTAATTAGTTAGTATGAAATCCAATTTTAAAATTAAAATAAACTCTTTATTTTAATTATAAAATGATTAACAATATTATATATATATATATATATATATATATATATATATATATATAGTCCAGATATTAAGCTCACCCCTTATCCAACTCACCCGAGCTCACCCCCCTTTAGCGACGGACCCGGCGACGGTTCGGTCATACAACCGTCGTCTATACTTTTAACAACGCTATATGTTGTCCGTCGCTAAAAGTATAGACGACGGTTGTATGACCGAACCATCGCCGGGTCCGTCGCTAAAGGGGGATGAGCTCAGGTGAGTTGAATAAGGGGTGAGCTTAAGATCCGGACCTTATATATATATATATATATATATATATATATATATATATATATATATATATATATATATATTATATGAATTCCATGAATCTTCTTTAACATGTACAAGATCATCTTATATATTGTTATAAAACTTTAGCAAAGTGTAGAAAGATATTTTTATTATTGCATAAATTTGGAGAGAATAAGTAAGAGATAAAGAGAGAGAAACAATTGAGAAAAGTTATCTTATTTCCTTCAGTATCATTGCCTTATATAGGCAAAGTTAAAGTCACAGAGGAGGAAGGAATGCATGGTTCACGGGAGAAGAGAAGATAGGTGGGGGGAGAGCACCCACCTCATAAGGGAATCACTTTATAATACTTCCCTTGATTTCCTACAATAGAAGATTATGTCTCATTAAAAACCTTGTTAAGAAAACCCAGTGGAAAAAACTTAATGAAGGGAAAAAGAGTACATATCTTTTACATAAATATCTTAATTGACTGCCTCGTTAAAACCTTGTCAGGAAAAACCCATTGGGTTAAAAATCGTGACTAAGGAAAAAGAGTACAGTCTTCCCCTCAAAAAGGAATTCATTACTCCTTGATGAAATGTTGTCATAAGTCTTTCAGTCGATACATTCCGATCTTTCTCCGAAGTTTTGCAAACGTTGCATTTGGTAGCGACTTTGTGAATAAGTCGGCTAGATTATCACATGATCGAATTTGATGCACATCTATATCACCCTTCTTTTGTAGCTCATGTGTGAAGAAGAATTTAGGTGAAATGTGTTTTCTTTTATCTCCCTTGACGTACCCTCCTCTAAGTTGAGCAATACATGCAGCGTTATCCTCGTACAGAATTGTAGGAATGTCTTTAATTGATGGTAATCCACATAATTTTTGAATATGCTGAATAATTGATCTCAACCAAATACACTCTTTGCTTGCTTCATGTATAGCGAGAATCTCTGAGTGATTTGAAGATGTAGCTGTCATGATTTGCTTTGTGGATTTCCAGGATATAGCCGTGTCACAATATATAAATACATAACCTGTTTGTGATCTTCCATTGTGTGGATCTGATAAATATCCTGCATCGGCATATCCAACGAATCTCTTGGATAAAATAACCCAAGATCTATACTTCCATGGAGGTATCTCAAAATGTGTTTGATCCCATCCCAATGTCTCTTAGTCGGAGAAGAACTGTATCTTGCTAACAAGTTGACAACAAAAGTACTATCCGGTCGTGCACAGTTTGCAAGATACATAAGAGCACCTATTGCACTTAGGTATGGAATTTCAGGTCCAAGAACTTCTTCCCCACTTTCTAGAGGCCGAAATGGATCTATATCAACTTCTAAAGATCGAATAACCATCGGGGTAGTCAAAGGATGAGCTTTATCCATATGAAAACGACTGAGAATCTTTTTAGCATATGTGGATTGATGAACAAAAATTCCAGATGTTAAATGCTCCACTTGTATTCCCAAACAGAATTTTATCTTTCCAAGATCTTTCATTTCAAATTCATCTTTTAAATAAGTAGTAGTTCTTGTGAGTTCCTCATAAGTATCTACAATATTCAAATCATCCACATATACAGCAATGATGGTAAATCCACTTTGTGAATTCTTAATAAAAATACATGGATATACTTGATTATTTATATATCCATCTTTCATTAAATAATCACTAAGTCGATTATACCACATATGACCAGACTGTTTCAACCCATATAATGACCGTTGTAACTTGATTGAATATATGTGACGATGTGACGCCCCCAAATCCGGATTATCTTTAACTCGAGTTTGGTAGTCACGATACTAAATACTCATTCATACTAAAAGAAAACTGTCTTATATTACATAAACATCGAACTTAAATCCTAGGTTCTATAGAGATTTACATACATTACAAACCAAATATCATTACACAACATAGTACTAACAATATTTATTACATTCACTACTTAAGTTCAATTAAGCACATACGCTTAATAAATGACTATTCAACCACTTTGCCTTTTCCAGATGGACCAACAACCTCATTTTTAACTGAAAACATTATATTTAACGTAAGGGTGAGCAACAAGCTTGCTCAGCAAGGAAATAAGCAGCTAAATATAATGGAACAGAAATATTATAACAATGAGAATTCAATACAATGGATACTGAACAAGATAATTCTCTAAAAGTGTTGAGTCTGAAAAATCAGGCTTTAGCATACTGTAAGGTCAAATGACCAGTGAACTCTGTACTAGAATTGATAGTAATAATACTACAATCATGGATACAAATAGTTATAAAAGCTGTTTTATATCCTAGACTCGTACTTTAGGGGATCAGCCTAAGTACCCTACATTGTGCACAACATAACAGTCTAATGACACTTTACATGTCCTTCGAAATCATATGTCCGGTACAATATGCCCCTATAAAAGGGTTGTTCGTTCACAACATTATATAAGAATCTGTACCACAACAAAATGGTTTGGAAAACATTAACTGATAATTTCAAGAATAATATCAATATATCTCAACAGTTGTTTAACCGAAGTAATGGTATTGACATACTTTTAATGTAAACTCATTTAAGAAAGAAAAGTTCGATATACTATTCTTTTGAAGCTGATTGGAATAAAAAGGTCTTTTAACCTTATATTATTCATAAATAATGAGAGACAGTTCAGAAATTAGAGAACCTGTCCATTCTAGAATACTTGCTCAATAAGGAGTAAGGGTTAGAAACTTGCCTCGTTTGTAGACTATTGATAAGATTTAGCTTAATGTGTTTTCACAGAGCCTACATAATTTATTTGCATTTACAAGCCTATTAGCCAAATAGCCAAGTCATATAGCTTGTGTATGTTCACACATCACATAATTCAGTGGTCAAGATTATAGTTAGATTCCTATATTTTATACAATTTTCAAATATCTCATCCATGTTTTCACATCAGTCAATCTTCTCTTTAATGGGGTTCGGTAGGCTTGCAACAAGTAATAGGAATCACATTACAATTATTATTTACATTAATCAAGCATGTTAGCCACATAGCCAAGTCATATATCATGTAGTTTCAGTGGTCATGGCTAGATTTCTTATATATGATACATTTTTCAAATATCTCATCTACGTTCTTATCATCGCCATTTTTCTCTTTAATGGTGTCACACAACATATATATTGCTTACATCTTATTAGGATTTTAACACATGAGTGTTTCATGCCTTGTTTATAGAAATTCTAGCATACAAGATGCTTTTGTAGCTTATTTCATATTTTTAAAGGTATTTCTAATTTTCATGGTTAACTTTAGTCTATCCCATGATTTATAGCTTTATTTCCATACTAGTGCATTAACTATCTCTGTTTTCTATATTATACCCCAAAATAGTCCCCCATAACTGGTCATGCCTACAACCAAGTGTTGTTTGGCCCTGCGGGGCTTAGCCAAACTGGAAATGGTCATACTTGGCCTCATGGCTCTAAAATATAACATAGTAGTCAGAACATTGGCTTACTAGCCCCAAGTATAATATAACTACCAAGTTATTTACATAAAATTATAACTATACTATATACATACTTATATAAGCAATTAGTTAATTTCTCAAGTTGCATTTTAAGTCTAAACTAGACTGCCCAAAATTACCTTAGCAACAGCTCACAGCTGCAGCCTTCATTGCCAACTGCTGCTGCCCATAGGCAGCAGCTGCACCTGTTTTCTTTCCTTGCTTTGAACTCCCCATAATCTTGATTCATTTACACTTCATTTGAATGTTACACAACTAATATATTCAACTATTAGGGTAACTCAATTTTTATAGTGAAACTATAACCTACATGAACCATAATGTTAACCAAACCAACCCTTGCTATTGCAAATTGAGAAGTCAGCTGCAAATGGCAGCAGTTCCCAACAATTAGCTTCCATTTCTCTAACTTTTAACTTGTAATTTAATTATTTTAGTATACTAAAATCTTGGGGTATATATAGGTAATAAATACACCTATTTAGAAATATGTATACTAATTTGTTTAGTTCTTTTAATCGCATTGGCTAAGAACTCATGAGAGTCCCCAGCTCATGTCAACTGCTGTCAAAGGACAGCAACTCTCAGACCCATTTTCCATCATATTTTTGGTCCTATCTACATTTCTTAAGCTAGCTTACAAATGATTAAACACCTTTCAAATCAATCTCACTTGGAAGCCAAGACCATTGACTGGCTCTGCAGTGTAGTGCAGCACAGCGCTGGGCGCTGGCTGCAGTTGCCTGCAGCAGCCCCAACAAGCCTAATCAATTTCCCCCTTTCCTTACCACTTAAAACTTTAGATACTCTAATGTGTTGGTATCCCATTCTTAGCATAACTTAGATGTTATAGCAACCTATTAGCAAGAAAGTTAGGGTCAAAACAGTGTTCAAACAAGGTTTAACATGCTACCCTAAAACAGTGTGCACAAGGGCTTGACATGCTAATTTGGTTTTAGTTAAAATTTACTTCTCGCTTCCATTTAGTGTGTTTAAACATTCCAATTTTCATTACTAGAAATACAAAATTCAATCCCCAACCTTATGTGTGCTTAATACCTGTCTTTTAGATAAGGTAGTCCACTTGGGACTTTCGTAGAGCATGTGGTGTGCACAATCTAGATTTACTGATGTCATAGTTATTTGCTTATTTTTGAAAGCCATTTTTATCCTCCTTATTACTCCTCAGTCCAACCTATCTCCTTGTGCCTAAATTCAATCCATAACCGTATAACCATAGTATAGCAGTCAATTTTAATACCACAATCAGTTAATAAAGCATAACAGAAGATGCTAGTAGTCAGCCATGCCTCTTTTAGGCCTTTTAGGTAAGGTTTTAGCAACAAGTTACAAAACAGTCATTAGTGTACAATACACAAATTATTACCTCATGTACATGCTATAGAATATATATGTTCATGCTTTAAGAACCTAAATGCAAGGCTTCTAGCTTTGGTTTAAAACAGCCCCCTCATAGGCCTTAAATTAAAACAAGGAAGCATGATTTGAAAAGCAACTAGGTATCAAGGTAACATGCTTAGGCAACATGGAAACAAGGACAGCCTATAATGAATATATTAGAAGCAAGGCATGATTATCATAAGAAAACTTCCAATAACAGTCCATATAGAGTAAGTTAGGCATGGTTTAGTACCATTATACCAAAACAACACCAAGTATTGAATTTCATGCATTACCATAACAAGTACTTGTTATATACTATATTTTTCATAGTTAAAACATATGGATGCAATACCTTAAGATTTTTTTGCTCAAAACAGTATTTAGTAAACTTTAGGTACATTAAAATAGCAACAAAACACTTACTCAGCTATATTAAACATTACTCATCCAATAGTCAGAACATAATTACAAAGTACCCTCACTTAGGCCTTCTAAGCATGACATTCGAATAACAAATTATAATTATCTCATGCTAAGGCCAAAAACTGACCTTTAAGCACATTGGTATCTTTAGAATTTTAATATAGATTATTGGCATAGGATTAGACTTGATTGTACTCCTATTCAGTACAGTTGACACCAACAGCTCTCTCATAAGCATTTCATCAAGCAGTTGGGATGCAGTCTCTACTTTACCATGTTGATCATAATTTTAGGCATGCCTGCTACTCTTATTGGTATCACATACTATAAATAACACTCATATACAGTCATAACAAAACAACAACAGCATGTTAGCTAATATAATCCTAGACAGTCAACCTAGAAATTTCAAAAATAGCACAACTGCCCCTTGTGTCTATTCCAGGCCATTCGGCCATAATAGAGCACTAGTGGCACGAAAATGGAATGGAAAGAGTCAGAATTAGCTTAACTTTTTGATGCAATGACTTCAGATGAGTTGAGTTGCTTAATTCCTCCTCCTTCTATAGCCGAAGCTCTTCCACTCTCACTCTATATTACTGTTACTGCTATTCTTTTGGGCTCTGTTAAGTGATGACGCTAATTGGTTTTAGGCAATAAGCTTAGCCTTTTATGGTTGAGTTTATTTTCTCTTACTGGTAATCCTATTAGCCCCTACTTGACCCCTACTCAGCCATC
Organism: Panax notoginseng; assembly: GCA_016801055.1. Taxonomy (NCBI): domain Eukaryota; kingdom Viridiplantae; phylum Streptophyta; class Magnoliopsida; order Apiales; family Araliaceae; genus Panax; species Panax notoginseng. The sequence goes on along the minus strand of CM029014.1, from coordinate 35,996,191 downwards.
TTACCAAGCAGCAGCACTTAGTCCTGGCCTAGTTAATTTGGCTCTTACCCAGCCACCCTATCAGACCATAGCTCACTCATCTATGCCTTATCCACTGCAAGCCTATTTCACCTGTTAACTAATTGTTAACTAACTAACCTGTTAACTAGAACCAACTTAGAACCCATATACTTGCCACCTGACTGAGTATTCAAGCCATGCCACTGATTTTCTTAATTAGTATGAAACAGTCCCTTTTTGTTTACACATCAGTTGGTTCACTAGATTGGGTTAAGGAAAATTTGAAAATTCTTGACTTGGGCTTAAACCAATCCTCTCTTGTTAACAATGGTAGCTGCCGACTTGGACTGGAAAATGGGTTAGAATTGGCTTTATTTTAGGCCTAATACCATAGCCCATATTCCTAATTTAATTGAAGGAGACTTGCAAGCATACATGGCAAAAATTATTATGGCCCAATATTTCAATATGGACTCTTGTTAAATTTAACACACATGGACTTTTATCTATTATATTCTCTAGCAACAATAGTTAGCACATATATCATTAAAATGACTATTCCATGTAATCTTAAATAATTCATGACGATACATTGTTTCTTTACTTGTTATTAAATAACACTCTTGCTCACATCTTAATATAATTAATACATTGAGCATAAGGATAACTTCATATCCAGAATCTCTTCTAATTAAGCCATTGTTGGCTTTCCTTTTCATTCTTTGTGACAACCCCAAAATAGATCCATTCCACCCAACCCATTCTGAGTCGTCAAATACATGATACATAAAACAACTACAACTTTATTACAACAATTATCGTGCAAAATACAATAACACATATGCTGTGAGTTTGGATACAAATATATACCAAATGTGACTCATGTTCCAACCGTGGACATCACCTCACAATAACACCTTACATAAAGGTATAGTCAAAAACTATTTTAGAAATTAGAATCTTTGGGAAGTGCTCAAGGAAACCTTCGTACATGGGAGCCCATGCTTCTAGGTTATGATAGATATCATATGGCCACAGAATTATCCTTGGTTGACCCAATAGATCCCAAAGAAAAACGAGAAGATTACTATCATATTCTTCCCAATGGTGAGTCTTCTCTTGACTTATCATTATCTCCACTGTCTCTAATTGAGAATTATACTTCAAACAAACCAAGATTATATAGGTAGTGCTCGTAGATATACTCAGCAAGTGGATGAGCACAACCCTGTCCTATGATGACACGAGGTTGTATGTCATTAGATATCTTGTATGATAGTGGCAAAACACCCTTCCAACGTTGGGTTCGCCTCACCCTATTTTTTTCACCAAATATAACTACTAAATGATGACCACCGTTCTATTTCCTTGTTACCCCCGCTTGACCCAGCTACACCCTTATTACCTGAAAGGAATTGTGAAGCAAAAGGGTGAGCACAACTAGCTCAGTAAAGAATATCATGACTAAAGATAATTAAATTATCAATAGCCTTTATCAATAATAAATCAGAGATTTAGAACATATGGTAAATGATAAAAATTTTAACCATAGTTGCAGCGGAACGAGCAATCCATTAGAAGAGTCAAATGGACTATAAAGTCTATTATCTTCTCCATATTAAAAATCCACCAACAATGTTTTATCCCTGTAACATCAATCAACAGTTCTGGTCCACAATCATATAAATAACTCATAATCATAACTGTAGTTCTGAATTCCTCTTCTCATCCAGGACGAAGATAATTTTTATCAACTATCTTTACCTGAAACATCACAGATCATGGTTACACCAAATCACATTTCCTGTTCATAATCATACTAATAACTTCATCTTTGCACTACGTCCAAAGATATTCATTTGTATCACCAGTTGGTCATGTTTATCTCAACATCTGTTCATCTTTGCACTACTGGCCAAAGATATTCAACAACATGTCATCTTTGCACTACGGGCCAAAGATATTCATCAACAATTCATCTTTGCACTACAGGCCAAAGATATTCATCAATATTTCATCTTTGCACTACAGGCCAAAGATATTAATATCTCAAAGAAATATATAATCATTTCAGAATTTATATAAACAATAATTATAACCATGTTGATCAATTCACCTTTGCACTTAAGCTAAAGATATTCACTTATAAATTCAATGGTCATGATCATACCAGTCACAATTCAACTTTGCACTACAGGCCAAAGAGAACCCTAGTCATGATCATACCAATAATCTACCCATCTTTACACTCTAGTGAAAGAGAATTTCAACATCAGGGTTATAAAAATGTTATATATGATGATAAAAATAATATGATCAACATATAGTTTTAATCTCAAGAGTAATATTCGTAACTCATGAATAGTAAATCGTGAATAGTAACTCATGAATAGTAACCCCGACACAAAAGATAGAAATTCCATAATAAAATCCATACCAATATTTCGGTATAATGATATTGAAAGAATAACATTACTTAAATTTATAAACAATTTATTTTAATTGTTTACACTTTACTAATTAATGCATTTAATCATCATAAAATGCCAACTCTTACAATTTCATCATCAATAACCAAAACACTCATCAAAAATCTGCATATACCTCATATAGGATTCTCAAGCCATAAAATCCTATTTTCCAATTTTCTTTCTTCACAAAACATATTTAATTCATTTATTCATAACTAGACCATTTTTATGAAAAATACCAAATCAGTTCCAAAAATATTTCTTTTCTGGGATTTAGCATAATATAGTCCCATAGTGAACATATATTTTTCTCAGAATTTTTAAAAGTCATTTACTATTTTTCATATGGCCAAAATAGCCGAATATTTAGACATTTATCAAAAATTGTACTTTTGTCTAAAAATTTTAAAATTTACAGAGTATACTTCTATCATATACATGTACTCCCAATAAAAATTTCATCAATTTTGGAGTTAACCACAAGGAATTATAAGCTGTTACTTTTAAAATAGTCTTTTCTCATAAAATTCATAACTCTCAATCTATACATCCAAAAATCACCATTTTTGGACACAATCAAGAAAACTCATCAAAATATCATTTCAAATTTTTTCAGAATTTTTGAAGATTAGAAAAATTACGAAACTGAAAATCATAACAACCCTTAAAATCCCTTAATATCCCTTACCTCAAAAGAGCAGTACTTCTGACTGGATATCGGATATGATGCTGAAGAAAACTTGCACTGATGAATAGCAACTCACCAAGTATCTAAAAACTCATAAAATATGCTTCATAATATAGAGAGAGAAAGAGAGAAAGCTTATGTTTCTGATGTGATTTTCAATTCTAACTTAGCCCTCTATTTATAGGAAAATTTTGGTAGGTTTGACCTGCAACCTGATGGCTTTACCTGCTACTATTCCCACCCACCACATTTGAAATATAATTCAGCATATTTCTTCACCAACCACAAGTGGGGCCCACCAATTCTAGAATTTTCCACCAAAATGATAAACTCTGAAAATTCAACAATTTCTAAACCAGTCATCTCGTAAAATTCATAATAAATCATACGTTCATTTTTAACGGTTCAAAATTTGTGGGCATATACTCAACTTATATATGTATAACATATCCAAAAATTACCACGATCCAACGGTCGGATTAAAAATTATAACCCCCGCAAAATATCTCAAAAACCCTGATTTTTAATACCTCCATTCCGACAAAAATACGGATAAAAATCTCAACATTAACTCCTTCATTTTTTAACCACAAAAATATATCCCTCATTTATATCCACATAAAATAAATATTTTCTTATCATATGAATCAATAATTAATTATTCACAAATAATATTACAGAATCACATTTATGACAACCAGGCCGTTCCCAGGAAAGAGGGGGCTTTCCAATAAGGACTTCTCCTTACTGGCGCGCAATTAGATGACCAAACCTCTCCTTAGACAGAACTTTCTAGTCATTGCCAATAATGTTATCTAATAATATTATTCAAATAATATGAATTATTGATCTGATAATGGGAAATACTGTGCAGTGACAATTATTGAACAACAATAATATAAATTTTCAACGTAGCAATTATTGAATCAATAAAATAAAATATTGAACAGTAATTACTGTAACAATTATTGAGTAGTGCCTTCTTACGTAAGAATCAATAATTTCAAAAATACTATGCAATACCGTGTGCTACTGTGCAATAACGCGTATTACTGTATTTTAACCACCGGGTATTCCAACAGTGTTAACGGTAACAACTACGCCGTTATTTGTAAAAACTCAAATTTGTCGTTTTCTTCACCCGACAGTTATTCTGTTATGGGACCCACAAATGGCTGCGCCGTCGTACGAATATTCCCCGACAGAAAGAATATTCCCCGACAACAATGATTATTTTATAACCACTTGCTTATTTTGAAAAAAAAAAAATTCATATTTCACCCATAACTTTAAACTTTTATCAATTTAACCATTTACTGAATAGTAATTATAAGAAAAATTGAATACTTTTATTTCATAAAATTCGGGGTCTTACATTCTTGATGTTTATATAACATTATATTAATGTATTTATCATCATCTCTTTATTTTCCATTCACCATCTCGAATACTTAGTAAATAAAAATTTTATCACATTAAGAAGTAACAAAATAAAATAAAAATTTATACGCAAAATTTGACATTATATTAACCGGATATTACATAGGATTTTCTGAGTCATTACATTCTCCCCTCCTTATAAGGATTCCGTCCTCGGAATCACTAGTACAAGGTTACTCAAAAAGATGGGGATAACTTTTTTTCATCTTTTCTTCGAGTTCCCACGTAGCTTCCTCAGCACTGTGGTTCCACCGTATCACCTTCACAGAAGGTATTATTTTATTTCTTAAAACTTGTTCTTTCCTATCAATGATTTGAATAGGAACTTCTTCATAGGTTAGATCTTTTTCAACCTGAATAGGTTCATATTGAATTATATGCTTGTGATCTGGTTTATAAGGTCATAGTACCGATACATAAAACACATTATGAATGTGTCCTAATTCCGGAGGTAAAGCTATTTCATAAGCCACCTCACCTATTTGCTTCAGTACTTCAAAAGGCCCTATGAATCTTGGACTCAGTTTTTCCTTCTTTCCAAATCTGATTTTTCCCTTCCAGGGAGATACTTTTAAAAACACAAACGACCCTATTTCAAAATCTCTCTTTTGACGATGTAAATCTGCATACTTCTTTTGCCTGTCATGAGCTGCTACCAATCTTGCTCGTATTACTCAGATAAATTTTATAGTTTGTTGAACCATTTCTGGTCCCAATAGTATACGTTCTCCTACCTCGTCCCAATAGAGTGGGGTTCTGCATCTCCTTTCGTACAATGCCTTGTAAGGCGGCATCCCTATACTTGCGTGATAACTATTATTATACGCAAACTCGACCAATGGTAGGTGATCATCCCAATTGTCCTTGAAATCCATGACACATGCTCTCAACATATTTTCCAGTGTCTGAATTGTTCTCTCACTTTGGCCGTCAGTTTGAGGGTGATATGCCGTACTTAATTTCAACTGCGTCCCAATACGTTCTTGTAGACTTCGCCAGAAATTGGATGTGAATCGCGGATCTCGATCGGATACGATTGATAATGGAACGCCGTGTCTTGATAAAATCTCTTTAACGTATAGTCTAGCCAATTGATCAAGATTAAATCTGATCTTAATTGGTAAGAAATGCGCTGACTTTGTCAACCGATCCACGATAACCCATATTACGTCGAAGCCTTTCTGTGTAGTTGGAAGTCCCACAATAAAATCAATAGTTATGTGCTCCCATTTCCTTTCCGGAATCTCTAACGGTTGTAGCAATCCACTTGGTCTCTGATGCTTAGCTTTCATTCTTCGATAGGTTAGGCACCTATTAACATATTCTGCCACCTCTCTTTTCAAATTTGGCCACCAAAAGTGTTGTCGAAGGTCTTGATACATCTTTGTGCTGCCCGGGTGAATTGAGAAATTTGAACTGTATGCTTCTTGCAAGATTTCTTCTTTTAGATCTGGTACTGCTGGTACCCACACTTTTCCCTCAAATCGCAATAATCCTTCTTTATCTATTTTGAACTTGGTAGTCTCTCCTTCCTCTACATGTTTCTTCACCTTTTTGCATTCCTCATCTTGATCTTGGGCTTCTTTTGCACTGTCCAACAAAACTGGACGAGTCTCCAAATTAAACAATTTCTCTTTCGACTCTCTCGGATATTTCACCTCGATTTCCATTTTCTCCATTTCTCTGACGAACTCTTCCTGATTTGTCAGTGTCTCTAATTTTTCTCGTCCCTTCCGGCTTAGAGCGTCGACAACTACATTAGCTTTTTCGGGTTGATACAAAATTTCACAATCGTAGTCTTTGATTAGTTCTAACCATCTCCTCTGCCTCATGTTTAATTCCTTTTGTGTAAAGATATACTTCAGACTTTTATGGTCTGTGTATATCTCACATTTCTCGCCATACAGATAGTGTCTCCAAATTTTTAGAGCGAATACTACTACTGCCAGCTCCAAGTCGTGCATAGGATACCCTTTCTCGTAATCCTTCAACTGGCATGACGCGTAGGCTATGACCCTGCTGTGCTGCATCAAAACGCAACCAAGCCCTTTGTGTGACGCATCGATGTAAACAACGAAACCACCCGTGTCGTCTGGAAAGGATAGCACTGGTGTCTTAATCTTTTCTTTAGTTCTTGAAAACTTTCTTCACATTTTTCTGACCAAACGAACTTTACTGCTTTTCGGGTCAAATTCGTCAAAGGTCCTAATAAATTCAAAAAATCTTTGATGAATCTACGATAATAACCTGCTAGACCTAAGAAACTTCGTATTTCAGTTGGTGTCCTCGGTCGTTCCCAGTTAATTACTGCCTCCACTTTTGCCGGATCTACTGATATCCCTTCATGGTCGATCACGTGTCTCAAAAATTGCATTTTTTCCAACCAAAACTCGCATTTTGAAAACTTTGCGTACAACTTTTCTCTTCTCAAGATTTCCAATACCATCTTCAGATGTTCAGCATGATCCTCTCGAGTCTTTGAATAGATCAAGATATCGTCAATGAATACCACCACAAATTTATCTAAGTAAGGTTTGAATATCCGGTTCATTAAATCCATGAATACTGCTGGTGCATTAGTCAGCCCAAATGACATCACTAAGAACTCATATTGGCCGTAACGAGTCCTAAATGCGGTCTTTGGCACGTCTTCATTCTTCACTTTCAATTGGTGATACCCCATACGCAAATCTATCTTGAAAAAATAACGAGCTCCCTTCAGTTGATCAAAAAGATCATCAATTCTTGGTAAGGGATACTTATTTTTGATTGTGACTTTGTTCAATTCTCTATAATTGATACACAGTCATAATGATCCATCCTTCTTTTTAACAAATAACACAGGTGCTCCCTAGGGAGACACTCGGTTGAATGTACTTCTTGTCTAACAATTCTTGTAACTGAATCATTAGTTCTTTTATCTCTACCGGAGCCATTCAGTATGGAGCTTTTGAAATTGGGCTTGTACCAGGCACTAAGTCTATCACAAATTCAATCTCCCGGTCTGGTGGTAACCCTGGCAAATCATTTGGAAATACATCCGGGAATTCCCTCACTATTGATATTTGTCCTATTTTCGATTCCATTCTTTGAGTGTCAACTACATGTGCTAAATAACCAACACACCCTTTTCTTAACAACTTCTTGGCCTGCATCATCTTCAGACAACATGACTGTCTCAGTGATTTGCTACCATAAAACACAATTTTTGACTTACTAGGAGTATGAAGGTTTATGCATTTCTTTTGGCAATCAATTACTACCTCATGGTTATATAACCAATCTATTCCTAGTATCATGTCTAATTCACCTAATCAGATGGAAATTAAATTCACGGTAAAATTATGTCCCCGTATATCCACACTACAATTTTTATGGACATGATTTATCGGAATAACTTCTTTATTTGCGACCTCTATGTTCAAAGGACGATCCAATCTTTCAGGAGTTAATTCTAACCGTGGAGCAAATTCTTCAGATATAAAGGAACAGGTAACACCCAAATCAAATAGTATAAAGGCATTAACATTATTGACGAAAATGATTCTTGACACCACCTTCTTTGATGCCACTGCATCCCGCACTGTCATATTGAATGTCCTTGTAGTTGGTCGATTGGATGGGGTTGGTCCCCCGATTGTCAGCTTCCCATCGTTATTTCCTTTCTTTGGATAATTCTTGATCTGGTGATCTGCAGCTCCACATTCAAAGCATCCTTGACTCTTCTTTGGGTTGGTGCAGTTAGAAGAGATGTGGCCCTTCTGCCCGCATTTGTAACAGACCGTCTTACCCTTCAGACAGATTTTGAGGTAATTTTTTCCACACTTTTTACACTCTTCAATCTTCCTTCTTGGTTCTCCCTGCTTATTGCCAAATTTATTACCCCTGTTATTCCACTTCCTTTTGTTAAACGTATTTCCCTTGCTGCTTCCATCTTGAGGTCCTCCTGTTATCTTCTTAGTTTTCTTCTCTTGGTGAAATTTGTCCAGTGCGTCAGTTCCTCCCTCAGCGATTATGGCTTTTTCCAGTCTGCATGTAAACGTATTTATCTGAAACATCGAAACCTTGCTGAAAAGTACCGGCTTCAGTCCTTGTTCAAATCTCTGAGCCTTCCTTTCTTTTGTGTCAACCTGATGCAGCACAAACCTCGATAGTTCATTAAATTTTGCAGCGTAATCAGGTGCAGTCATACTTCCTTGTTTAAGTTCGAGAAATTCTACTTCCATCTTATTTTTCATGATACGGGGAAAGTAGGCTTCGAAAAATAGTTCTTTAAACCTATCCCACGTCAGGACTCCTACTCCAGCTCTGTTTTTGTTGGCTCCCCACCAGTAGTTTGCTTCCCCTTTTAGCATAAACGTGGCGAAAGCTGTCTTTTGATTCTCAGTAACTCGGACAACTTCAAAGATCTTTTCCATTTCATTTACCCAAGTTTGGGCTTCTATCGGATTATTGGTTCCTTTGAACTCTGGGGGTCCTACTGCATTAAAATCTTTAAAGGTAGTCAAACGACCTTCAAGAGGGTTAGAGTTTACGGGCGGTGCGGCATTCCTCCCTTGAAGTGCTTGAGTTAATAAGTCGATAAATTGCTGCATAGGATTTTTAGGTCCTTCCGAGTTATTCACGGACTCTTCTTGAGTTGATGGGGTTGGTGCCCCAAGTCTTCCTCTTCCTCTTCCTCTTCCTCTCTATCTTGGTGGCATTCTTTGTATAATATAAGTTTTTATATCTTTATCGATAATGCACATTGTATCAAATATACAGATCCTTTTTAATAGAAAAACATTCATATTTATATGCCTTCTTAAAAGTTGTGCCAAGCACATTACATTTTGTTGCCTATAGCTAAGAACATCTTAATCCCTTCTTGACTACATATAGTCGGGATTTACATTTAAACTGCCTTTATCTACAAAAGTCGGGCTCAAAAGTATCATCCCCTTAGTATACAAAAGAGGGGTACATCATAATACTAAAGACATAATACTAAAATACTTATACCAAACAGACATATCAGAAGACTCAGTTAAACTACTGGAGAAGCATGCCACGCCTTTTGGCGCTGCGAAGCTCCTCATCCCCGACGTCGAGCACCCTTTTTTGAGTCAGGACTAACTCGCTTCCACCTTCATCTACAGGGTGTAGTTGCACCCTGTGCATCCAACGTCCAAATGCATATTCGAACGCGTAGTCCATCTTATCCATCTTGGCATCTCTGCCCCTAACCTCATTTTCGAACTCATAAACTCTGCCCAAGGCCCTATGCCTTTGTTGTTCAGCCCTCACTTGGTCAGCCTTCAGGACTCCCATCTCATGCCTGAGGATAACATTCTCCTGCCTTAGGGCCTCCTTCTGGCAGGTAGTGCTATAGAGTGCATGACCCATCACTACATTCTTCGCTATAGTATGCACGACCAGGGACTCGAACAACTCTATAGATGCTTGTTGTTCCTCTCTCTCCTCCTCTAATTCTTGGACTCGGTTCTCCAGTTCAAAATTCTTAAAGGTTAAATCCATGAGAGCATCGACCTCTTCTGTGAAGGGTTCTTCGGAGAAACCCCCAATATGCTCATCTAGCTCTTCTAGTTTTACCTCCTCCTTGACTCAACTGGATTCGGCTATCTCAGGCATCTACAAAACATATTAACAAACTTGATAAGTTTCTATATAACATTATCAAGTAATCACATTTAAACTTTTTATTTTCTTTAATAATGAACTTCTTCGAATTCATTCTTATACTCGAAATGAGTTAATTATTTCTCTTAAGGTCATAATCCTAAGGTGTTTCCCCATTCCTAAGGTTTATAACCTAACCGCTCTGATATCAACCTGTGATGCCCCCAAATCTGGATTATCTTTAACTCGAGTTTGGTGCTCACGATACTAATATACCCATTCATAATAAAAGAAAACTGTCTTATATTACATAACTTAAATCCCAGATTCTATAGACCTTTACATAACTTACGAGTCGAATATCATTACACAACATAGTACTAACAGTATTTATTACATTTACTACTTAAATAAGCACATGCGCTTAATAAAAGACTATTCCACAACTTTGCTCTTTCCTTTGTCTTTTCCAGATGGACCAACAACTTCATTCTTAACTGAAAACATTATATTTAATGCAAGGATGAGCAACATGCTTGCTCAGGAAGGAAATAAGCAGCTAAATATAATGGAATAGAAATGTTATCACAATGAGGATTCAATAATAAATACTGAACAAGATAATTCTTTAAAAGGGTTGAGTCTGAAAAATTAGACTTTAGCATGCTGTAAGGTCAAATGACCAGTGAACTCTTTACTAGAATTGACAGTAATAATACTGCAATCCATGGATACATATAGTTTATAAAAACTATTTTATATCCTAGACTCGTACTTTAGGGGATCAGCTTAAGTACCCTACATTGTGCACAACATAACAGTCTAATGAAACTTTTTATATCCTTCGAAATCATATGTCCGGTACAATATACCCCTATAAAAGGGTTGTTCGTTCACAACATTATACAAGAGTCCGCACCACCACAAAGATGGTTTAGAGAACATTAAATGAGAATTTCATGAATAATATCAATGTATCTCAACAGTTGTCTAACCGAATTAATGACATTGACATGCTTTCAATATAACCCATGTAAGCGAGAAGTTCAATATACTATTCTTTTAAAGCTGATTGGAATAAAAAGGTTATTTAACCTTATATTATTCCTAATAGGGAGAGACAGTTCAGAAATTAAAGAACCTGTCTACTACAGAATACTTGCTCAATAAAGAGTAAGAGTTAGAAACTTGCCTTGTTTATAGTCTATTGTTAGGATTTCAGCTTAAATTGAAGTGTTCTCACAAAATCCTACACAGTTATTTATATTAACAAGCATGTTAATCACATAGTTAAGTTATATAGTTTGTAAGCTCACATATCACATAGTTTCAGTGATCAGGGTAGTAGTTAAATTCCTATTTTTGATACATTTTTCAAATATCTCATCCATGCTTTCACAATAGACATTTTTCACTTTGATGGGGTTCGACATGCTTACAACAAGTAACAGGAATCATATTATAGTTATTATTTGCATTAATCAAGCATGTTAGTCATATAGTCAAGTCGTAGTTTCAGTGGTCATGGATAGATTTCTTATATGTAGTACATTTTTCAAATATCTCATCCATGTTCTTATCTTCACCATTTTTTTCTATTTAATAGTGTCACACAACATATATATAGTTTACAACTTATTAGGATTTAACACATGAGTGTTTCATGCCTTGTTTATAGAAATTCTAGCATATAAGATACTTTTGTAGCTTATTTTATATTTTTAAAGGTATTTCTAATTTACATGGTTAACTTTTGTCTATCCGATGATTTAAAACTTTATTTCCATACTAGTGCATTAACTATCTCTATTTTCTATATGATATCTCAAAACAGCCCCTTGGAAGTTAAAACAGTCCCAATTTGGCCTTACCACCTTCAATATTAAATGTTCCCCCCCTTTGACTTTGTTAACAACATTTAGGTATCTTGCAGGCTTATTCATACCAACTAGTGGGTTAGGCTAACTTGTTTTTAAATTTATACTCAAAACAGTCCCCTTCTAAATCTTTTTATAGAAAATCTTGTTACTTTAAAGTTTTGGAATCAAACATGTCCTTATAAAATAGCTATAGCTGTTACACAGCCACTATTAAAGCACAATTCACTTGTTGTGGGCTATGCTTAATATATTTGGTTGGGTGTGTTTAGAATCTCTCTTAATGTATTGACAGTTCCTGTATTTCTTGAGGCTAACAGTTATTAAGGTTTGGACAATAAGGAATTTACTCAGCTTCAACTGAGTTTTGGCAAGCTTGACACTGCCTTAGTAGTAAGCTAAGGCCTCCTATATTTGACTGATAGCAGTCCCATGGTTCCCCTTTTTTATCATAATTTCACTCTTGAGTTAAATATTAGTTTTCATAGTATATATCATTCACATAATTCCACCTTTTTGGATAATTTTAAGATCATTTATAGGAAGTGGTTAATTGTTTGCTGGTAACAGTTACTGTCCTTGGACAGCAACCTGTTCCCATAATTTTAAACTGAGCTACTTCTTAGCTTACTAATAGTCTAACAAGATGAAAGCCAACAAGGTTACTCTGCTACTGCTGCTGCCATAGGCAGCAGCCCTAAGCTTAACATGCCTTTCCTAAACTTCTAGTACACTCTAGGCAAAATGACTGCAAAACAATTGCATACAAGTTTATTCAAGATGTGCAAAGCACTGCTATGCCCAGAGGATTGTCTGGCCCTGCAGCAGGCCCGACAAGCCCAGTCAGTCCATAGCTTCAGTTTTGCTAAGATTTTTATCCGTGTTGTGGCAACCACTGCTGTTATGGACAACAGTTCTTAAGACCTCGACCCAGCCCTCAACTTGTTATATTTTGAAATCTTTGCAACACAAGTTAACCAATAACCCAATAGTAGTATAATCTAGGCATGACCTCAACTACTACTAATTATGCCAAGCACATTGACTGGCTCTGCAGTACAGTGCAGCACAGCGCTGGGTGCTGGCTGCAGCTGCCTGCAGCAGCCCCAACAAGCTTAATTCATTTCCCTCTTTTCTTGCCACTTTTAAAATTTTAGGTACTCTAATTTGTTGGTATCCCATTTTAGTATAACCTAAATACTATAGCAGCCTATTAGCAAGAAAGTTATGCTCAAAACAGTGTTCATATAAGGATTAACATGCTGACCCAAAACAGAGGCCCAAAGATTTTTGCTAGGATAAAATTTCCACTATTAGACTTGGCCAAAAATGCACTGTGTGAACGTTTGACATACCTACTACTTTAGTTAACATCTCATATGTTAAGTAAATCAAGCCAATGCCTTACTTATTTCAATAATCAGTACTTTTTTCCAAAACAGTCCTCTTAGGTCTTTTATCAAACAGTTGGAGGGCATGGTTATAAGTTACTAGTTCCACAGCCATTTGTTTATATTACAACCCATTTTATCCTCCTTATTTCTCCACAGCCTATCCTATCTCCTCTATTCAAATTCAGTCATCAATAGTGCAATATTAGTCATCAAAATAGTCCACATAATACCATGACAGTTAATAAGGTAACACGAGTACTGCTAGCAGTTAGTCATCATAGAAATATAGCATAGCAGTCAATTTCAATACCACAACAGTTAATAAAGCATCACAATTGAGGCTAGCATTCAGTCATGCCCCTTCTAGGCTTTTTAGGCAAGGTTTTAGTAAAAAGTTATCAAATCAGTCCTTAATGTGCAATATAAGGATTATTATCTCATGTATAGGCTATAGAATATATGCTCATGCTTTAAAGAATCTAAATACAAGGCTTCTAGCTTTGGTTTTTTTTTTAAAACAGCCCCCCCCCCTTATAGACCTTAAATTAATACAAGGTAGCATGCTTTGAAAAATTTTAGATACCAAGGTAACATGATTAGGCAACAAGGAAAAACAAGGACTGTCTATATAATGTATTAAAAGCAAAGTATGCTCACCATAAGAAACTTTCAATAACTTTCATTTGAAACTAACCTACTTAACTTTACAAGTGTTAGTATTAGTGGGTTGAAATTATAGACATCATGTTATAGTGTACTAACCATCTTAGAAGCAAGTGAATAGACATTGCAAGTTAAGCTTCAAACAGCAGTCCATATGGAGTCTACTATTCTAGTCTATCCTTACTTGCTCTGCTCAAGTGATAAATTACTTTAGCTTACAACATGATAAGGTCAATTATAAAGTATGCTTGAGGTATTGCTCCAGCTGTATAGGCAATTTGACAGAGTTTGAACTTCACATCACCGCTAGTACACATAGATACTACAACAGTCCTTAGCTTGGCAATTTATCAAACACATAAAGTGCAGTTTATATATATACACCTAATACACAATTCTTAGCTCATTATTTCCCCCAGCCGTATGGCTTAAACAACAAGAAGCAAGTAATTAATCTTAGCAGTCCTACTTGACTATCCCAGCCAATTCGGCCACTGTGGATTACTAGTAGCCAAAAACAGAAATGAGGAGGGTTAGAAAGTTTACCTTAGTGGCTTTGAGTTTGCAGTTGATTGCTGCCCACTATCTCCTTCTTCTATAGCCGAAGCTCTCCCACTCTCTCTCTATATGACTGAATTGTTATAGCTTTTGGCCTCTGTTAAGTGATGAAGCTAAACTAGTTAATAAGCTTGGCCCTTTTTATGGCTGAGCTTGGTTCCTTCTACTGTTAATTGCATCACCTCCTAGTTGGCCCCTACACAGTCATCATTCCTAACCTAGCTTGCATAGTCCCTTCACAGCCACACTACAGACCTCAGTTTTCTTGCTACACCTTATCCTCTGCAAGTGTAGCTGGCCTGCTATTTGTCTGTTAGCTAAACTAACTAACTATAACCAACATCATCCAATTACTTACTCACGTTTGAACTTGGAACAGTTCTCTTTTCTCCTTTCAATAAGATGCTTAACTGGACACTTCAATAGGTTGGATATGGATGTGGGAGTTGGGCTTCATGTAGAAGTAAAATGCATACTTTGAAGAATTTATATAGGAGGCTTGCAAGCATATATTTGGGTTGGCCCAATTTAGGAATATTGGTCTTTTAAAGTATGGGTCTAAATTCTAAAAAGGCTATGCCACATATTTGCAAGCATACCTAGCACAATTTAATAGGGCCCAATATTTTAATATGGACTCTTGTGAAATTAAAACATGGACTTTTATCTATTATTTTCACATATATCATTAAAATGACGATTTTATGTAGTCTTAAATAATTCATAATGGTACATTATTTCTTTATCCTTCAAAAATCAAGATGCTTGATAAACTATTAAATAAATAATAGTTTTGTCAATATGTGAAATAACATAATAAAATAACTAAAATTTTTTTTTATACTCAAAATTATAATAATTGAATATTACAAAGGATTTTCTGAGTTATTACACCTGACACCACCTCCTTTGATGCGACTGCATCCTGCACCGTTATATTGAATGTCCTCACAGTTGGTCGATTGGATGGGGTTGGTCCCTTGATTGTCAGCTTCCCATCGTTGTTTCCTTTCTTTGGATAATTCTTGATCTCGTGATCTGCAGCTCCACATGCAAAGCATCCTTGACTCTTCTTTGGGTTGGTGCAGTTAAGAGAGATGTGGCCCTCCTGCCCGCACTTGTAACGGACCGTCTTTCCCTTCATACAGATTCCGAGATGATTTTTCCCACACTTCTTACATGCTTCTATCTTCCTTCTTGGTTCTCCCTGCTTATTGCTAAATTTGTTACCCTTATTGTTCCACTTTCTTTTGTTAACAGTATTTCCTCTGCTACTTCCTTCTTGAGGTCCTCCAGCTATCTTCTTAGTCATCTTCTCTTGGTGAAATTTGGCCAGTGCATCAGTTCCGCCTTCAGCGATTATGGCTTTTTCCAGTATGCCAGTACACGTATTTATCTGAAACATCAAAACCTTGCTGAAAAGTACCGGCTTCAGTCCTTGTTCAAATCTCCGAGCCTTTCGTTCTTCAATGTCAACCTGATGTGGCGCAAACCTCGACAGTTCATTAAATTTTACAGCATAATCCGGTATAGTCATACTTCCTTGTCTAAGTTCGAGAAATTCTACTTCCATCTTATTTTTCATGATACGGGGAAATATAGGCTTCGAAAAATAGTTCTTTAAACCTATTCCACGTCACGACTCCTAGTCCAGCTCTATTTTTGTTGGCTCTCCACCAGTAGCTTGCTTCCCCTTTTAGCATGAAAGTAGTGAAAGCTGTCTTTTGATTCTCAGCAACTCAGATAACTTCGAAGACCTTTTCTATTTCATTTATCCAAGTTTGGGCTTCTATCGGATTATTGGTTCCCTTGAACTCTGGGGGTCCTACTGCTTTAAAATCTTTAAAGGTAGTTAAACAACCTTCAGGAGGGTTCGGGTTTACGGGCAGTGCATCGTTCCTCCCTTGAAGTGCTTGAGTTAATAAGTCGATAAACTGCTGCATAGGATTTTCAGGTCCTGCCGAGTTATTCACAGACTCCTCTTTAGTTGATGGGGTAGGTGCCCTAAGTCTTCCTCTTCCTCTTCCTCTCCATCTTGGTGGCATTTTCTGTATAATATAAGTTTTATATCTTTATCATTTAATCAATATAATAATGCACATTGTATCAAATATATAGATTCTTCTATAACAAAAAACATTTATGTTTATATGCCTTTTTAAAGTTGTGCCAAGCACATTACATCTTGTTGCATACGGCTAAAAACATCTTAATCCCTTCTTGACTACATATAGTCGGGATTTACATTTAAAATGCCCTTATCTACAAAAGTCAGGCTCTAAAAGTATCATCCCCTTAGTATACAAAAGAGGGGTACATCTAACTACTAAAGACATAATACTAAAATACTTATACCAAACAGACACATCATAAGAACTCTTTCAAACTATTGGAGAAGCATGCCCCGCCTTTTGGCACTACGAAGCTCCTCATCCCCGATGTCCAGCACCCTTTTTCGAGTCAGGACCAACTCGCTTCCACCTTCATCCACAGGGTGCAGTTGCACCCTTTGTTTCCAGCGTCCAAATGCAGATTCAAACGCATAGTCCATTTTATCCATCTTGGCATCTCTGCCCCTCACCTCAATTTCCAACTCATAAGCTCTGCCTAAAGCCCTGTCTGTGATGCCCCCAAAATAGGTATACATCACCCATTCTGAGTCGCTAAATACATGGTAGAGAATACAAATACAAACTTAAATATACAAAACATGAGCTGTGAGTTTTAATACAAATATTGTCGTCTAGACAGTATTAAAACTCAAAATAAGTCCTCAATACATTTATTATTACACTATTTTACAGAATAGTGAGGACTACTAATGCTACCATCTGGTGTTAGAGTTTATGCCCTAGAGGCTAATTATTTGATATAATTGCTTAACATTTTGATATTATATTTGATTGAATAAATAAATAATTTTATTATGGTTTTATTTACTGCGTAATATAATTGTTAACATAATAAAATTCCTTAGAATAGTGATACAAATTATATAGTTTCAAGTATGTGACTTGAATATGAGATTATATAATTACAATTAGTATCATTGTTCTTAAATGTCCCTAGTCGAGTATCATTGTTGATGGGACAACAATGATGCATTGAGACTAGTATGTGGATTGACTGATGACCAAATCTCATTGATCATAAATATATGAGATATTAAGTCAATGCATAGGTACATGTTAGAGAATGATGTACTGGACAGACCCACCATGAGAATTCTATATGGAGCATTATGCGAAGTGTCATTAGCAATTCTCATAGTGACAATGATGTAATGGTCCTCCGACCTGAAACCGCTATATTACTACACGATAATTTATGTACTTTGATATCATCAAATGTCACCTTTAATAGGGTGGACTATAAAGGTGATTATTGGGTTCATTGTGAATCGTGTGAGAAATATAAGTGATCTAGATGAAATTTAACCATCCTATATTTTATAGGTGATATCCATAGGCCTCTTGATTGAGTAGGACTATGAAATGCATGGCCATGCTCAAATAGTGATTTGTTTCATATAGTCTACTCATTGATCAAGAAAACTCAGATTAAATTATGAAGAGTATGACACATTCCATGACTCGAGTTTAATCTAAGATATTAAGGTTAAAAGGATTAAATTACATTGAAATATTGGTCACGAAAAGGTTGCATCGAATCGTCGATCTTATTATTACTTGGGTAGCAGTGATGCATTACTAGATGCCGCTCACCGTTTATAACTTTATAATATGATTTTAAAGTTATTGCCAACGTAATAATAACCTATAAGGTCACACACAAAGAACGTAATTAAAAGGAAATTAATTTAAATTGTAAAGATTTAAATATGTCAATATGATTGATATAATTTTAAATTACGAATTTAAATTAATAGAATAATTTATATATAGGTATATTAATTAAGTAAGACTTAATTAAGATATATATAAATTCGGATTTTAATAACATTAAGTTTTGATTAATTCCTCCTAACTGCTATATATATGATATATATCAGTCACTTTAGGTTTTACGTCAAAATAAAAACCCTAGCCGCTCTTAGAGAGAGACTAGAGAAAACAGTTCAAAAAAATCCTCATCCTTGGTGGCTAGTACCACGTTTCCTTCTTCTACAGATCGTAGGACGATTCGTGTAGAGCGTTCGTGTGGATACCGTAGAGACGAAGTCCGTTTGAATTGCGTTGGAGATTCGACCTCATCGATTCTAGCTTTTACAATTGGTATAATTTCTTACCACTGAATTAATTATTTTTTGCATGGATCCTGTTTTAGGGTTTCGAAATTGCTTTAAATTTTAATTTTCGCTGTGCGTTTCTGTATCGAAACCCCAACAGTGGTATCAGAGCTACTTGCGAAAAGATTAATTCAGATTACGTGTTTTAATTGTATTCGATATATATGATATATGATGATGTATGTTTACCGATATGAAATTGAATATATGATATTTCGTTATATATGTATTCTGGTAATATATATGATGATACTGTTAATCGTATCCATAATCGGTGGAATAATAATATAACTGTTCTAATCAGATTAGAAGCGTGAAGAATCGTTTTAATATGATTAATCGAAACTAGATATATATGATAAATTCTGGGTGTACTGTTATTCGTTTTAATATGATTAAATCGAAACTGGACATATATGTTTGTTATTATGGGTGTTTTGGTGGATTAAAATGTAAGATTCTGAAACTGTTTTAGAGATTCGAATGGAAAAATACTGCAATACAGATTGTAGTTCGAAAAAATTTTCCAAGGGCACTGCCCCCGACCCCGCTCGCTGACCGGTCAGCGAGACCCCCCCTTGGACCCCCCCCCCGTCGTTGCGCACGATGGTCGTGACCCCAATTTGTTATATATTTTTCTTTAATTTTATATAAATTGTTATATGCTTATTGTGATATGCATGGTGCACAGTTATGGCCTTTTGACCCATAGGTTAGTGGTTTTGGTTTTGAAATACGGCTTGCATGTCGTGCCTTTCTATAAATTCTAATGTAATATTCTCTTCTCATCTAAATTCCCGCGAATGTAACTCAAGGTTTCTTTATGTCATGTAATAATCTGTAATCAATGAAGATGTCAAGATGGAGAACACGATGGAAAGATGATGATGGAGAGGAGGCACATGCTTGAGGAAGATCCAAGGAAGCTATTTATTTTAAGATCTTTTACCACCTTAGATTGACCTTTAATCTTTCATTAGCTTGAAAAGATTGACAGTGGATTGGGCCATAACTGTGACACATTTAATTTTTCACTTTATTTATGCTTGTGTACGATATGATATGATAAATAATGTGCATGCTTAATAAGATTAAAATTGGTGAGATCTAAATTAATTAATAAAATCCCTCATTAAATTATTAAGTCTAAATCAGATGTCTTCCAATGAATAACACTCATCAAGACCTTGATCAATAGATGTAGGTTTGCCAAAGCAAAGTACCCTATTTATCTAGGTAAGATGCGGTAGGATAATTGTGATATCCAAACTGTTAAAATCATTGGGCCCGACTTAACTAAGTTATCTCAATAGGATTGTGGACTTAGAGGCATAGAGTTTGGTAGGTACCATTAGATGGACTAAAAATAATTGTTGTTTACCAAACTATCCAGGAGTTATATATGATATAATTGACAAAGGGTTGTCTACCTAAATAATTATATTTTAAGAGATTAGCCAAAGCTAACTTAAGTCATAATGAAATATGGATCTTGGCTCACTAGAAAGATTTAATATAAAATGCTTTCCGAATTAATGGTGAGGGCTATTAATTTAAATAAAATAGTGAGAGGTATATTTTGAATGTACTATTATCAATTACATAATATCAACTCTGCAATTTGACTTATTATTTTGGCACTTATAAATTGTAGATATCAATGGCAAACAACAACAACACAAGTAGTCTTTCACTACGATCAGTCCTTGAGAAGGACAAGCTGAGTGGGATTAATTTCCTTGTCTGGCACAGGAACTTGAGGATTGTCCTCAAACAAGAGCGTAAGCTATCATAATGCTTACAAGAAGCATCAAGGTGATGCTCTGGACGTGAGTTGTCTTATGCTAGAAACCATGAACGCTGAGCTTCAGAAGCAACATGAGTTAATGGATGCTTATGAGATGATCGAGCATCTCAAGAAATTGTTCGAAGGGCATGCTCGACAGGAGAGGTATGATACAAGCAAAGCGTTGTATCACTGCAAGATGGGTGAACGTGATCCAGTTGGTCCATGTGTGCTGAAAATGATTGGATATATTAAGTACCTTGATAGGTTAGGTTTTCTAATTACTCCGGAAGCCCAAACTGATCTTGTTTTATAATCTTTGAACAGCAGCTACTCTCAATTTGTTATGAACTATCTTATGAATGAAATTGAGAAACCCCTTACTGAGTTGTTGAACATGTTAAGAACTACCGAGAATAACATGAAAAAGGCAGGACCCGCTCCCATAATGATGGTACAAAAGGGGAATGCTAAGGGAAATTAGAAAGGCAAAAAGAAGATAGGATCTAAGTCTGTTGCCAAACCCAATTCCAAAACCAAACAGGCTTTAAAACCTAAAGGTGGGGTGGCTAAAGAAGGTGAATGTCACTTCTGTGGAAAACCTGGACACTGGAAAAGGAATTGTCATGCTTATTTGGAAGAAGTGAAGAAAAAAAAAGGAAGTACGACTTCTGATTCAGGTATATATGTTATAGAAGTCAATTTGTCTACTTCTACATCATGGGTATTGGATACTGGATGTGGTTCTCACATTTGTGTTAATGTGCAGGGACTCCGAAGGAGTAGGTCTTTGGCTAAAGGAGAGGTTGACCTACGAGTTGGGAATGGAGCAAAAGTTGTTGCACTGGCCGTAGGAACTTCTCATTTATCTTTGCCCACTAGGCTAGTTTTAAAATTAGAAGATTGTTATTTTGTGCCTGCTATAAGCAAAAACATTATTTCTGTTTCTTGTTTGGACAAGAAAGGTTTTTCATTTATAATTAAGAACAATCGTTGTTCATTTTACTTAAATGATATTTGCTATGGTGTTGCACAATTGTTTAACGGTCTTTATATTCTTGATTTGGAAATGCTTATCTATAACATAAACACAAAACGATTTAAATCAAATGATTCAAATCCGACATATCTCTAGCACTGTCGTTTGGGCCATATAAATGAGAAACGCATATCAAAACTCCATAAAGATGGATTTTTGGATTCATTTGATTTTGAATCATATGAAAAATGCGAATCTTGTTTATTAGGCAAGATGACTAAAGCCCCTTTTACTGGACACAGTGAACGGGCTAGCGATATATTGGGACTTATACATAGTGATGTATGTGAACCCATGAGTTCGTTATCAAGAGGTAGGTTTTATTACTTCATTACATTTACTGACGACTTCAGTAGATATGGATATGTGTATCTAATGAGACACAAATCCGAATCCTTTGAAAAGTTTAAGGAATTCAAGAATGAAGTTCAAAACCAATTTGGCAAAAGCATAAAAGCCCTTCGATCCGATTGAGGAGGTGAATACTTAAGCCAAGACTTTGATGACCTTCTAAAGGAGTGTGGTATTATATCACAGCTCACTCCACCTGGAACACCACAATGGAATGGTGTGTCTGAGAGGAGGAATCAAACCTTGTTGGACATGGTACGATCAATGATGAGTCATACAGATCTTCCAATAAGCTTCTGGGGTCATGCCCTAGAGACAGCTGCATTCACACTTAACTGTGTTCCTACAAAGACGGTTCAGAAGACACCATATGAGATGTGGACTAGGAAACGTCCTAGTATGTCGTTCATAAAGATTTGGGGATGCGAGGTGTGACGAACGAGAATTTTGTAAATTAATTTTAATATTTATTGGATTAAATAAATATTTTCGATGATTTAATTATTAAATTTAATAATTAATTGATGCAATTGTGGTAGATTAATTTAATTATATGCGTTGCAATTATTAAATTAATGTGGAGAATAATTATTATTCAAGTATATAATTATGTGAACTTGTTGAATTAAATGAAATATTTAATCAAGCATGATGTTATCTAATTAATGTAATTATTAATTAGAGATTTAATAAATTGTTATTATTTATTAAAGAGAAATTTAATTATGTGACTATGTGCATTATTAAGAAATTATTATATTTAATTTAAAGTAAATTAAATAAAATATTGATTTATTTTATATGGTTGTGACATTATTTAAACTATATGATAAAGCTTTATTAAATTAATTGGTTTTGTAGTATTTATCTAGCCAAACATGGCACTAAAGGGAGTTGGGGCCAGTTAACCCATGACTGGGTAACTGACCACCAACGCGCGTCTATTTCTTCCTATCTGAATACGACGTCTTCTATTTTCCTTCATTTTCTAAGTCTGTAAATCAGAGAGAGTTGCTTGGTGTTTGAGAAAAGTTGGAGAAAGAGTTTCAATTCATCTCCTATACTATACCTTATACTCTACAGGGTAATCTCCTCCTTCCCAATTACAAATTTTTACGTCACTTAAATTCCATGAACATGGCTTTCATAGTTTTGGTTTTAAACCTCTGTAATTGGGTTAGGAGTAATGATTATAAGTTATATGTGTGTTATGTTGTATCAAATCATGTTTAATTATGTATATATTGCAAACCATAACATCAGTGTCATGAAAACATGTCGTTAATCTGATGACTTGTTATTTCAAAATAAACAGAGTACGTGATATGGCCATATGGCCTTATACGTGATATTTTGTGTAATGATCGTATATTATCCCTAAAATTTACACTCTTATATTATTGAGCACGTTAACACGAAGAGATTAAGCCTTAAACAAACGAATTCGGTGTTATAACGAATCCGTAGTGTTAAATTATATATTTTATATTCAAAAACCACCAAGAACATCAAAGTCAGTGAATTCACATGTTTTAATTATGTGATTATGTGTTTTGATTGGTTAAAATCACTTTATATATGTTGGGTTATGATTATACATGAATTATAACATGTGGGTATATGTGATTTGGTGAAATTAGTGATAAAATGTGTTGTTTTCGCTGAACTCTGTGTTCTTCGTGAACTGAGAATCAGTTTCTGGAGTCTCGCGCCGCGGCGCCAACTCCAGAACTGAAGTCCTGCGCCGCAGCGCCAAGACCCAAGCCACGGCGCCATAGCGTCGCAGCGCCAAGGGCCCGGCCACAGCGCCACGGCGCCGCAGCGCGAATCCTTAGTTCAATAGTGGCGCCGCAGCGCCACTCTCCAGAAAATGTCAGAAATGTATTTTTAAAATGTTAAAGTCTAACAAGTGTTAGTGGATTGATGTAATGAACATATAATCATGTTAGAGGTATTATGAGATGATAAAATAGTTGTTTAACATGTAATAAAATATTACATGTGAATTGAATTATTAAATACATAATTAGTTTGATAATTCATGAAGTATAAATTATGTGACGTGATAATTTGACTAAGTTTAGTCAATAATTAAAGTAGACAACGAGAATGGGTTATGTTGATTAGTTAGTAATTAACTGGTATTGAATGTGAATGGTATGTAGGATTTAATTCAAAGAACGTGCTTAGTTAAAGTGTAATCTACGCACGAGGCAAGTATCATATCCCTAACTCCATTCTATTGAGCAAGTTTATTTAAACTTAAACGTTACTTTTATGTCGAGCAAGTTTCTTAACCCTACTTCTTAATATCTTTCAAGATTATTAATTACCTTGAATAAGTTATCATTTCTATTATTCAAGTTCAAGAATGATATTACAGATTATTTATACTGTCAAAGCATGATTCAGTTATACAATAATTGTTCTATTGTATACGTTTGAGATTATTATTCAAATTGAATATCGTTATTGTTGAACCTTATTAGACTAGTGAACCTTATTGATTCAACTAGTCCATAGTTGATGAGCGTTCTAAATTTCAGAACCCTTGATGAATTTATCCAAATCAAACTTCCTTTGGTGCGGACTCGAATGTCAAACTGAGATGCCTGTATAGGGGATTAATTACGCTTTAGCGTTAAGATATTGTGCACAGTATGGTACTAAGGGCTGATCCCCCTAAGTACGAGAAGAAGGTCCATAGTCTTATGACTGTTAAAGGTTTCAAGTATAACCCTTGTTAACCTAGGACATAGTTCAAGGTTTTATGACCCTCAGAATTTCTTTTGATTCATGTTATTAATTCTTGATTCAAAAGTTGAGCTTTATTCAGATGTCGTTGATTATTCGCATGTTGTTATACTGTTGTTTCATTTTATACTTGTGGGCATTGTGTTCACTCTTGCTTAATAATAACATTGCAGTTAAGAATGAAAGAAGCGATGAACCCTCCACTAGTAAGGGCAAGGGCAAAGTTAGTAAGTGATGAAGACTTGTTATTTTAATTGATGATGTATTTATGTGTAAGACTTATGTTGATGTTTAAGACTTATTTGTTTAGAATTCCGCACAGATGTTTTAAGGTTAGAGTAACCTGAGATTTATTTTTGAATCAGTTGATGTAACCCTTAAGGGAAGAGATTTTATTATGACTTCTATCTATTGTATGATTTGATATTATTTATGGGTAGATAGATAGATGATGCTTGTTCAGTGAACACCAAATCCCGTAGAATCGAAGTACCCGGATTTGGGGGTGTCACAGGTTGGTATCAAAGCTGTAGGTTATGAACCTTAGGTGGGGGAACAACCTTAGGTAGTAACCTTATAGAAATAAGATAGTAAAGGAAAACTCTTATCGAGTTTTAAGAAATGAATTTTTGGTAATTCATTGAAGATAATAAAATACATTATGTGTTTATGTGTTAAGTATGGGTTAGATAGTATGACTTAGTAACTAAAACTTAAAAATTTTGTTGTCAGGATGTCGAACGTTGGAGAAGCTAGTCAAGCTGGAGAGGAAGGAACTCGTGTACCTATAGTACCGACAGAGGAGGAGACCCGAGACATACATGTTGTTAGGGAACAGTTAGTTCAGAGGGAGTCATCTCCATTGATCACCGTTGTTGGTCAGGAGCATGAGCCCGAGACTGATCCTGAGGAGGAGTTTGATGTGGAAGAGGAAGAAGAGAAGTTACCACGGTACACTGTTGATGCTGAGATGTATGACACACTATATGATCGTAATGTGGAGTTACAAGATGAGGTTCAGGAATTGACTGAGGGAGCGGCTGTTCAGCAGTCTACTTTAGAGGAGAAGGATAGAGAGATTGTGACCCTTCATACACGTTTAGGAAACGTGGAGTGGGATCTAGTTCATGAGAAGGGTCAAACCGAAGATAAGACCGAGGAGATAGAGAAGCTGAAGAAGGAACTGAAGGAAACCTCCGGAAGACTGAAAATAGCAGAGGAAGGATGGGTAAGAGAATCACATCGAGCAGATCGTGCAGAAAATGATAGTCGTGCAAAGAAGGCAAAGCTTGAAGACATGTATGCCACACTTAATCATGCGATGGATGAGGTTCAAGAGCGAGTGTTAAGGTACCCCATCCAGTTTGAAGGACTTCCATCATATATGTTGGATCGCAGGACGATGTCTCGTATCATGAATGAGGAGCGTGGCAAGGCTATTGAGCACCTTGGAAGACAGGAATAGAATCTGTTTATTTATGTGAAAGACTTATATAGTTTTATGTAAATTCCGATGTGTTTATGAACTAAGGAATATATTAATATTTGAATGTTTTAAATCCTGTGGATTCTTTATTCCAGGATAGATGATGTAAATAGCAGTATGCTATAGTTTAATGTTAAAACTTTTTATTTGAATGAAAAGATATCAAGTTGTTTGAGATGATGTGTTAAGTGATATGTTAAATTGTTGAGTAATGTCTTAACTATGTAGAGAAATAAATAAAGTTCTAATAAACGTTTATTTAACAGAAAAATGCCGCCAAGGAGAAGACAACAACGTCAACCGGCTCAGGAAGAGTCAACCAATAATAACATTAACGCCAACGCTAATCCTGTTCAGCAGTTGGTGAATCTACTGGCTGGAGCAATGAATAACCAACCGCATGCTCCACCTAGCACAACGTTTAAGGACTTCAAGGCGGTGGGACCGCCAGAGTTCAAAGGTTCTAGAAACCCAATCGAGGCTCAAACGTGGGTGATGGAAATGGAGAAGGTTTTCGAAGTTGCTAGGGTTCGAGAAGATCAGAAGACCGTTTTTGCGACATTTATGCTGAAGTCTGAGGCTAGCTACTGGTGGCAGGCAAACAAGATGCGAGGAGGTGAAGGTGTAATTACGTGGGAGAGATTCAAAGAGATGTTTTTCGAAATGTATTTCCCAGCTAGTTCGCAGAATCAGATGGAGGTGCAATTTCTGGAACTGAAACAGGGAAACATGAGCGTGCCTGAATACGCGGCTAAATTCGATGAGTTGGCAAGGTTTGCCCCGTATCAAGTACACAC
This sequence comes from Panax notoginseng, assembly GCA_016801055.1. Taxonomy (NCBI): domain Eukaryota; kingdom Viridiplantae; phylum Streptophyta; class Magnoliopsida; order Apiales; family Araliaceae; genus Panax; species Panax notoginseng. The sequence continues at coordinate 35,969,019 of CM029014.1, read as the reverse complement.
TGACGAGAGGAAAGCCAGACGATTCGAACAAGGACTGAAGCCTTGGGTATACAGCAAGGTATCAATGTTTCAACTTAACATGTTTGTGGGAGTTTTGGAAAAGGCCATTCTCGCGGAAGGAGGAAGTGATGCAGTGACTAAGTACAACCAAGAACAGAAAAAGAAAAAGAGTGAGAATGAAGGTAATAACAAGACTGGTGGAAGTAATACTGGGAATAATAATAATCAGAAGAGGAAGTGGACGGATAACTCGACAGCTGGAAGTCAACACGGAGGGCAGAAAAAGAAGATAGAAGCATGTCCGACTTGCGGCAAGGCACATCTAGGAGTTTGTTTGAAGGGAAAGAGAGTGTGCTACAATTGTGGTCAGGAAGGCCACATAGAACCAAATTGTCCAAACCCAAAGAAGGGTGCTTGTTTCAACTGTGGTTCGAAAGATCATTTAGCAAGAGACTATCCCAAGAAGGGATCGGGAGGATCAGGACAAGGAGGAAACCGGGGAAATAGCAGTGGAAATACCTTAACAATCACCGGACCACCTGCAACAAACCGACCAACCGCCAGAACTTTTAATATGACGGTGCAGGATGCAATCCAGTCTCGTGAGGTGGTGTCAAGTATCATTCCGATCAATGAAATTAATGCTTACGTTTTATTTGATTCGGGTGCTACTTGTTCCTTTATATCCGATGACTTTGCTAATAGTTTAGATTTGCTTAAGGATGAATTGGAATATCCCATGATCATAGAAATTGCGAATAGAGAGATAATTCCTGTTAAGCATGTGTATAAGAATTGTAGAGTGGATATTAAGGGTAATATCATGAACGTAGATCTTATCCCTATTCGATTGGGAGAATTCGACGTTATATTGGGTATGGATTGGCTATCCAATTATGGGGCTGTAATTGACTGCCAAAAGAAGCGTATTAACCTTATGACTCCGTCAAAGGTTGTGTTTTATGGTAGCAAGTTGCCTAGACAAGCGAGTTGTCTGACGATGTTACAGGCCAGGAAGTTATTAAGACAAGGCTGTGTAGGATATTTAGCTTACATAGTCGATAATCGAAAAGATAACTCGAAGGTAGAGGAGATACCGATTGTGAGGGACTTCGTCGATGTATTTCCAGACGATTTGCCAGGACTTCCACCAGATAGGGAAGTAGACTTTGTGATTGATTTGGCGCCCGGAACTACTCCAATATCGAAGGCACCATACCAAATAGCGCCAGTAGAGATGAAGGAATTAATGGTACAACTACAAGAATTGTTGGACAAAAAGTACATTCAACCGAGCGTATCGCCGTGGGGAGCGCCGGTGTTGTTCGTGAAAAAGAAGGACGGATCGATGAGACTCTGCATTGACTACAGAGAATTAAATAAGGTCACGATTAAGAACAGATATCCATTACCAAGGATCGATGATCTGTTTGATCAATTGAAGGGAGCAAAATACTTTTCCAAGATTGACTTGAGGAGTGGTTATCACCAACTGAAGGTGAGGCCAGAGGATGTACCAAAGACAGCGTTCCGAACGCGATATGGTCATTATGAGTTTTTAGTAATGTCGTTTGGTCTTACGAATGCTCCTGCAGCATTTATGGGACTAATGAATGGTGTATTCAAGCCGTTTTTGGACAAATTCGTGGTGGTATTTATAGACGACATTTTGGTATATTCCAAAACCAAAGAGGAACATGAAGAACACTTGAGGTTAACGTTAGAAGTATTGAGAAGGGAGAAGTTGTATGCTAAATTTTTGAAATACGAATTCTGGATCGAGAGAGTACAATTTCTTGGTCACGTAATCGATAAAGATGGAATTTCGGTAGATCCATCCAAAGTAGAAGCTGTGATTAACTGGGATCAGCCGAGAACGCCGTCAGAAGTAAGAAGTTTTCTTGGATTAGCAGGATATTATAGAAGATTCATACAAGATTTTTCTAAGATCGCAACTCCGTTAACGAATTTAACTCGAAAAGCTGTAAAATTTGTTTGGACGGAGAAGTGTGAAGAGAGCTTTCAAGAATTAAAGAAGAGGTTGAGTACAGCGCCTGTGTTATCTCTTCCGGATGATACAGGAAATTTTGTTATTTTTAGCGATGCGTCGCATAAAGGACTTGGCTGTGTGCTGATGCAAAACGGCAAAGTCATTGCGTATGCAACACGACAGTTGAAGGATTACGAAAAGGGTTACCAAACCCATGATTTGGAGTTAGCTGCAGTTGTTTTTGCTTTGAAAATTTGGAGGCACTATCTTTACGGGGAGAAGTGTGAAATATATACGGACCACAAGAGTCTGAAATATATTTTTACACAGAAAGATTTGAATATGCGTCAAAGAAGATGGTTGGAATTAATCAAGGATTATGACTATGAGATTTTATACCATCCGGGTAAGGCTAATGTGGTTGCCGACGCCTTAAGTAGAAAGGGTCGTCAGAAATTGATGATGTTGACTGCTCAGCGGGAACTAATTGCAGATATGGAGAAACTGGAGTTAGAAGTGAAGTATCCTATGGAGATTGATGAGAAGCTATTTCAGATGCAATCTGGTACAACTCTACTAGATAGAGTGAAGGAGGCTCAGCTTCAGGATGATGAATGCAAAAAGGTAACATCGAAGATATCTGAAGGAACCGAACCAAGATTTAAGATGGATAAGGAAGGAATATTGAGATTTAAAAGCAGAATTTGGGTTCCGCTAGTACAAGAAATTAAGGAAGAAATTTTGAGTGAGGCTCATAGTTCACGATATTCAATTCACCCTGGTAGTACCAAGATGTACCAAGATCTTAGACAACATTTCTGGTGGCCAAATTTGAAGCGTGATGTTGCAGAATGTGTTGCCAAATGCCTGACATATCAGAAAGTTAAAGCAGAACATCAGAGACCGAGTGGATTGCTACAACCGTTGGAGATCCCAGAATGGAAATGGGAACATATTACGATGGACTTCGTGGTTGGCCTTCCGACGACTCAGAAAGGCTACGACGCAGTATGGGTTATCGTTGATCGACTGACGAAATCCGCGCACTTCCTTCCTATCAAAATCATATTTAACTTAGATCAGTTGGCAAGATTATAAGTGAAAGAGATTGTTTCGAGGCACGGAGTGCCGGTGTCTATTGTTTCCGATAGGGATCCGTGCTTCACATCAAATTTCTGGAAACGTCTTCAGGAATGCATGGGTACACAACTGCGAATGAGTACAGCTTACTACCCTCAAACAGACGGACAGAGCGAACGAACGATTCAAACACTGGAAGATATGTTACGAGCCTGTGTAATGGACTTCAAAGGAAATTGGGATGATCACCTACTGTTGGTAGAGTTCGGCTACAACAACAGTTACCACGCTAGTATTGGTATGCCGCCTTACGAAGCGTTATACGGCAGAAAGTGCAGAACTCCGCTTTATTGGGATGAAGTTGGTGAAAGACAATTGCTAGGGCCAGAATTGGTACAGCAGACGGCAGAAATAGTCAAATTGATCCGAGCACGACTGGTAGCAGCTCAAGATCGACAGAAGAAATACGCTGATCCACACCATAAAAATATCGAGTTTGAACCAGGTAGTTATGTTTTCTTGAAGGTCTCTCCCTGGAAGGGAAAGATCAGGTTCGGAAAGAAAGAAAAATTGAACCCAAGATTTATTGGACCCTTTGAGGTACTGCGAAGAATTGGAGAAGTTGCGTACGAGGTAGCCTTACCTCCAGCACTCGAGAATATCCACAACGTCTTCCATGTTTCTGTGTTACGACCTTACAAACCTGATTACAAGCATGTAATTGAATACGAAGCCCTGCATTTTGAGAAAGACTTATCTTATGAAGAAATTCCTGTCCAAATTGTCGACCGAAAAGAACAAGTTCTCAGAAATAAAGTTATACCTTCTGTTAAGGTAATTTGGAGGAACCACAACGCTGAAGAAGCTACGTGGGAACTCGAAGAGAATATGATGAAGAATTACCCTAATTTATTTACTTAATTATGTGTATGCGATTCTAGGGACAGAATCTTTGTAAGAGGGGAGAATGTAACGGGTCAAAATTATTGAGTCGTGATTCTGGGGACAGAATCCTTTTAAGGGGGGAAAGATGTGACGAACGAGAATTTTGTAAATTAATTTTAATATTTATTGAATTAAATAAATATTTTCGATGATTTAATTATTAGATTTAATAATTAATTGATGCAATTGTGGTAGATTAATTTAATTATATGCGTTGCAATTATTAAATTAATGTGGAGAATAATTATTATTCAAGTATATAATTATGTGAACTTGTTGAATTAAATGAAATATTTAATCAAGCATGATGTTATCTAATTAATGTAATTATTAATTAGAGATTTAATAAATTGTTATTATTTATTAAAGAGAAATTTAATTATGTGACTATGTGCATTATTGAGAAATTATTATATTTAATTTAAAGTAAATTAAATAAAATATTGATTTATTTTATATGGTTGTGACATTATTTAAACTATATGATAAAGTTTTATTAAATTAATTGGTTTTGTAGTATTTATCTAGCCAAAAATGGCACTAAAGGGAGTTGGGGCCAGTTAACCCATGACTGGGTAACTGACCACCAATGCGCGTCTATTTCTTCCTATCTGAATACGACGTCTTCTATTTTCCTTCATTTTCTAAGTCTGCAAATCAGAGAGAGTTGCTTGGTGTTTGAGAAAAGTTGGAGAAAGAGTTTCAATTCATCTCCTATACTATACCTTATACTCTACAGGGTAATCTCCTCCTTCCCAATTACAAATTTTTACGTCATTTAAATTTCATGAACATGACTTTCATAGTTTTGGTTTTAAACCTCTGTAATTGGGTTAGGAGTAATGATTATACGTTATATGTGTGTTATGTTGTATCAAATCATGTTTAATTGTGTATATGTTGCAAACCATAACATCAGTGTCATAAAAACATGTCGTTAATCTGATGACTTGTTATTTCAAAATAAACAGAGTACGTGATATGGCCATATGGCCTTATACGTGATATTTTGTGTAATGATCGTATATTATCCCTAAAATTTACACTCTTATATTATTGAGCACGTTAACACGAATAGATTAAGCCTTAAACAAACGGATTCGGTGTTATAATGAATCCGTAGTGTTAAATTATATATTTTATATTCAAAAACCACCAAGAACATCAAAGTCAGTGAATTCACATGTTTTAATTATGTGATTATGTGTTTTGATTGGTTAAAATCACTTTATATATGTTGGGTTATGATTATACATGAATTATAACATGTGGGTATATGTGATTTGGTGAAATTAGTGATAAAATGTGTTGTTTTCGCTGAACTATGTGTTCTTCGCGAACTGAGAATCAGTTTCTGGAGTCTCGCGCCGCGGCGCCAACTCCAGAACTGAAGTCCCGCGCCGCAGCGCCAAGACCCAAGCCACGGCGCCATAGCGTCGCAACGCCAAGGGCCCGGCCACAGCGCCACGGCGCCGCAGCGCGAATCCTTAGTTCAATAGTGGCGCCGCAGCGCCACTCTCCAGAAAATGTCATAAATGTATTTTTAAAAAGTTAAAGTCTAACAAGTGTTAATGGATTGATGTAATGAACATATAATCATGTTAGAGGTATTATGAGATGATAAAATAGTTGTTTAACATGTAATAAAATATTACATGTGAATTGAATTATTAAATACATAATTAGTTTGATAATTCATGAAGTATAAATTATGTGACGTGATAATTTGACTAAGTTTAGTCAATAATTAAAGTAGACAATGAGAATGGGTTATGTTGATTAGTTAGTAATTAACTGGTATTGAATGTGAATGGTATGTAGGATTTAATTCAAAGAACGTGCTTAGTTAAAGTGTAATCTACGCACGAGGCAAGTATCCTATCCCTAACTCCATTCTATTGAGCAAGTTTATTTAAACTTAAACGTTACTTTTATGTCGAGCAAGTTTCTTAACCCTACTTCTTAATATCTTTCAAGATTATTAATTACCTTGAATAAGTTATCATTTCTATTATTCAAGTTCAAGAATGATATTACAGATTATTTTTACTGTCAAAGCATGATTCAGTTATACAATAATTGTTCTATTGTATACGTTTGAGATTATTATTCAAATTGAATATCGTTATTGTTGAACCTTATTAGACTAGTGAACCTTATTGATTCAACTAGTCCATAGTTGATGAGCGTTCTAAATTTCAGAACCCTTGATGAATTTATCCAAACCAAACTTCCTTTGGTGCGGACTCGAATGTCAAACTGAGATGAACAACCCTGTATAGGGGATTAATTACGCTTTAGCGTTAAGATATTGTGCACAGTATGGTACTAAGGGCTGATCCCCTTAAGTACGAGAAGAAGGTCCATAGTCTTATGACTGTTAAAGGTTTCAAGTATAACCCTTGTTAACCTAGGACATAGTTCAAGATCTTATGACCCTCAAAATTTCTTTTGATTCATGTTATTTATTCTTGATTCAAAAGTTGAGCTTTATTCAGATGTCGTTGATTATTCGCATGTTGTTATACTGTTGTTTCATTTTATACTTGTGGGCATTGTGCTCACTCTTGCTTAATAATAACATTGCAATTAAGAATGAAAGAAGCGATGAACCCTCCACTAGTAAGGGCAAGGGCAAAGTTAGCAAGTGATGAAGACTTGTTATTTTAATTGATGATGTATTTATGTTTAAGACTTATGTTGATGTTTAAGACTTATTTGTTTAGAATTCCGCACAGATGTTTTAAGGTTAGAGTAACCTGTGATTTATTTTTGAATCAGTTGATGTAACCCTTAAGGGAAGAGATTTTATTATGACTTCTATCTATTGTATGGTTTGATACTATTTATGGGTAGATAGATAGATGATGCTTGTTCAGTGAACACCAAATCCCGTGGAATCGAAGTACCCGGATTTAGGGGTGTCACACGAGGCGTTTGTAAAACGTCTGGATTCTGAAAAGCTCGGACCCAAATCTGACAAATGTAATTTTATGGGATACCCAAAAGAAACAAAAGGGTATTATTTCTACAAACCTTCTGAGAATAAAGTGTTTGTTGCTTGAACTGGTATTTTTCTAGAAAGAGAATTTGTCTCTAAAGGAAACAGTGGGAGGAAAGTAGAACTCGAAGAAATTCGAGGAGCACAAAATATCATTGAACCTGAGTTGAAACGTGAGCAGGAACCACAAGAAATTTAGGAAAGTGAACATGCTCAAATTACACAAGGAATTCGTAGATCTGGTAGGACACGCCAAGTGCCCGAGAGATATTATGGATATCTTGTGACTCAAAACGGTGATGTGATGCTCATAGATCAGGATGAGCCTGCTTCCTACCAAGAAGCAATGAATGGACCAGATTCTGAGAGATGGCTTGAAGCCATGAGATCTGAAATGGACTCCATGTATACTAACCAAGTATAGACTTTGGTTATCCACCCGAAGGGATAAAACCAATCGGGTGCAAGTGGGTTTTCAAGAAGAAAACCGACATGGATGGTAATTTACAAACCTATAAAGGCCGACTGGTAGCAAAAGGTTTTAAATAAATTCAAGGTGTTGACTATGATGAAACCTTTTCTCCAGTGGCAATGGTTAAATCCATCAGGATCTTACTTGCTATTGCAGCATTTTATGATTACGAAATCTGGCAGATGGATGTCAAAACTGCTTTCCTTAACGGAAATCTACTTGAGGATGTGTATATGACACAACCTGAGGGTTTTGTCACTCTAAAGGATGCTGGAAAGGTATGTAAGCTGCAACGATTCATTTATGGATTGAAGCAAGCCACTCGGAGTTGGAATCTTTGATTTGATGAAGCAGTCAAAGAATTTGGCTTTATTAAAAATGAAGATGAACCTTGTGTATATAAGAAGGTTAGTGGGAGTCACATTGTATTCCTAGTATTATATGTTGATGACATATTAATTATTGGGAATGATATTCCTTCCTTACAGGCTGTAAACACATGGTTAGGAAAATGTTTCTCCATGAAAGATTTGGGCGATGCTGCCTATATTTTAGGTATCAAGATCTATAGAGATAGATCGAGAAAAATGCTCGGCCTAAGTCAAAGTACATATATTGATAAAGTGTTGAAACGGTTCAGCATGCAAGAGGCGAAAAGAGGAAATTTACCCGTGACTCATGGTGTAAAGATCTCTAAGGCCCAATGTCCTAAATCACAAGATGATGAGGAGCGTATGAGAAAGATCCCTTATGCTTCGGCAATTGGATCTATCATGGATGCAATGATATGTACTCGTCCGGATGTCTCGTATGCTTTGAGCATGACGAGTAGATACCAATCGAATCCAGGTGAAGGTCACTGGACAGCAGTCAAGAATATCCTCAAGTACCTGAAAAGGACTAAGGATTCATTCTTGGTATATGGATGTGAAGACGAACTGGCAGTAAAGGGTTACACAGATGCTAGTTTCCAAACTGACAATGATGACTATAAGTCTCAGTCAGGTTTTGTGTTTTGCCTTAATGGTGGTGCTGTTAGCTGGAAAAGTTCGAAGCAAGAGACAGTAGCTGATTCTACAACAGAGGCTGAGTATATTGCTGCTTCTAGTGCAGCCAAGGAGGCTGTATGGATTAAAAAGTTCATCACTAAACTTGGTGTTGTTCCAACCATTGTTGATCCGGTTGCTCTATACTGCGATAATAATGGAGCCATTGCACAGGCTAAGGAACCCAGATCTCATCAACGATCCAAGCATATACTTAGGCAGTACCATCTCATCCGTGAAATCATTGACAGAGGAGATGTACATATAGGAAGAGTGCCAACATATGATAATGTTGCAGATCCACTTACCAAGGCTTTGTCGCAGCAGAATCACGACGGTCACATTAGTTTCATGGGTATTAGATACATGAGTGATTGGCTCTAGTACAAGTGGGAGACTGTTAGAGTTTATGCCCTAGAGGCTAATTATTTGATATAATTGCTTAACATTTTGATATTATATTTGATTGAATAAATAAATGATTTTATTATGGTTTTATTTACTGCGTAATATAATTGTTAACATAATAAAATTCCTTAGAATAGTGATACAAATTATATAGTTTCAAGTATGTGACTTGAACATGAGATTATATAATTGCAATTAGTATCATTGTTCTTAAATATCCCTAGTCGAGTATCATTGTTGATGGGACAACAATGATGCATTGAGACTAGTATGTGGATTGACTGATGACCAAATCTCATTGGTCATAAATATATGAGATATTAAGTCAATGCATAGGTACATGTTAGAGAACGATGTACTGGACAGACCCACCATGGGAATTCTATATGGAGCATTATGCGAAGTGTCATTAGCAATTCTCATAGTGACAATGATGTAATGGTCCTCCGACCTGAAACCGCTATATTACTACACGAGAATTTATATACTTTGATATCATCAAATGTCACCTTTAATAGGGTGGACTATAAAGGTGATTATTGGGTTCATTGTGAATCGTGTGAGAAATATGAGTAATCTAGATAGAATTTAACCATCCTATATTTTATAAGTGATATCCATAGGCCTCTTGATTGAGTAGGACTATGAAATGCATGGCCATGCTCAAATAGTGATTTGTTTCATATAGTCTACTCATTGATCAAGAAAACTCAGATTAAATTATGAAGAGTATGACACATTCCATGACTCGAGTTTAATCTAGGATATTAAGGTTAAAAGGATTAAATTACATTGAAACATTGGTCACGAAAAGGTTGCATCGAATCATCGATCTTATTATTACTTGGGTAGCAGTGATGCATTACTAGATGCCGCTCACCGTTTATAACTTTATAATATGATTTTAAAGTTATTGCTAACGTAATAATAACTTATAGGGTCTCACACAAAGAACGTAATTAAATGAAAATTAATTTAAATTGTAAAGATTTAAATATGTCAATATGATTGATATAATTTTAAATCACGAATTTAAATTAATAGGATAATTTATATATAGGTATATTAATTAAGTAAGACTTAACTAAGATATATATAAATTCGGATTTTAATAACATTAAGTTTTGATTAATTCCTCCTAACTGCTATATATATATGATATATATCAGTCACTTTAGGTTTTACGTCAAAACAAAAACCCTAGTCGCTCTTAGAGAGAGACTAGAGAAAATAGTTCAAAAAAATCCTCATCCTTGGTGGCTAGTACCACGTTTCCTTCTTCTGCAGATCGTAGGACGATTCGTGTGAAGCGTTCGTGTGGATACCGTAGAGACGCAGTCCGTTTGAATTGCGTTGGAGATTCGACCGCATCGATTCTAGCTTTTACAATCGGTATAATTTCTTACCACTGAATTAATTATTTTTCGCATGGATCCTGTTTTAGGGTTTCGAAATTGCTTTAAATTTTAATTTCCGCTGTGCGTTTCTGTATCGAAACCCCAACATCTGGACCGTCACTCCGTTCCCCGACTAATACCAGCTATATTCTCATTTCCTGAAGAGAATAATGAAAGCAAATGGTGAGCTCAACTAGCCCAGTAAGAAATATTATGACTAAGATAATGCATAATAAATTATCGTTAGCCTTCAACAATGTTAAACTGATAAAATATAATAAACATCAAGTTTAACTGCAGCGGAACAAGCAATCCATTAGAAGAGTCAAGTAGAGCATAAAATATACTATCTTTTATGATTTAAAAGGTTTTTTTCATCATTTTTATCGCTTAGACTCAGCTTAATAAATAATCCACACCATCGAATCACCCCTGCACTACGGCCAAGGATATTCATTAGTATCACGACCACGAATTATCCATGCACTACAGGCCAAGGATATTCGTGTATTCATCAATGGTCATGATCATGCCAACGACTGTCCATCAATGCACTACGGGCCAATGAGAACTTTTACCACATCATTTGTAACATTACGGTCATGATTATACCGAATAATCCCTGGTCATAATCATACCAAGTCCATCTATGTACTACGGGCCACAGATGACTTTCAACATAATATAAGCATGAGGATGATGACAATGATATAAGAATTCAATTAAAAGAAAGCAAATGATAAATATTAAAGATATATAATTTAATTTATCCAGAATTCAATAACGTCCAAATTGTCAACATGATACTGCTTTGTGGAGTAAAATTCAAAAATAATATTGTACCAAAAATAATTTGGACCGAAAACGAATCAATTTTGTCATGAATAGTGCCCCGGGTTATGACGCCCCCAAAATAGGTATACATCACCTATTCTGAGTCGCCAAATACATGGTATAGAATACAAATACAATCTTTAGTATACAACAAGAAAGCTATGAGTTTTAATACAAATACTGTCTTCTAGACAATATCCACTCTCAGAATAAGTCCTCATTACATTTATTGTCACATTATTTAACAGAATAGTGAGGACTACTACTATTATCATCTGGACCGTCACTCCGTTTCCCGACTAGTCCCGGCTACGTTCTCATTTCCTGAAGAGAACAGTGAAAGAAAGGGTGAGCTCAACTAGCCCAGTAAGAAATATTATGACTAAGATAATGCAGAATAATTTATCATTAGTCTTCAACAATGTTAAACTGATAAAATATAATAGACATCAAGTTTAACTGCAGCGGAACAAGTAATCCATTAAAAGAGTCAAGTAGAGAATAAAATCTACTATCTTTTATGGTTTAAAAGGTTTTTCATCACTTTTATCGCTGATACTCAGCTTAATAAATAATCCACATCATCCCTGCACTACGGCTAAGGATATTCATTAGTATCAGGACCACAAATTATTCATGCACTACGGGCCAAGGATATTTGTGTATTCATCAAAGGTCATGATCATGCCAACAACTGTCCATCAATGCACTACGGGCCAATGAGGACTTTTATCACATCATTTGTAATATTACGATCATGATTACACCGAATAATCCCTGGTTATAATCATACCAAGTCCATTTATGCACTACATGTCACAGATGACTCTCAACAAAATATAAACATGAGGATGATGACAATGATATAAAAATTCAATAAAACAAGTTCAAGAATTAATTTATCTAGGAACCAACAACGTCCAAATTGTCAACATGATACTGCTTTGTAGAGTAAAACTTAAGAATGCTCAAAAGAATATTTTCATGAAAAGATACTGGATGAAGCGTAAATATCAAAGATATTCCACTAATTTTGTGGAGTATAAAAGCCAAAACTTTAACCAACTGAGTATAATAAAGAATAGAATAACAAAAGAAATCACCAAGGATGCGATAGACCGTACAGACAGGTTATTTCAACAGAAAAATAAATAATGGAACCAGGTCATGCGTAAATGCACCGACAGGATATTCCGATAGAATAATAAATAATGGAACCAGGTCCGGTGTAAATGCACCGACAAGGTATTCCAACAGAATAATAAAGATGGAACCAGGTCCGGCGTAAAATGCACAGACAGGTTATTCCAACAGAATAATAAAGAATGGAATAATAGAAGAATTTCACCAAGTATAGGATAGCCCGCGTATACAGGTTATTCCAACAGAATAATAAATAATGGAATAACAAAAGTTCTCATCATAAATACAAAAGAAATAATACCCCTTACCTTAAGAAGAAGAGTACTGGATATATGAGTAGTGCAGTAGCAGAATACTTTTCTTCTTTCCCTCTATAATTTCTCTCTCTAGAGTTTCAGTGAATTCGTAAGAAATAATGAAGGAATGAGCTTCTATTTATAGAAGAATGGACTGCATAGTAACTAATTCATGAACGGTCCAGATTGATTTACTTTTAATCGGACGATCCATATTTAAAGCAAAATCTTTTAAATAAAATATAATATATTCTATTTATAATCTAATAAAACGAATAACTTTATAAAAGTATTCTGTTTTATATAAAAAGATTTTACTATGCAAACACTATGTAAGCACTATACAAATACTATGCATAATAAAATATAATATATTCTATTTAAAATCTAATAAAATAAATAACTTTATAAAAGTATTCTGTTTTATATAAAAAGATTTTACTATGCAAAATACCATGTATAATAGAATATAATATATTCTATTTATAGTCTAATAAAACAGATAACTTTATAAAAGTTTTATATTTTATATAAAAAGCTTTTCTGTTTTATTATATTAATAATACTAATAAAACAAAACTGAGTGACTTATCACATAAGCATCAATAATCAATACCGTGTGCTACTATGCAACCATGCGTATTATTGTATTTTTATTACTGAGTAGTTCAACATTATTAACGGTAAAACTTTCGCCGTTATTTTCATAAAATATTTTTGTCATTTTCTCAATCTGACAATAATTCCTTTGTGGGGTCCACCAATGATTATGCCGTCGTACGAATATTCTCTGTTAAAACGAATATTCCCCGACCAATCGAATATTATACAACAACTTGCGTACTTTATAAAATTTATAAATATTACCCACAACTATAACATTATATCAAATTGATTTCATAATATTTAAAAATGATATTTATAGAAAACTCATCTTTATAAAAAAAAATTGGGGTCTTACACGGGTGAATAGTATCCCATGAATAGTGATTCAGAAATAGTATCCCGTGAATAGTACTCCGGCATGAAAAAGTTAAAATTTATTAAGAATACTCAGAATATTATTTTCATGAAAAGATACTGGATGAAGCGCAAATATCAAGGATATTCTACTAATTTCATGGAGTATAGAAGCCAAAATTTTAACAAAATGAGTGTAGAATTCGAAATCTGAAACGAAATAATATTACTTACATACTACATAGTATGGAAGAAAGTATTATTTCATACGAATACTGAACACAAATAGCATCCCTTACCTTGAAAAGAAGAGTATTCCAACTGGTATAGCGGGGATATTCATGAAGAAAACTTTCACTGTTTTCTACGCTTAAAGCTTTCTAAAACTCGAAAGAAATACGCTCAATATTATAGAAGAAGAATTCTTTGATTCTGGTGTGATTTTCAATTCTAACTAAGCATCCTATTTATAAGAGAATGGAAGGATACTATTTGAAATTAGAAATCATGGACGCACAGTAGGATTTCGGTCGAAAACTCACGGTTGGAAAATTTTTTCAGACGTTTCATTTTTTTTTCAACTTAGATTTGCAGGCTCTATGTGCTCTCCTCCTGCACTTCTAGAACGCCAAAAGAAGTACACGTTTAATTTGCACACTTGTATACATTTTGTTATATATATATATATATATATATATATATATATATATATATATATATATATATATATATATATATATATATTGTTAATGTTAAGATCTTTCTTCACGTCCCAATCACTTAAGACGTGTTTTTATCCTGCACAATAAACACAACAATCACCAAAAGCTTGACGGCTTGACCGTCGGGGGATAGCTCCGGCGTGAGAGTCAGTACAGACGATTATAAGGTTAACAATGGAGAAAAAATATCTAGTGTCTAGAGAGAGATAATAATTCAGTTCCCTGTTGTTTTTTGTTGTTGTTACCTTTAGATTGCGTGTTCCTAGCTAAGATATACTCCAAAGTCCGGTTTGTCCTATACGCGACTGACCTCCCAGGCCTACAACCTTTAGCCGACTAAACCATGTCCCATCAGAGATGGCAGTCAAAGTTCTATCCCCATAATCATCACCGGTCAAAGCCTAAGTGGAACCATACTCATCTAATGGTTCGATCACTGTTTCAGCCCAATACTCTATAGGCCCCAAATAAAGATTTTATCCACCCACTAGGTCGGCCCACTACTTTCAAGACCTACCCAATATGTAAAAAGTATTATGGCCCAACATTGTCTCCCAGTCTTTTATTAAACAGGATGTTTAATGAAAGACTATAAAGGTCCTCGGTCCATGACAAAAGGATATGACAAGATTATTAAAGGCCCAAAATATAGCTTACTGAGGCCCAACTGGCAAATCTCACATATCAGATTAAATAAAAACCGAAAGCCCAATCGAGAAGCCTAATCTGGTTAATAATTTATGACCAAAATAGGACGTCACCTCTTTAAATTCTCATCACCGCCGGTATTAAATGAGCCGCCCTTGAACCTCGTGAAAATTTTGAAGAGACTGCTAGTATAAAAGGTACTTCCCCCAAATTTCGACGGTTCCCTGCCATTTTAAATTACAGAATCTTCCTGCCTTCTCTTTCCTCCAAATTTCTCCCTTTCTTCCTGCAACTAGATAACAATGGCTTCCCAGAGTACCAGCCAAAGTTCTCCACTTCGCACAACTCCCATCACCACCGTGCCACCTAACCAAAATCCTAGCAAAGAGGTTTTGAGGATAAACCCCAAATCTGATGATACTCTTAGTAAGAAAACCCCACCAAATCCCTCAGAATTCTTCAAGAGTGAAGAGTACTTCACACATGCCAATACTCCTTCTACCGTTACAGAAATCAAGCTGCGTGACATTCAAACTCGATATCAGATTCCAGATTCCCATCTGGTAAGAGCTCCAGCTCCCCACGAACGAATGTACCAACGACTCGAAGGCTGGACCGCCATGCCAGTGGCCTTTTTCGAGAAGGGAGTTCGCCTACCTCTCCATGCCTTCGTCATCACTCTATTAGGGTTCGTAGGCGTGGGATTCGCCCAGTTGGTGTCGAATTCCTATATCCACATTCTGGCATTTATCGCCTTCTGCCAAGAATAAGGGATTCCCCCTGCTGTCGACTTCTTCTTCACCCTATTCACAGCCGACAAATCTCGGGAACGAGGCTTTAAGATATTGAGCAAATAATCCCTCAAACCTAATGCCAAGTTTGATAAGCGACCTCTGATGGATACTCCTTCAAACAACAAGGAATGGCATAAAGAATGGTTCTTCGTCGAAGGACCTGAAATCTCATCCATTCCGGACTGGACCACTTCCGAACGCACATCTGCAGACTTCAAACATATTTCCAAAGAACGTGTGATAGAGATGGTGAGTCTTCTGGAGAAAATTCTTATAAAGGAATGGAGTTCCGGACTTTTGAGCAAGCAGGCATGGTTATACGACTATAAATGTAAGTCGTGAACCCAATTTTTTGTATAACTCCCAATTTCCATCAGCAACTTATTCTGAATAATTGTTCCTCATCTTTCGCAGTGTCTCTGATCAAATCGACGTCAACAGACCGAAGGGATCTAGACAAATTTTTCTCGGGTATATCTTCGCCGATAGATACCGAAATTCCTGTTGGCAAGCCCTCAGCCTCTGAAGCTCAATCCACTGAACCAACTCCCCCCGAAGGGACAAACCAACCTCGCCGAAAAAAGCGAGCTGGCCGAAAACCCAAACAAACTGCCACACAAACTAACAACGAGTGCCTCCTCGACATGCCCCATGACGAACGGATCCGAATCATTTGTGCCAAAAAGCGAAAAATCCAGATAACTCCTCCAGCTGCCGAAGAACCACAAGCTTCTTCCATAAAAGCTGATTTTCTACCAGATATCCCGATTGAAATCGTTGTTTCTGACGAAGAACCCCAAGAAAAAGTAGAGCGCACACCCAAACCTGCTCGAAAAAGGAAACTAACCCCCTCGGAACCCAATCCCGAAGCCATAGGATCCTCCACTCTCTGGCCAGAATCCAATGAGAATTTCCCTTTTCAGCTCTACAACTCCTTCGTTCGTGATACCGATGACCACCGGTTCGGCAACAGCTCCATAATGGACCTGATCGAAGAGGGAATGAAATACCAAGCTAAAGTAAGCTATTATTTAACTTATCCACTTACATCTCGGCCCCACGATATGAACTGATTCCTTAACATTGATTATCTGCAGGCAACCGCTGTCTTCGGGTGCCTCCGTCCCAAATACAAAGAAGCTGAAGCCGAAGAGGAGGTCGCTCGAAGAGAAAATGCTATATTTAAGTCTGTCTTGGCGAAGGAGAGAAGCAATCTCGAAATTGCTCTCCTCAAAAATGAGCGCCTTCGGAAAGAACTTACTCAAACCAAAGAAGATTTGAAGACGTCCAGGGCCACTCATCAAGTTATCACTGATATAAATGTCAATTTTCTAAAGAAAAATGAAATTTTGACGACGAAGGTCGAAGATCTGGCCCAATCCAACTCATTCTTGTCGAAGTAAAGCATATGGCCTATTGTCAAAATCTTGAAGAAGAACTTTGAGAACTCCGGGCTCTCAGGGATTTGGGCCCACCATTAACTGATCAGCTTCGCAAGCAGATTGAAACAAATTACAGGAAGTCCACCGAGCTGAACAATGAAGTTGTCCACATGTACTCTGAAGGGTACGAGGTCTGCCAAAGTAAATACAAAGCCAAACTTGTAGTGGCCAAAGTAAACCCGGCTCTCCTCGACTCTTCGAACAGTGAAAATAATAAGGAAGCTTAAAGATATCATTCCATCCGAAGCTTTAGGACTCCCTGTAAAGACAACTCCTTTGTAAACAGCTAGATATCAATGAAATGATTAACAAATTCTTATCCTTGTTACACCTTTGAACATTTCTTATCAATATTTCATCATCAATCAACTTGAAAAATGTATAATCTTAAACTGTTAGTCAATAACTAAGAAAATCATATAACAGATAAGATCAAGTAATAATGCAACCCGAACTCAACACTTAAAAATCAGGTAATAAAGTAATGCAATACTTATCCGTTACTGAAGTGAGAGGTAGACTGCACCATAGGGAATTTGTTTACCACGAAGGGCCTAACAAACCCACAGAATGACATTTGCCTACCACGAAGGGCCTGACAAATTCATAAGGACAACTTGTCGAAGAGGCTACCATCGAATGGCCAGCAAGTCCACCCGAACCTCCTAACACCGATGAAGTTTGCCTACCATGAAGGGTCTGACAAATTCATAAAGACCACCTGCCGAAGAGGCTACTATCGAATGGCCAGCGAGTCCACCCGAACCTCCTAACACCGATGAAATTTGCCTACCACAAAGGGCCTGACAAATTCATAAGGACCACCTGCCGAAGAGGCTACCATCGAATGGCCAGCGAGTCCACCCGAACCTCTTAACACCGATGAAATTTGCCTACCACAAAAGGCCTGACAAATTCATAAGGACCACCTATCGAAGAGGCTACCATCGAATGGACAGCGAGTCCACTCGAACCTCCTAACACCAATGAAGTTTGCCTACCACGAAGGGCCTGACAAATTCATAAGGACCACCTGTCGAAGAGGCTACCATCGAATGGCCAGCGAGTCCACCCGAACCTCCTAACACCGAGGTGGCATTTGTCTGTGCCTGTCAGACTATGAATGAGCTACCGAAGTCCTTCAAGAATGCTTCAAACTTCAATCCCAAGAACTGGCGTCTGTTAACCTAACCCCTAGGTAATGGGCCCAGCATAACTACCCCCAGACAGTAAAAGGTATAGGAGATAAAATTGAATAGAGCCTTTTTGGTGGCTGATGCGGGATCGGACTATTCAACTGGCATAAATATCCACATGAAATATTCGGAAGAATATCCCTAGCTTCGGACGGCACCAAAACTCCTCAAGAAGGGGGATGAGTCCAAAGTAGAATATCTGCATGTAAACAGCATCCCCTAGCTCGGCTTCTGCCGATGTGCTGCAACGGTTTTGTCAGACTCTTCAGCTTCCCCCTAAACTTCATCAGCTTATTTCATCATCCCTAAGGACAAGGTGCTACTTACCCCCAACTTGACGCACCAAAACTGTTCCTGCTGTCGACAAACTCGGTGTCAAAAATAAGTACGATGGTTCAGCAGGAACGGACTTCGCCATTAAAGATACCGAAGGAAGATATGCCCTTATTCCTTGAAAGGTGCCTTCACATTCTGAAATGCATTGGAACATCTTGGCTTTCTTCGGCCCTTTACACATACTAAAGATCGACAAATAACTTTATGTCGATTTGGACATAAACCTCCTCAAAGCCTCTTTTGAATAGTCTTGTCTTTTCCATTCGAACCTGTATCTTTGGACGGGCATCTCCGAAGACGAGTATCCATAGGGCGGTGTGCCTTCAATGGATTCTCAAGAGTATGGCTTCTGGATCTGCTTCGATCATAATCCCGAGAACCAATAGGGCAGAGAACCCTCTTCGATTAATCAGAGAAATGGCTGTTGAGTCTTCATCTACATCTGCTTCGACCATAATCTCGAGAACTAATAGGGCAGAGAACCCTCTTCAGTTAATCAGGAAAATGATTGTTGGGTCTTCATCTACATCTTCTTCGACCATAATCCCGAGAACCAATAGGGCAGAGAACCCTCTTCGGTTAATCAGGAAAATGGTTGTTGGGTCTGCTTCGATCCCGAGGACGGCCTCGAGACATGTCTTTAAAGTGTAGGCTTTTTTCTAACATGATCGGTCTATCAGTCTGACCACCTCGGTATAGGGTTCTAAGCAGTATGCCTTCTACCCTTTTTTGACCATGGTCAAGTCTTCTTCCGGCAGCAAAAATAATCTTATTCTAGCATCACCTTGGGGCTCTCGAACGAGAACCCTCAGAAATCTGCTTTGAAGCATTATCACCAGGAGCACTCTCCGAAGGACCCAATCAATCCTTGACAGATACTCGTGGTGTAGACGAAGTCATAGCCATCAGCTATCCTTTAGAAGTAACTGTTTTATTCTTCACTATGGATTCCGACGTAGAAAAACTATGATTTGTGATTGAAAATATCAAGGACACTAGAACTCAGCCCTCCTTCTAGTGCCAATGTTAATGCCAAGATCTTTCTTCACATCCCAATCACGTAAAATGTGTCTTTATCCTACACAATAAACACGATAGTCATCAAAAGCTTGACGGCTTGACCGTCGGGGGATAGCTCCGGCGTGAGAGTCAGTACAGGCGATTACAAGGTTAACAATGGAGAAAAAATATCTAGTGTCTAGAGAGAGATAATAATTTAGTTCCCTGTTGTTTTTTGTTGTTGTTACCTTTAGATTGCGTGTTCCTTGCTAAGATATACTCCAAATTCCGGTTTGTCTTGTACACGACTGACCTCCCGGGCCCACAACCTTTAGCCGACTAAACCATGTCCCATCAGAGATGGCAGTCAAAGTTCTATCCCCATAATCATCACCGGTCAAAACCTAAGTAGAACCATACTCATCTAATGGTTCGATCACTGTTTCAGCCCAATACTCCATAGCCCCAAATAAAGATTTTATCCACCCACTGGGTCATCCCAATGAATCGGCCCACTACTTTCAAGACCTACCCAACATGTCAAAAGTATTATGGCCCAACATACATACATATATATATATATATATATATATATATATATATATATATATATACGGTCCCTTCTCCGGTGAACACAAAAAAAGAAATCAAAGACAAATCAGTTATAGTGATGGCTTTTTGAGTTATAGCAATGGTTCGAATCGTCGACATAACTATGTCGTCGACTTTGTATGTTATAGCGATGAAAAAAAGCATCGCTATAACCGGTTCGTTTTTGATCTGCTAGAGCAGAGGACTGTGTATATATATATATAGTCCGGATCTTAAGCTCACCCCTTATCTAACTCACCCGAGTTCACCCTCCTTTAGCGACGGACCCGACGACGGTTCGGTCATATAACCGTCGTCTATACTTTTAGCGACGTTATATGTTGTCCGTCGCTAAAAGTATAGACGACGGTTGTATGATCGAACCATCGCCGGCCGGGTCCGTCGCTAAAGGGAAGATGAGCTCTGGTGAGTTGGATAAAGGGTGAGATTAAGATCCGGACCGTATATATATATATATATATATATATATATATATATATATATACGGTCCGGATCTTGAGCTCACCCTTTATTCAACTCACCCGAGCTTACCTCTCCTTTAGCGAC
The DNA here is from genome assembly GCA_016801055.1 of Panax notoginseng. Lineage (NCBI taxonomy): Eukaryota > Viridiplantae > Streptophyta > Magnoliopsida > Apiales > Araliaceae > Panax > Panax notoginseng. The sequence goes on along the minus strand of CM029014.1, from coordinate 35,948,152 downwards.
GGATCCGGCGATGGTTCGGTCATACAACCGTCGTCTATACTTTTAGCGACGCTATATATTGGTCGTCGGTAAAAGTATAAACGACGGTTGTATGACCGAACCGTCGTCGGTCCGTCGCTAAATGGGGGTGAGCTCAGGTATGTTGGATAAGAGGTGAGCTTAAGATCCGGACTCTATATATATATATATATATATATATATATATATATATATATATATATATATATATATATATATATATATATATATATATAGGAATTTATCTATGACAAACGGTTGCTAAAAGTACTGTGCAGCAACCTAGTTGATAATCGTTGATCTGTACAATTGAAGGTTGTGACCCTATCGCTACAGGCTGTAGCGGCAGTTAATTAATTCCAAAATGCATGCTAATTTACCTTGCTGCCCCCTGGTTTTATTTCACCTCTGCCGCATGAGCTAGTGACGGCAGGCTTCATCATTTCTTACAGCACCATTAGTTATTCACCATTATAATTATTGCATTACAATTATTATTGTAATATTCATTATTATTATTATTATTATTATTATTATTATTATTATTATTATTATTATTATTATTATTATTATCAAGTCTAATAATAAAAATAAAAATATTAATATTAAACATAATGGTGAAAAAATATTAATATTAAACATAATAATAAAAACATAATATTAAACATATTAATATTACAATTATTATTGTAAAAATATTAAAAATATTAATATTTTTATTATTATTAAACCACAATATTAAACATATTAATTTTACATAATATTAAAAATATTAGTATGTTTAATATTAATAAAATTATTAATATGTTTAATATTTTTACAATAATAAAAAAAAATATTAATATGTTTAATATTAATAAAAATATTAATATGTTTAATATTTTTACAATAATAAAAATTAATAAAAGTATTAATATGTTTAATATTATGTAAAATTAATATGTTTAATATTATGGTTTAATAATAATAAAAATATTAATATGTTTAATATTTTTACAATAATAATTGTAATATTAATATGTTTAATATTATGTAATATTAGTATGTTTACAATAATAATTGTAATATTAATATGTTTAATATTATGTTTTTATTATTATGTTTAATATTAATATTTTTTCACCATTATGTTTAATATTAATATTTTTATTTTTATTATTAGACATGTTAATAATAATAATAATAATAATAATAATAATAATAATAATAATAATAATAATAATAATAATAATAATAATAATAATAATAATAATAATAATAATAATAATATGCGAATATTACAATAATAATTGTAATGCAATAATTGTATTGGGGAATAACTAATGGTGCTGTAAGAAATGGTGAAGCCCGCCGCCACTAGCTCATGCAACAGAGGTGAAATAAAAGCAGGGGGGCAGCAAGGTAAATTAGCATGCATTTTAGAATTAATTGACTGCCGTTACAGCCTGTAGCGGCAGTGCCTTTTTTAATTTTAATCACAGCTTTCCATTGTACAGATCAACGGTTATCAACTAGGTTGTTGTACAGTACTTTTAACAACCGTTTGCCATGAATGAATTCCCTATATATATATATATATATATATATATATATATATATATATATATATATATATGGCACTTGTTAAAGTAGCTTAATTAATTACATGATGATTACTAACAAGCAATCTCATGATCAAGAAGCTCCGTTGGAAAAATTCCCAATCCCTAAAGTGCAACGACAAGAGTTACTAGATGATGATGATGAAGAAAAATCACTAGAGACACTCTCTTTATCTGATCTTCCAATATATAGCAACAATTCTTCTGATTGGGAAAAGTACTTATCCAAGGAATATCAGTCATCTTCATTCTCCTCCTCCTCCTCCTCCTCCTTATTATCATCATCCAACCAAGACTATTTCGAGTTCTTTAGTGAAGAATGGAACAGTCCTAATTTCTCTTATCCACCCGACAATATTATTTTCTGCGGAAAACTACTAATTCCATCCAATCAACCCTCCTCAGATTCTTCCCAAAACCCAGAAAACCAAACAATAAGGGGCAAGAAAAGATCATGCCTCTTTCGATGGAAATCCGATGTCTCATTTTATAAGTCCAAGAAAAGTTCAAGAAAATTATCTAGTGGACTATTTGATGGTGATTACGTGAAGAAAAAGGAAAAGAATAAGGCAAAGCTTTCGAATTCCAAGTCTTTTCCCGTGCAAGAGAAATGTAGTAGAAGAAAAAAGAAGGAATTTTCAGGCAAAAGAAGGGTTTCATCATCTATGTTTATGTTTAGATTGGCTAGGGTTCCTAGTGATCTTATGGAATTGAGCGATATAAGAAGTAGGCAGAGCCGGCGGGTTCCGTCGACGGCATTATTTCTATCGGACGGTGGTACGGAGAAGGTTGCTGTTTGTCGGAGAAATGAGAAGGGGTTGTGGGGTTGTGGGGTTTGGTGAGAGTTTTGTGTTGTGGTGGTAACCACCGTGCAAACACCGTGGTGAAGGCTTCTTTTGGTTAAGTTATTCTTAATAATGATAAATTTATGATCATATTCTTTTATATATTAATTGTACAAATAAACATTTTTTTAATAAAAGAAAATCACTATCAATGTTTTAGAATGTATATAAACCTTGCAATGGCTTATAATTAATTATATTTTATTTAAAGATTGGGCACATAAGTTGCCATGGTGGATCACAACTGTGACGCCCCCAAAAATAGGTATACATCACCCATCTTGAGTCGCCAGATACATGGTACAGAATTCAAATACAACTGTCGTGTACAATACGACAAAACATAAACTGTGAATTTGAATACAAATATTGTCTACTAGAGAGTATACAAACTCAAAAGGAGTCCTCATTACAATTATTATCACACTATTACATAGAATAGTGAGGACTACTAATGCTATCATCTGGTCCATCACTCCGTTTTCTGACTCGTCCCAACTATATTCTCATTTCCTGAAGAGAACAGTGAAAGAAAGGGTGAGCTCAACTAGCCCAGTAAGAAATATTATGACTAAGATAATGCAAAATAAATTATCATTAGTCTTCAACAATGTTAAACTGATAAAATATAATAGACATCAAGTTTAACTGCAGCGGATCAAGCAATCCATTAAAAGAGTCAAGTAGAGAATAAAATCTACTATCTTTTATGATTTAAAAGATTTTTCATGACTTTTATCGCTGAGACTCAGCTTAATAAATAATCCACATCATCGAATCACCCCTGCACTACGGCCAAGGATATTCTTTAGTATCACGACCACGAATTATCCATGCACTATGACTAAAGATAATCATGTTTTCATCAACGGTCCTGATCATGCCATAAAATAATTCATCTCTGCACTACGGCCAAAGAGAATCCATAGCCATAATCATACCAAAAACTGTCCATCAATGCACTACGGGCCAATGAGGACTTTTTCCACGTCATTTGTAACATTACGGTTACGATTATACCGAATAATCCCTGGTCATAATCATACCAAGTCCATCTATGCACTACATGCCACCGATGACTTTCACCACATCATTTATAATATTACGGTCATGATTATACCGAATAATCTCTGGTCATAATCATACCAAGTCCATCTATGCAAGTAAGCCACAGATGACTTTCAACACAATATAAACATGAGGATGATGACAATGATATAAGAATTCAATAAAACAAGTTCAAGAATTAATTTATCCAGGAACTAATAACGTCTACATTGTCAACATGATACTTCTTTGTAGAGTAAAATTCAAGAATGCTCAGAAGAATATTTTTTTGAAAAGATACTAGATGAAGCGCAAATATCAAGAATATTTCACTAATTTCATGGAGTATAGAAGTCAAAACTTTAACCAACTGAGTATAATAACGAATGGAATAACAAAAGAAATTACCATACATGCGGTACTTTGCATAGACAGGTTATTCCAATAGAATAATAATAACGGAACCAGGTCAGGTAAAATTTGCACCGACAGGATGTTCCAACAGAATAATAAAGACAGAACCAGGTCCGGTGTAAAACACACAGACAGGATGTTCGAACAGAATAATAATAAAGACGGAACCAGGTCCGGTGTAAAACACACAGAAAGGATGTTCCAACAGAATAATAATAAAGACGGAACCAGGTCCGGTGTAAAACATATAGACAGGATGTTCCAACAGAATAATAATAAAGACGGAACCAGGTCCGGTGTAAAACACACAGACAGGATATTCCGACAGAATAATAAATAATAGAACCAGGGCCGGCGTAAAACGCACAGACAAGATATTCCGACAGAATAATAAAGAATGTCACCAAGTATAGGGTAGACCGCGTATACAGGTTATTCCAACAGAATAATAAATAATGGAATAACATAAGTTCTCTTCATGAATACAAAAGAAATAATACCCCTTACGGGTACAACAAATAATATCCCTTACCTTTAGAAAAACTGAATACTAGAGTAGTGAAGTAGCAGAATACTTTTCTTCTTTCTCTCTATAATTTCTCTCTCTAGAGTTTCAGTGAATTTGTAAGAAATAATGAAGGAATGAACTTCTATTTATAGAAGAATGGAAAGGCATTGTGTAAGGATTTTTCTCACGGACTCAACAATTATGCAAATTACGGATGAAAACTTTGATAACCTAGGATGCCAATTTTCAAACCTCCAACCAATAAGATCAAAGCAAGGAATTATAATACATATATATATATATATAAACCACACCTGTTAAAAAAAACAATCAACCACCCGTAAATTCCAAAATCCAAACCCCTTTCATTTTTTTCTTCCACACGTGGGCCCCACGTGTTCCCCTCCTACCAACATATCACTTTCACTACACTCTTACACATCTCTTACACCCATCACTTTCATACACTCACACATTACTATTATCATTCAAACATCTCCATATAATTCCACTCACTCAATATTATATATATATATATATATATATATACATCCAACACACACATTATATATATATATATAAATATATTTTACCTCTCCTTTACGTAACTTTCACTCACCCCTATTTTTAGATTTCATACATCACATGTGGGCCCCATATGTGGTCCCCACATGTGGGCCCCACCTTTATTATATAAAATAATTATTTACCGATTATTTTGAAAAATGGATAAAATAGGGGGTCCATAAAATAAGCAAAATTGAGTGACTTCTCACGTAAGCATCAATAATAAATACCGTGTGCTACTATGCAACCACGCGTATTACTGTACTTTTACTACCGAGTAGTTCAACAGTTTTAACGGTAAATCTTCCGCCGTTATTTTCATAAAATATTTTTGTCATTTTCTCAATCCGACAATAATTTCATTGCGGGGTCCACCAATAATTGTACCGTCGTACGGATATTCCCCGATAAAAAGAATATTTTTCGACCAATCGAATATTATACATCAACTTGCATATTTTGCAAAAATTATAAATACTACCCACAACTATAACATTATATCAAATCCACTCCATAATATTTAAAAAAATATTTCGAGAAATTTAAATCTTTATTCATAAAATATGGGGTCTCACAATCTCCCCTCCTTATGAAATTTTACCCTCAAAATTCACATACATACCTGGTATGCCGAACAGATGAGGACACTTTATCAGATTCTAACTCTTGAGGTATAACCTTTAAGTGTAAAATATATTCCAGGATTTAAACAGGTACATCTTCATACGTTAAATCATCCGCTATCTCGTCCGGTTTTAAATCAATAATGTGGTTCGGGTCGTCCACATATTTACGTAACATCGATACATTAAAAATGTTATGAACACGCGACATACTTAGTGGTAAAACGAGTCTATAAGCCACAGTTCCTACTCGATCGAGGATTTCAAATGGGTCAATTAAATCGAGGGTTGAGATTTACTCTATTTGTCGATTCTTGCTCCCAGAATAACGCCCTCTTGAACCTTCTTCATTCTTCACATTAATAAGCTCCGGGTATGTAGCTTGAGCGGCTTTAACTTTATCGATTAAAGTCGATTCTAATCGTATATTCGTTATCTTCACGTGGGTTCGTATATTTACACTTGTAATCGCATACGATCTTCTACTCAACGCGTCAGTTACCACGTTCGCACTTCCACAATGATATTGAATGGTACGATCGTAATCTTCAACAGCTCGAGCCAACTTCTTTGGCGCATTATACGTTCGTTTTGGTTGAAGAATTATTTGAGGGTTTAAGAAATGGGTTTTGTACTGGGGTCAATATAAAATTCGATTTTACGCTCTAGGGGTAGGCTAAAAAGTCCTTCGAGAATACGTCAGGAGATTTATTAACAATAGAAATATCATTTAAAAACTGTGACTCTCATCCAAGACTTGGATAGCACATGAAATGAAGGTTTCTACTAACAAAGTTTCAATCGATAAGTTAAAGTCTAATCTCTCTGGAGTAAAATTTAAATGTTGAGCGCAAGCAAGAGAGATAAAAGAATAGGTAAAACCGGTATCGAATAAGGCATAGACTTCGCAAGAATTTATAATTAACTAACCCGTGATAACTTCGCTCGATTCCTCGTCACGAAAAATGCTCTCCCTTAAACTACCGAATTTGACTTGTTCGGGACAGTCTTTGGTGACGTCATTACCACTAGAATTGACTTTCGCTATAGGACATATTCCACCCTCAACTGCTTCGTCGTACTCCTGCTCCATGATCTGAATCATTAGCCTTCGATCCATATCGAATTGGGGTTGACCGCAATGTATAGGGTAATTCAAAACTTGATGCTGGGTTCTCCCAATTGCTGTCAAAAAAGAGAAATACATATCATCTATTTTAGCTTTCTTGGATCGGACTTCTCTTTCCACAATATCAACGCATCGTGTGGCTTTTACCCATGCATCTTTCATTCTCACTCGTTCAGTTGTTTCTTCTTTCAGCTACTCCTTGACATTTAAATTCTCAAATTTCAGCTTTAATATCGTATACTATGCCAAAGAGTGCTTCTGTTCAACCATCGCACATCGGGTAATACAATTTTAAATTATTGCATCCCTTTATTCTACGACCGCCTGCCGTTCTTTAGCCTGCTCTTCTAACTCATGAATACGATTTTGTAATTCTACATTTTGATCAATAAGTTCTTCTAATAAATCATCTTCAGGTTCCTCTTCTTCCTCACTCTCAGTTGCTACCTATGCGACTAGCTTGAGTGTAACTTTTAATTCCTCAATCACCACATGGATATCTCTAATCACATTATCTTGGTTGCTGATTAGAGGTGTCTCCACGGTCTCATGTGCTCCATTGCTATTCTCAACATTTTTGGATGCCATTTTTAAACACTATCACAAAATAAAGGTTAATTGACATATCACATATTATCCCTATACTCTGACCGACCAATATTAAATACCAAATAAACTTAGGTAGGTCATACTAGCGAAGAAATTCTCCGTCTCTCCCCTCCTAGTTCTTGTCTCACATCTCAGCCAGAGATCATATCCCTAAGCTCTGATACCAACTGTGACGCCCCCAAAATTAGGTATACATCACCCATCTTGAGTCGCCAGATACATGGTACAGAATTGAAAAACAACTGTCGTGTACAATACGACAAAACATAAACTGTGAATTTGAATACAAATATTGTCTACTAGAGAGTATACAAACTCAAAAGGAGTACTCATTACAATTATTATCACACTATTACATAGAATAGTGAGGACTACTAATGCTATCATCTGGTTTATCACTCCGTTTTCTGACTCGTCCCAACTATATTCTCATTTCCTGAAGAGAACAGTGAAAGAAAGGGTGAGCTCAACTAGCCCAGTAAGAAATATTATGACTAAGATAATGCAAAATAAATTATCATTAGTCTTCAACAATGTTAAACTGATAAAATATAATAGACATCAAGTTTAACTGCAGCGGATCAAGCTGTGGCGCCCCCAAAATTAGGTATACATCACCCATCTTGGGTCGTCAGATACAAAATACAGAATACAAATACAACTTACTAATACAACTGTCGTGTACAATACGACAAAACATAAACTGCGAGTTTGAATACAAATATTATCTTCTAGAGAGTATTCATACTCAAAAGGAGTCCTCATTACATTTATTAACACACTATTACATAGAATAGTGAGGACTACTAACTAATACTATCATTTGAACCATCACTCCGTTCCCCGACTTGCCCCAGCTACGTTCTCATTTCCTGAAGAGAACAGTGAAAGAAAGGGTGAGCTCAACTAGCCCAGTAAGAAATATTATGACTAAGATAATGCAAAATAAATTATCATTAGCCTTCAACAATGTTAAACTGATAAAATATAATAGACATCAAGTTTAACTGCAGCGGAACAAGCAATCCATTAAAAGAGTCAAGTAGAAAATAAACTCTACTATCTTTTATGATATAAAAGGTTTTTCAACACTGTTATCGCTGGGACTCAGCTTAATAAAATAATCTACATCATCGAATCACCCCTGCACTACGGCCAAGGATATTCGTGTATTCATTAATGGTCATAATCATGCCAACCACTGTCCGTCAATGCACTACGGGCCAATGAGAACTTTTACCACATCATTTGTAACATTACGGTCATGATTATACCGAATAATCTCTGGTCATAATCATACCAAGTCCATCTATGCACTACAGGCCACAGATGACTTTCAACATTTTATAAACATGAGGATGATGACAATGATATAAGAATTCAATAAAAACAAGTTCAAGAATTAATTTATCCAAGAATTAACAACGTCAAAATTGTCAACATGATACTGCTTTGTGGAGTAAAATTCAAGAATGCTTAGAAGAATATTTTCATGAAAAGATACTAGATGAAACGCAATTATCAAGGATATTCCACAAATTTCATGGAGTATAGAAGTCAAAAATTAACCAACTAAGTACAATAAAGAATGGAATAAAAAAAAAATCACCATGCATGCGATAGACCGCACAGACAGGTTATTCCAACAGAATAATAAATAATGGAACCAGGTCCGGCGTAAACGCACAGACAGGATATTCCGACAGAATAATAAATAATGGAACCAGGTCCGGCGTAAAACACACAGACAGGATGTTCCAACAGAATAATAATAAAAACGGAACCAGGTCCGGTGTAAAACACGCAGACAGGATGTTCCAACAGAATAATAATAAAAACGGAACCAGGTCCGGTGTAAAACACACAAACAGTATGTTCCAACAGAATAATAGAAGAATGTCACCAAGTATAGGGTAGACCGCGTATACAGGTTATTCCAACAGAATAATAATAAATGGAATAACAACAGTTCTCTTCATGAATAAGAAAGAATAACACCCCTTACCATTTTAAAGAAGAGCTGAAATAAGGAAGTAGTTAAGTAGCAGAATACTCTTCTTCTTTCTCTCTATAGTTTCTCTCTATAGTTTCTCTGTCTAGAGTTCAGTGAATTCGTAAGAAATAATGAAGGAATGAGCTGCTATTTATAGAAAAATAGAATGCATAGTAACTAATCCATGAACGGTCCAGATTGATTACTTTAATCTGACGGTCCATATTTAAAGAAAAATCTTTTAAATAAAATATAATATATTCTATTTATAGAATAACTTTAATAAAATATTCTGTTTTATATAAAAAGATGTTTCTGTTTTATTACGTTAATAATACGAATAAAACAAAACGTCATTATCGCTAAATAATTCATATTATTAACTGACAATAATTGAATCAAACTGAGTGACTTCTCACATAAGCATTAATAATCAATAACGTGTGCTACTATGTAACCACACGTATTACTGTACTTTCACTACCGAGTAGTTCAACAGTAACAATGATAAAACTTCCGCCGTTATTTTTAATAAAATATTTTTATCGTTTTCTCAATTCGACAATAATTCCGTTGTGGGGTCCACCAATGATTGTGTCGTTGTACGAATATTCCCTGTTAAAACGAATATTCCCCGACCAATCGAATATTATATAACAACTTGCGTACTTTGCAAAATTTATAAATATTACCCACAACTATAACATTATATCAAATTAACTCCATAATATTCAAAAATGATATTTATAGAAAATTCATCTTTATTTATTAAAGTTGGGGTCTTACAACCTCCCCTTCTTATGAAATTTCGCCCTCGAAATTAGGGTACGTACCTGGTATGTCGAAGAGGTAAGGATACCTTGATTTCATTTCAGATTCTAACTCCCAAGTCATTTCCTCAACATCGTGGTTTCTCCACAAAACTTTGACTTGAGGTATAACCTTGGAGCGTAGAATATGTTCCTTCTTATCCAAGATTTGAACAGGAACTTCTTCATACGTCAAATCCTCCACTATTTCGTCCGGTTCTAACTCAATAATGTGGTTCGGGTCTTTCACATATTTGCGTAACATGGATATGTGAAAAACGTTATGAACACGAGACATACTTGGCGGTAAAGCGAGTCTATAAGCCACAGTTCCTACTCGATCGAGAATTAAAAATGGACCGATGAATCGAGGATTGAGCTTTCCTCTCTTTTCAAATCTCGTAACTCCTTTCCATGGAGCAACACATAAGAACACATGATCTCCTACATCAAATTCCACGTCCTTTCGATGAAGATCAGCATAACTCTTTTGTCGATCTTGTGAGGTTTTTATACGTTGTCGGATCGTTTGAATCTTTTCTGTAGTCATACGTACCAACTCCGGTCCCAACAACGTTGCTTCACCCACCTCATCCCAGCATACTGGAGAACGACATTTTCTTCCATACAATGCTTCGAATGGAGCCATGCCAATACTTGCTTGATAACTGTTGTTGTAGGAAAACTCCACCAATGGTAAGAACTTGTCCCAACTTCCCTTGAAGTCAAAGACACAGAGTCTTAATAGATCTTCAAGAGTTTGAATAGTCCTCTCTGATTGTCCGTCCGTCCGTCTGAGGATGATATGCTGAACTAAATCGTAAATTCGTGCCCATAGCTTTTTGTAAACTAACCTAAAATCGTGAAGTGAATCTTGGGTCTCGGTCAGAAACTATGGATACTGGCATACCATGCAGTCTTACAATCTCGTTTATATACATACGAGCAAGACGTTCAAGTGTATAAGTTTCTCGTATCGGTAAGAAATGAGCAGACTTGGTCAATCTATCAACAATGACCCAAATCGCATCAATACCTTGAGAAACCCTAGAAAGACCGGTAACGAAATCCATGGTAATGTGCTCCCACTTCCATTCTAGAATTTCAAGTGGTTGCAATGGACCTTTTGGTACTTGATGCTCCGCTTTAACTCGTTGACAAGTTAGACACCTTGAGATAAACAACGCTATCTCTCTCTTCATATTGCTCCACCAAAATGTATGACGAAGATCATGATACATTTTGGTACTTCCAGGATGGATTGCAAACGGTGTGTTGTGCGCCTCCATCATGATTTCATACTTTAAATCAGGGTTGTTAGGAACACAAAGTCTGGAGTTGACTCGAAGTATTCCTTCTTCATCGATTCTTGCTTCCGGCATAGCACCTTCTTGCACTTTCTTCCTCATACGCATCAGCTCCAGGTCTGTAGATTGAGCAGCTTTAACTTTATCGATTAAAGTCGGTTCGCTTTTTCAGGATGGTATTGAATGGTATGATCATAATCTTTCAACAGTTCAAGCCAACGTCGTTGTCGCATGTTGAGTTCCTTTTGAGTGAAGAAATATTTAAGGCTTTTATGATCCGTAAAGATCTCCACCTTCTCCCCATACAAGTAATGCCTCCAAATTTTAAGTGCAAAGACAAAAGCTGCCAACTCTAGATCATGAGTAGGATAATTCCTCTCATATTCCTTGAGTTTTCTTGATGCATAGGCTATGACTTTTCCATGTTGCATGAGAACACATCCCAACCCTTTGCTCGAAGCATCACTGTAGATGACAAATCCCTCCGAGCCAGATGGTATTGTTAGAAAATGTGCTTAAATGAGTCTCCTCTTGAGTTCTTGAAAACTCTTCTCACATTCTTTGCTCCAACCGAACTTTGTATCTTTCCGAGTCAGCTGAGTTAATGGAGTAGCGATTCGAGAAAATCCTTCCACGAATCTCCGATAATAACTAGCTAAACCAAGAAAGCTAATTACTTCGGTCACTGATTTAGGTTGCTCCCAGCTTTGAATAGCTTCAATCTTTGCCGGGTCAACCGATATTCCACGACTTGATACTACGTGCCCAAGGAATGCTACCTCCTCCAGCCAGAACTCGCATTTCTTCAACTTGGCATAAAGCTTGTATTCACGAAGCTTTTGGAGTACCAGCCTCAAGTGTTGCTCATGATCTTCACGATTTTTGGAATAAATAAGGATGTCATCAATAAAGACGACCACAAAGTGATCCAAATATTCCTTGAATACCTGGTTCATCATATCCATGAAGGCAGCAGGAGCATTAGTCAATCCAAAGGACATGACTAGGAATTCATAATGCCCGTACCGAGTTCTAAAAGTCGTCTTTGGAATATCCTCAGTTCTAACCTTCAGCTGATGATATCCAGAACGAAGATCGATCTTTGAAAAGAATTGTGCTCCTTGCAACTGGTCAAACAGGTCATCAATACGTGGCAATGGGTACCTGTTTTTGATGGTGACATGATTCAACTCTCGATAATCAATACAAAGTCGCATACTTCCATCTTTCTTCTTCACGAATAGAACAGGAGCACCCCAAGGAGAAGTACTAGGACGAATAAAGCCAATGTCTAACAATTCCTGCAGTTGGATCTTTAACTCCTGAAGTTCAATAGGAGCCATTCGATATGGGGCTTTGGAAATGGGTTTTGTACCGGGTTCAAGGTCGATACAAAATTCAATTTCACGCTCTTGGGGTAGGCCAGGAAGTTCTTCAGGGAATACGTCAGGGAATTTATTAACAATAGAAATATCATTCAAAACTGACGTATTTTTGTTTAGATCCGTGACATGAGCTAAGAAAGCTTGACATCCATTTTTTAATAAACGAATAGCTTTATGGCTTGAGATGACAGTGATTAATTTTAATGGTTTGGTTGCTTGAATTCGCATAATAGGTCGATTAGGAATATGGAAGCTAACAACCTTACGAAAACAATCAATTTTTGCATGATGAGTAGTTAACCAATCAATCCCTAGAATCACGTCAAATGCAAGTATTTTTAATGAAATAAGATCAACAGGTAATGTGTGGATACCAACTTGAACCAAACAAGACTTATAAACCGTAGATGTAATGAAGGTTTCTCCCAATGGAGTTTCAACAGATAAGTCAAAGTCTAATTTCTCCGAAATCAAATTTAATCGATGAGCGCAAGTAGGAGAAATAAAAGAATGGGTAGAACCGGTATCAAATAAAGTATAGACTTCGTTAGAGTTTATGATAAGCTTACCCGTGATGACCTCATTCGGGTTCTTTGCTTTCTGGGAGGTCACAACAAACGCTCTCCCTTAAACTCTGGTGGTCCCAGCTCCTTGAACTGTTTAGTGGTGACCGTCCGAGAGTTCTCAGTGTTTCCACCTATATTTTGGACAGGAGCCGCTCTCGCCTGCTGTTGCATGAACTGCATAAAGTTTATGAACATTCCAACATTCATCATCTGGTCAGTGTTGTTGTTTGCATGAGGATTGTCACCTTCTTGATGCACATTATCCTGATTATTGATATGTGGTGAATCAACAGTCGCCTGTGCTCCATTGCTATTCTTAACATTCTGAGATGCCATTTTCAGATACTGCCACAAAATAAAAGTTAATTGATATGTCATATATTATCCTTATATTATGACCGACCAATTAAATACCATACAAATAAACTTAGGTAGGTCATACTAGCGAAGGAATTCCCAGTCTCTCCCCTCCTAGTTCTATTCTCACATCTTAGCCAGGGATCATATCCTTAAGCTCTGATACCAACTGTGACGCCCCCAAAATTAGGTATACATCACCCATCTTGGGTCGTCAGATACAAAGTACATAATACAAATATAACTTACTAATACAACTGTTGTGTACAATACGACAAAACATAAACTGCGAGTTTGAATACAAATATTATCTTCTAGAGAGTATTCATACTCAAAAGGAGTCTTCATTACATTTATTAACACACTATTACATAGAATAGTGAGGACTACTAACTAATACTATCATTCGAACCATCACTCCGTTCCCCGACTTGCCCCAGCTACGTTCTCATTTCCTGAAGAGAACAGTGAAAGAAAGGGTGAGCTCAACTAGCCCAGTAAGAAATATTATGACTAAGATAATGCAGAATAAATTATCATTAGCCTTCAACAATGTTAAACTGATAAAATATAATAGACAACAAGTTTAACTGCAGTGGAACAAACAATCCATTAAAATAGTCAAGTAGAAAATAAACTCTACTATCTTTTATGATTTAAAAGGTTTTTCAACACTGTTATCGCTGGGACTCTGCTTAATAAAATAATTCACATCATCGAATCACCCCTGCACTACGGCCAAGGATATTCGTGTATTCATTAATGGTCATGATCAAGCCAACCACTGTCCGTCAATGCACTACGGGCCAATGAGGACTTTTACCACATCATTTGTAACATTACGGTCATGATTATACCGAATAATCCCTGGTCATAATCATACCAAGTCCATCTATGCACTACAGGCCACATATGACTTTCAACATTTTATAAACATGAGGATGATGATGACAATGATATAAGAATTCAATAAAACAAGTTCAAGAATTAATTTATCCAAGAATTAACGTCCAAATTGTCAACATGATACTGCTTTGTGGAGTAAAATTCAAGAATGCTTAGAAGAATATTTTCATGAAAAGATACTGGATGAAACGCAATTATCAAGGATATTTCACAAATTTCATGGAGTATAGAAGTCAAAAATTAACCAACTGAGTACAATAAAGAATGGAATAAAAAAAGAAATCACCATGCATGCGATAGACCACACAGACAGGTTATTCCAACATAATAATAAATAATGGAACCAGGTCCGGCGTAGACGCACAGCCAGGATATTCCGACAGAATAATAAATAATGGAACCAGGTCCGGCGTAAAACACACAGACAGGATGTTCTAACAGAATAATAATAAAAACAGAACCAGGTCCGGTGTAAAACACATAGACAGGATGTTCCAACAGAATAATAATAAAAACGGAACCAGGTCCGGTGTAAAACACACAGACATGATGTTCCAACAGAATAATAGAAGAATGTCACCAAGTATAGGGTAGACCGCGTATACAGGTTATTCCAACAGAATAATAATAAATGGAATAACAACAGTTCTCTTCATGAATAAGAAAGAATAACACCCCTTACCGTTTTAAAGAAGAGCTGAAATAAGGAAGTAGTTAAGTAGCAGAATACTCTTCTTCTTTCTCTCTATAGTTTCTCTCTCTAGAGTTCAGTGAATTCGTAAGAAATAATGAAGGAATGAGCTGATATTTATAGAAAAATAGAATGTATAGTAACTAATCCATGAACGGTCCAGATTGATTACTTTAATCTGACTGTCCATATTTAAAGAAAAATCTTTTAAATAAAATATAATATATTCTATTTATAGAATAACTTTAATAAAGTATTCTGTTTTATATAAAAAGATGTTTCTGTTTTATTACGTTAATAATATGAATAAAACAAAACGTCATTATCGCTAAATAATTCATATTATTAACTGACAATAATTGAATCAAACTGAGTGACTTCTCACATAAGCATTAATAATCAATACCTTGTGCTACTATGCAACCACACGTATTACTGTACTTTTACTACCGAGTAGTTCAACAGTAACAATGGTAAAACTTCCGCCGTTATTTTTAATAAAATATTTTTGTCGTTTTCTCAATCCGACAATAATTTTGTTGTGGGGTCCACCAATGATTGTGTCGTTGTACAAATATTCCCTGTTAAAATGAATATTCTCCGACCAATCGAATATTATATAACAACTTGCGTACTTTGCAAAATTTATAAATATTACCCACAACTATAACATTATATCAAATTAACTCTATAATATTCAAAAATGATATTTATAGAAAATTCATCTTTATTTATAAAAGTTGGGGTCTTACACAAGCAATCCATTAAAAGAGTCAAGTAGAGAATAATCCACATCATCGAATCACCCCTGCACTACGGCCAAGGATATTCTTTAGTATCACGACCACGAATTATCCATGCACTACGGCTAAAGATAATCATGTTTTCATCAACGGTCCTGATCATGCCATAAAATAATTCATCTCTGCACTACGGCCAAAGAGAATCCATAGCCATAATCATACTAAAAACTGTCCATCAATGCACTACGGGCTAATGAGGACTTTTTCCACGTCATTTGTAACATTACGGTTACGATTATACCGAATAATCCCTGGTCATAATCATACCAAGTCCATCTATGCACTACAGGCTACAGATGACTTTCACCACATCATTTGTAATATTACGGTCATGATTATACCGAATAATCTCTGGTCATAATCATACCAAGTCCATCTATGCAAGTAAGCCACAGATGACTTTCAACACAATATAAACATGAGGATGATGACAATGATATAATAATTCAATAAAACAAGTTCAAGAATTAATTTATCCAGGAACTAATAACGTCTACATTGTCAACATGATACTTCTTTGTAGAGTAAAATTCAAGAATGCTCAGAAGAATATTTTTTTGAAAAGATACTAGATGAAGCGCAAATATCAAGAATATTTCACTAATTTCATGGAGTATAGAAGTCAAAACTTTAACCAACTGAGTATAATAACGAATGGAATAACAAAAGAAATTACCATACATGCGGTACTTTGCATAGACAGATTATTCCAATAGAATAATAATAACGGAACCAGGTCAGGCAAAATTTGCACCGACAGGATGTTCCAACAGAATAATAAAGACAGAACCAGGTCCGGTGTAAAACACAGACAGGATGTTCGAACAGAATAATAATAAAGACGGAACCAGGTCCGGTGTAAAACACACAGAAAGGATGTTCCAACAGAATAATAATAAAGACGGAACCAGGTCCGGTGTAAAACATATAGACAGGATGTTCCAACAGAATAATAATAAAGACGGAACCAGGTCCGGTGTAAAACACACAGACAGGATATTCCGACAGAATAATAAATAATGGAACCAGGGCCGGCGTAAAACGCACAGACAAGATATTCCGACATAATAATAAAGAATGTCACCAAGTATAGGGTAGACCGCGTATACAGGTTATTCCAACAGAATAATAAATAATGGAATAACATAAGTTCTCTTCATGAATACAAAAGAAATAATACCCCTTACGGGTACAACAAATAATATCCCTTACCTTTAGAAAAACTGAATACTAGAGTAGTGAAGTAGCAGAATACTTTTCTTCTTTCTCTCTATAATTTCTCTCTCTAGAGTTTCAGTGAATTTGTAAGAAATAATGAAGGAATGAACTTCTATTTATAGAAGAATGGAAAGGCACTGTGTAAGGATTTTTCTCACGGACTCAACAATTATGCAAATTACGGATGAAAACGTTGATAACCTAGGATGCCAATTTTCAAACCTCCAACCAATAAGATCAAAGCAAGGAATTATAATACATATATATATATATATATATATATATATATATATATATATATATATATACCACACCTGTTAAAAAAACAATCAACCACCCGTAAATTCCAAAATTCAAACCCCTTTCATTTTTTTCTTCCACACGTGGGCCCCACGTGTTCCCCTCCTACCAACATATCACTTTCACTACACTCTTACACCCATCATTTTCATACACTCACACATTACTATTATCATTCAAACATCTCCATATAATTCCACTCACTCAATATTATATATATATATATATATATATATATATATATATATATATATATATATATATATATATATATATATACCTCTCCTTTACGTAACTTCCACTCACCCCTATTTTTAGATTTCATACATCACATGTGGGCCCCATATGTGGTCCCCACATGTGGGCCCCACCTTTATTATATAAAATAATTTTTTATCGATTATTTTGAAAAATGGGTAAAATAGGGGGTCCATAAAATAAGCAAAATTGAGTGACTTCTCACGTAAGCATCAATAATAAATACCGTGTGCTACTATGCAACCACGCGTATTACTGTACTTTTACTACCGAGTAGTTCAACAGTTTTAACGGTAAAACTTCCGCCGTTATTTTCATAAATATTTTTGTCGTTTTCTCAATCCGACAATAATTCTATTGCGGGGTCCACCAATGATTATACCGTCGTACGGATATTCTCCGATAAAAAGAATATTTCCCGACCAATCAAATATTATACATCAACTTGCATACTTTGCAAAAATTATAAATACTACCCACAACTATAATATTATATCAAATCCACTCCATAATATTTAAAAAAATATTTTAAAAAATTTAAATCTTTATTCATAAAATCTGGGGTCTCACAACAACTCCTATCATTTTTTATGAATGGGAGTTTCTTTTAATTTTGCAATTATTGAGGAATATTAACATTTAGTATAAATACAAATTTTATTTTTGACAAACTATATTATACATAAAGAGTGCGGTTGATATTAAGTGTTGTCATTTAAAATAATTTAAAAAGTGTTGCTAAATACTATAATCCATCCGTTCCTTAGTTTTAGACAAATGTTTTAGAGAAATGTTTTTGTACCTTAATATAAGTCATTTTAGAATTTTAAGTAAGCATTAATTTTTTAGTTTTTAATATTACCCTAAATATTAAATGTAACTTTATTTCTCTCACTATTTTCTGTCAATAAATAATAATCTCTTATTCTAATACAAAGACAATATAAATAATTGATATTTTAGTTAATGTCAAACAATCATTACCTTAATACGTGTACACAAACCTAAAACGACCTATATTAAAGAATGAAGGGAGTATATAATAGCGATATCTTTTCTCTCGAGCAATACGTACCAACCGTCTAAAATCTAAAAAAAAGTTAAAGATCAAGTGAAACTTTGATTTTATTAAGGGGCAAAGGTCCAAAAATGCTCCTGACGTTTACCCCGATATCTCATTTGCACCCTAAATTAATCTTTTTTCTAAAAGTACCCTTAACATTATAAAACGTAGCTCAAATATATCTTTCTCGTTAAAAAAATACTAACTAAACAAACAGATGTTAATTTATTTTTGACGTGACTGACACGTGTCAAGAATAAAAATTAATAAAAAAAAATCTTTTTTCTTTTCTTCCTCTTTCCTCTCTCTCATGTCCTTCCTCCATTTTTTCATTAACAATAAAAAAAAAACCCAAATCCACCACCAATCACCTCCTCCGCTTCCTCCTCCGACCACCGATCACCTCCTCCTCCTCGACTCTCGCGACTCCTCTTGTCGACCCAGCTCTGTCACCAAACAACAATAAGTCTCGTATGTCTCTATACAATAACAAATCTGTGTAGACTAAAATCTAAATCCCCCGCCCCCGCCCCCGCCCCCGCCCCCGCCAACACCATCACCATCTGTTATTCATTTGGAGCAAATTTGGGTATATAAATACTGGAATATGTTTGCTTAATTTCATCTTAACAGAGTTATTTGCTTAATTTGGGTATATGAATACTTTGTTATTCATTTGGGTATATAAATACTGGAGAAAATTTTAGATCTCCATTGATAGAGAGATCTAGAGCAAATTAAGATGAAATTCTATAGGTAATGTGTAAACAAATACTCTGTTTCTCAAATTTTAGATCTAATTTTTTGGGGGTAAATTGACCCACCACTATCATCGTTTGTTTAATTTTCACTCGCAGATTTGTGAGCAAACTTTCAATTTATAAAATTTGAAACTAGAATTACTCTAAAGAATTTTAGTAAAAAAAACTTGGGATTTTGAAATAGAAATCTAAAGAAGAAGAAGGGGTTGATATAGGATGAATATTATAGTTTTTGAGTGGGTTTAATTTTGTGAACCTTAGTTCTTGCTGATGATGATCTCCCAATTTGATAAGGAAGACGGAGGAGAGAGAATAGAGGAAGGAGATTAGAGAAAGAAAAGAGGGAGAATAAATATAATTTTTTTATTAAATATTATTTTTGTTATGTGTCAGCAAAAATAGATGAGGTGTTTATGTCTTGTCAGCAAATTTAGATGAGGTGTTAGTCACGTTAGTCTATGTGGCAGATTTGTTAACGGAAGGAGCACGGGTGATCTTATTTTTATAATGTTAAAGGTATTTTGAAAAAAAAAATTAATTTAAAATACAATTGAGATATCGAAATAAACATTAAAAATATTTTTGGACCTTTGCCCTTTTATTAAGTCAAGCCGATCTGATATACCGTGAATGATGGGGTCATGGCAAGTGGAAAGTGCGTCTGTTGGCAAGAACTTAACAAGGAAACAAGAAATTCAACATTTTCCCCCCTCCTTTGTTTTGTTCCTCCTTAATTTAATATTCCATCTATTCAGGTTAAGAAGTCAAACTTTTTATGTAATTTTTAAATGATACTTTCTGGGACGTATTCAGTATAAAAACTAGATTCTTGAAAATTATGCTTTGAAGCTATATGGCAATTTTTTTATTTTAATTTTTTATTATTATTATTATTATTATTATTTTGTAAGAATATATGGTTATAGCATGATTTTAGTATGTGATTAAGGCTTGTACTTGGTATTATGTTCACAAAATAATTATGTTCTTTTTATTGGTGTTTAGAATTAGCGACACTTGTCTCTCAGGATACAATCAGGGGCGGATAAAAAATAATTCCCAGCAGGGATGGATTTTAATTAATATTTTTGTTGAAATTAAATAAAGAAAACTTGAACTAATTATAATATTAAGTAATCATAATAATTTTTACAAATTGCAATAAATATTTATATATAATCCAAACTAAAAAAGGAATTTCAAATAAGAAATATTTAGATACAATTTTGAAACTTATTTCGGTTAATTGTTATAGTTCAATTTGAATGATTCTCCAAATACTCAAAACATCAAACCAAATTTGTTTTATATATTCAAACAAAACCATGAATTAATTTCAAAGAATAAACTAGTTTTGGTATCTTTTTAAAAGTTTCAAATAAGTTTTACTTCAAATAAGAGAAACAAATCATTCAAAATTTATACTCATAATACAAAAAATTATACAGGATTCGTTAGTTAGATGCAGAGAAATAAAGTAATTATAACAACTAGAAATGAGGGGCTCCTAAAGGCTCATAGTCATTTTCCATTTTCCCATTATAAAATAAGGCAAAATCATTGTAAATTATCACAATAAAAGACAAAAACTACACAACCAAAATGATTTCATTTTCAATTGAAGATTAAACTCCCCAAAAACTCAATCAGACCAAACAATCAGTAACCACATCCAACCAAATTAATAACAAATAAAATAAAATAAACTTGAATCAAACAATCCTACACAGTTCACACGCTGATGAACATTCAAAATCAAAAACTATATAAAAAATAATTTTATTAATTTACATGTTTGTCCTACCCTTATACCTATAAAATAAAAATTCCAGTAGGGGCAGCTGCCTATACTGCCCCTTAAGTAGATTCGCCACTGAATACAATGAAAACGTGTGTTATAGTAGCACTACAAATAACACACAACGAACCAAATGAATGCTCTAAACTTCTCTCTCAAAAGAACTATGAATGACTTTATGAAACGAAGACTTGAATGACTTAGAATGACTTAATGCTTGGATGATTTTGACGAATGAAATGGCAGCCGCTCTAGTCTATTTATAGGAGGGTTTAGTGACCCATTAGATGGGGCACAACCCCTCGAACAGGTTTGGATGCCAACGAAAAGGCATGTGACACCTTATGAACATGCATGGCTGACTGGTTGTGACTCTTCACCCGGAAAATGCCGACAGCATCGCGGCTCTAGGTAGCAGCGCTGCGGCACTAGGCTTGTTTTCAGGCTCAGCGCTGCGACTCTGCATCTAGGCGATGCGACGCTTGATCTCCAAGGAGTTTAGCGTTGCGACGCTGGGAAGTAGATCTATGACTTTGCACTTTAGCGCTGCGGTGCTGGAACCTAAAATGACGCAGTTTTAAATTTTGATAATAATAATAAGTAAAATTGGAACTACATAAAACAAAATTTAAATAAATTTTGCCCAAAAAGATATATACAATGACCCAGACCCATGACCCACGAGCCCGGCCCGGCCAGTCAGTAAGTGGAAACGCGCGCGCGTGGTTCAAACCAAGCCTTGACTAGGTCATCTCTCCTCCAAAAAAGTGGGGTACCCCTTGGGGCCCAAACCCAAGAGTAATGTAATTGTATATATACGCACTTAATGTTTAGTTTTTAGTCGATGTGGGACTTTTTATTTCCCACAACTATTATTATCATATTCAAGTGGTGACCTTTGGGAGAAAATTTCTTATTCATTATCCCATGAATTTGAGCTTCCAAATACTTGATTTTAATCTACTCATGGAGTAGAACACATTGATATGTGGATCCATTTCAAATGATTAATGAAATTCACTTCAATTTTTAGCTCAAATTCTAGCAATCCCCCATATGAATGAAATTGATTGCCAGCCTTATGCAAATGTTATACAAACTCTGAGAGAGACATAATTGGAAATCATCTGTATAGAGAGATGTGACTTTTGGCTTTGAACCTTCCCTTGTGAAAGACTATCGTGTTTATTGGTTGTCTAGTGAACGTGATGTCTTGAACTGTCCAAGCGTTTGTGTAAACCGAGATAATAGAAATTCACACATAATCTTTTCAAACATTATTTGGTTCTCATGATTTTGTTCATTTCGACCCTGAACATTCCCGAATTTATGAGTGCTCTAGAGAAGTATAGCCTTTATCATTCTCATAGAATTGGCCCAGTTCACACTGACATAGGTGATTTTTAATAATAGTATCCTACCATACTCCACTTGTTTATCAAGATTTAAGAATAATTAAAAACGTAGCTTATCCTGAAATCGCTACAGGTATCACTATCTCATACCTTATGAATGAGTAGAAGAAAATAATTTATTCATAGTGATCAGTTGATTGAATCGTTCATAATTTAGTTGTCCATTTGAACATAGATCTTGGGATCTCCGGTCAACTAGGTTGGGTTTTCATCATGACGATTCTTATTTATAGGTTTTAAACCCATTCCCCTCGATGTTATTTTTACTTGCTTTCTAGTCAAACCTTTTGTCAACGGATTTGCTATATTTTCTTTCGACTTTATGTACTCAATAGACATAATGCCATTAGAAAGCAATTGTTTTATGGTATTGTGTCTACGACGATTATGTCTAGACTTACCATTATATATGTAACTCTTTGCCCTCCCAATTACCAACTGACTATCACAATGGATACAAATATTAAGCACATGTTTAGGCCATATAGGAATATCTTCTAAAAAGTGACGAAGCCACTCAACTTCTTCTTCAGCCTTATCCAATGCAATAAACTCATATTCCATTGTCGATCGAGTAATGCATGTTTGTTTAGAAGATTTTCATGATACTTCTCCTCCACCTAGTGTAAACACAAAGCTACTTGTGGATTTAGAGTCTTTTTTATCCGATATCCAGTTCGCATCATAGTATCCTTCAAGTACTGCTAGATATCTTGATCAATAGTGTAATCCAAAGTTTTGAGTGTATTTTAAATACCTTAAAACAATGATCTTGTTCTGGATTGCTTGTAAATCTACTCAATTTATTGACAACATATGTTATCTCAAGACGTGTACAATTCATTATGTGATGCCCCCAAAATAGGTCCACACAACCCTTTCTGAGTCGTCAAATACATGGTACAGAATCCACATACAACTTCATTAATACAACTATCATGCAAAATACGATAACACATAAGCTGTGAGTTATAATACAAATAACAGTACTCACACTCCAAACCAATGATACTTTATATAAAGGTACAGTCGATGACTATTTTAGAAATTAAAATCTTTGAAAAATGCTCAAGGAATCCTTCAAACATGAGAGGCCATTCATCTAAGTTATAATAGATATCATAGGATTTGAGCATTACCCTTGGTTGCCCCAATAGACCCCAAAGAAGAACGAGAAGATTACTATCTTGTTCATTCCAATGGTGTATCTTCTTGCCATATGATTATCTCTATTGTCTCAAACTGAGAATTATATTCCAACCATACTCCAAGATTATATAGATAAAGCACATAGATATAGTCAGCAAGTGGATGTGCACAACCATATCTTATGATAACACGAGTTTGCATGAGGTCAAACATCATGTATGATAGTGGAAATACACCCTTTTAGCTTTTAGTACAATTCTATCCTCCTCATTCTAATAGGGTAATTTTTGATGCTTTCAAAGTCGGGTTCTCATCACCCTATTGTTGTTCACCAAAATCAATTATTAAGTGCCGTATAAAATACGACACACCCATCTTAAGTCCTTAATACAATTATATATTACATGTCATGCTGTTCTATAATGTATTGAGAAACTTACACAGTCTCGGACCATCACACTATTCCCCTGTTATCTCCGCTTGACCCAGCTACACTCTTACTACCTGAAAGGAATTGTGAAGGAAAAATGGTGAGCTCAACTAGCTCAGTAAAGATTATTATGACTAAATATAATTAAATTATCAATAGCCTTCATCAGTAATAAATTAGATATTTAGAACATATGGTAGATGATAAAAGTTTTCAACCATAATTACAGCGGAATCAACAATCCATTAGAAGGGTCAAGCAGAACATAATGTCTACTATCTATTCCAAATTAAAAGTCTATCATTAATATTTTATTCCTATAATACTCATCAATATTTCTTTGGTGTACCCAAGACAAAGAGAACTTTCATCACCTGTCTTCACCTAAACCACCAAAGATTATAGTTAAATTCACAATTCATAATTATAATCATGTAAATCAACAGTTCATCTTTGCACTACGGGCCAAAGATATACAACTGTAAAATCAACAATCAACAGTCCATATTTGAACGTAAGCCAAAGATATACAACTATAAAACTAGTAATCAACAGTCCATCTTTACACATAAGCAAAAGATATACAACTATAAAACTAATAATCAACAGTCCATCTTTGCATGTAAGCCAAAGATATACAACTGTAAAATCAATAATCAATAGTCCATCTTTGCACGTAAGCCAAAGATATACAACTGTAAATCTAATAATCAACAGTCCATCTTTGCACGTAAGCTAAAGATATACAATTGTAAAACCAATAATCAACAGTCCATCTTTGCACTACGGGCCAAATATGACTTTTATCACATCATTTGTCTGTAACATCAGTCCATCTTTGCACTACGGGCCAAAGATGATTTTTAACACATCATTTATCTGTAACAATAGTCCATCTTTGCACTACGGCCCAAAGATGACTTTCATCACAATATAAGCATGAGGATGATGATAATAATATAAGAAATCAATCAAGTGAGATTAAGGATAAATATTAAAGATTTATAATTTAATTTATCTAGAGTTTAAGAATCTCCAAATTGTCAACATGATAACTAATTTGTGGAGTAAAATTCAAGAATGATATTCATGTATCAAAAATAATTTGTACAAAAAAGAAACCAATTTTTGTAGTAAATAGTACCCCGGGTGAATAGTACCCCATGGAATAGTACCGTATGTATGAATAGTAGTCCGACATGAAAAGTTTAAAATTTAACAAGAATGTTCAGAAAAATATTACAGTGATACGATACTAGATGAAACACAAATTTCAAGGATATTCTACTAATTTCAAGTAGTATAGAAGCAATACTTATCAAAATAAGTGTAGATTTAGGAATATGAAACGAAATAATATTACTTATATACTACAGAGTACGGAAGAAAATATTATTTCTTACGAATATTGAATGAAAATAATATCCCTTACGAATATTGAACGAAAATAATATTCCTTACGAATATTGAACGAAGACAATATCCCTTACGAATATTGAACGAAAATAATATTCCTTACGAATATTGAATGAAAAAAATATTCTTACGAATACGAAAAAATAATATCTTTTCTGAATATGAAATAAATAATACCTTTTACCTTAAAAGGAGAGTACTTCTAACTGGTATAGCGGAGATATTCTTGAAGAATTTGCATTATTTAAAATTTTCTCACAGATGAACATAAGAAAATTTTAACGGGTGTTTGGTGCGAATTTTCTAATTTTTACTATGCAACACTATATAGTACTATGCAATATAAAATAAAAACTGAGATAACTTTCTACCGATAATTTTGAAAAATGAGTAAGTGGGGGTTCATGTACTAAGTCAAATTTATAATAAATACTTCATGACAAACCCCTTTTATTTATATCAAATCTTTAAGACCCCAACTTTTATAAATAAAATAAATTTTTCTTTAAATATCATTTTTGAATATTAAGGTGTGAATTTGATATAATGTTATAGTTGTGGGTAATATTTATAAATTTTACAAAGTAAGCAAGTTGTTATAAAATGTTCGATTGGTCGGTGAATATTCGTTTTATCAGGAATATTCGTACGACGACACAATCATTGGTGGACCCCATAACGGAATTATATTTTGTCGGAGTTAGAAAATGACAGAAATATCTTTTTATAAAAATAACGGTAAATATTTTATCGTTAACTGTTGAAATACCCGGTGATAAAAATACAATAATATGTGTGATTGCATAGTAGCACACGATATTGATTATTGATGCTTACGTGAGAAGTCACTCAGTTATACTCAATTATTGCTACAGTAATTACTGCATAGTATCTTACGTTATTTATTCAATTATTGTCATAATATTTTATATTATTAAATCAATAATTGAGATGACAAGTTATTCATATTATTATTTACATTATTGACAATGTCTAGAAAGTTTTATCGAGGAAAGGAGTTTGGTCACCTAATTACGCGCCAATAGGGAGAAATCCTTATCGAAAAGTCCCCCTATTTCCTGGGAATATTCTGGTTATTAATATTGCAAGTTATATTATTAATGAATAAATGTTGTTAAAAATATTGAGGGGTTTTTTTATGAAGTATTTGTTGTAAATTTTGCTTATTATTTGGACCATCCAGTTACCCATTTTGTAAAACTATCGGTAAAAAGTTATCTCAATTTTATTATATATATATATATATATATATATATATATATATATATATATATATATATATATATATATATGTTTGTCACAGATTTTTTTTGGTGGGCGTTTAAAAAGTCACGGGAGGGAGTGTATTATTATTATTATTATTATTATTATTATTATTATTATTATTATTATTATTATTATTATTATTATTATCATAATTTTTATTTTTTTTATGAAAAATAGAATATATTATATTTTATTATGCATAGTATTTGCATAGTGTCTGCATAGTAAATCAAAAAAAAATTTTAGCCGAATGTTGCAGTGCCCGTGATTGTCACTGTGCAGTCCGTGAATAAAATTTATAAATAGTATCCTTTCATTCTCCTATAAATAGGATGCTTAGTTTAGAATTGAAAATCACACTAGAATCAGATAATTCTTCTTTTATAATATTGAGCGTATTTTTTTCGAGTTTTAGGAAGCTTTGAGTGTAGAAAACAGTGCAAGTTTTTTTCAAAAATATATCCGCTATACCAGTCGGAATACTCTTCTTTTTAAGATAAGGGATATTATTTTTGTTTAATATTCGTATGAAATAATATTTTTTTCCATACTCTGTAGTATGTAAGTAATATTATTTTATTTCGGATTCTGAATTCTACACTCATTTTGTAAAGTATTGCTTCTATACTCTATGAAATTAGTAGAATATCCTTGAAATTTACGTTTCATCTAGTATCTTTTCATGGATATATTAGTCTGAGCATTCTTGATAATTTTTAATCTTTTCATGTCGGGGTACTATTCTCAAAATACTATTCACTCAGGCACTATTCACCTAGAGTACTATTCATGATAAAAATTGATTTTTTTTCGGTCCAAATTATTTTTTGATATAATATTATTCTTAAATTTTACTCCACAAAACAATATCATGTTGACAATTTGGACCTTATTGAATTCTAGATAAATTGATTTATAAATCTTTAAAATTTATTATTTGCTTTCATTTAATTGAATTCTTATATCATTGTCATCATTCTCATGCTTATATTGTGATGAAAATCATCTTTGGTCTGTAGTACATAGATGGACTGCTGATTGGTATGATTATGACCAGGGATTATTAGGTATAATCATGACCTGTAATGTACAAATGATGTGGTAAAAGTTCTCATTGGCCCATAGTGCATTGATGGACAGTTGTTGGCATGATCATGACCATTGGTGATAACACGATTATTCTTGGCCCGTAGTGCATGGATAATTCGTGAATGTGATACTAATGAATATCCTTGGCCCGTAGTGCATGGATAATTCAGTGATGTGGATTATTTATTAAGCTGAGTCTCAGCGATAAAATTGATGATAAACTTTTTAAATCATAGAAGATAATAGATGTTATGATGTACTTGACTCTTCTAATGGATTGCTTGTTTCGTTGCAGTTAAACTTGTTGTTTATTGTATTCTATCAGTTTAACACTGTTGAATGCTAACAATAATTTATTCTGCATTATCTTAGTCATAATATTTTCTTACTGGGCTAGTTGAACTCACATTTTTACTTTTATTGTTCTCTTCAAGAAATGAGAACGTAGCCGGGACTAGTCAGGGAATAGAGTGACGGTCCGAGATAGTGGCTGTAGTAGTCCTCACTATTTTATAAAATTATGTGATAATAATTTTAATGAGGACTCCATTTGAGTTTGAAATTATCTAGAAGACAATATTCGTGTTAAAACTCTCAGTTATGTTTTGTCGTATTTTACACGATAATTGTATAATTAAGTTGTATTTAAATTATGTACCGTATATTTGGCTATTCAAAATGGGTGATTGTAAGACCCCGAATTTTATGAAATAAAAGTATTCAATTTTTCTTATAATTACTATTCAGTAAATAGTTAAATTGATAAATGGTTAAAGTTAAGTTAAGGGTGATATATGATTTTTTTTTTCAAAATAAACAAGTGACTATAAAATATTCATTGTTGTCGGAGAATATTCGTTTGGTCGTGGAATATTCTTGTTGTCGGAAAATATTCGTACGATAGTGCAGCCATTTGTGGGCCCTATAACAGAAAACGGTTGGATGAAGGGAAACGACAAAGTATGAGTTTTTATAAAATAACGACGTAATTATTACCGTTAACACTGTTAGAATACCCAGTGGTTAAAATACAGTAATACGCGTGGTTGCACAGTAGCACACGGTATTGCACAGTATTGATGAATTATTGATCCTTACGTAAGAAGGCACTACTCAATAATTATTACAGTAATTACTGTTTAATATTTTATTTTATCGATTCAATAATTGTTGCGTTGATATTTTATATTATTATTGTTTCAATAATTGTCACTGCACAGTATCTCCATTATCAGATCAATAATTCATATTATTCGAATAATATTATTGGATAGCATTATTGATAATGTCTAAGGAAGTTCTGTCTAAGGAGAGGTTTGGTCACCTAATTGTGCGCCAGTAAAGAGAAATCCTTATCGAAAAGCCCCCTCTTTTCTGAGAACGACCTCGTTGTCATAATTATGATTCTGTAATATTATTTATGAATAATTAATTAATAATTTATATGATAATAAAATATTTATTTGATGTGGATATAAATGATAGATTTATTTATGTGGTTATAAATGAAGGAATTAGTGTTGAGAGGTTTTATCAGTATTTTATCGGAATGGAGGTTTTAAAAATCAAAATAGTATTCTTAAAGCTCTATTGCGTGAGTTATAATTTTAATCCGACCGTTGGATCGTTGTAATTTTTGGATATGTTATACATATATAAGTTGAGTATATGTCCACAAATTTTGAACCGTTAAAAATTAACGCATGATTTGTTATGAATTTTAAGAAGTGTTGAAAATCATCCGTTTGTGGGTTTCAGATATTTTCTGTCTGGAATTTGGAAAAACTTAAAGCTACAAAGTTGTAGAGAATTCGATTTTGTGTGGAATGGACATAAAATTCATATTTTTCTGATAAACAGACTATTTATTATGAATTACTGAAGTTTTGGAAAATAAAATAATTTTTATTAAAATTGGGTGGGACCCACTTTTGTTTTAAACATGTGGGCTGCCAAAAATTTTCAGAATTGGCATGCTAGCTAATTTAAGAAGGATGGCGTAGAAGGAAAGGAAATAAATAATATTATTTTATTAATTTAGTCTCCTTTGGCGTTCTAGCATTTTCCAATAAATAGGCGCTTAGATTAGAATTGAAAATCACACCAGAATTCATAAGTTTTCTCTCTATATTATCGAGCATATTTGAGTGAGTATTTAGATAATTTGAGAGTTACTATTCAGTGTAAGTTTTCGTCGGTATTACATCCGATATTTCAGTCAGAAATAATGCTTTTTTGAGGTAAGTGATTGTAAGGGTTATTATGTTTTTTAGTTTCGTAATTTTTTCGACCCTCAAAAATTTTGAAAAAATTTGAAATGATAATTTGATGAGTTTTCTAGATTGTGTTCAAAAATGGCGATTTTTGAATGTATAGATTATAAGTTATGAATTTTATGGGAAAAGACTATTTTAAAAGTAAACTCTTATAACTCCTTGTGGTTAACTCCAAAATTGATAAAAATTTTATTGGGAGTACATATATATAATAGCAGTATACTCTGTAAATTTCGGAATTTTTGGACAAAATTACAGTTTATGATAAATGTCTAAATATTCAGCAGTTTTGGCCATATGAAAATAGTAAATGAATTTTAAAAATTTCGAGAAAAATATATGTTCAACATGGGACTATATTCTGCTAAATTCCAAAAAAGAAAATATTCTGCGACTGATTTGTTATTTTCATGAAAATAGACTAGTTGTGAATAAATGAATTAAATATATTATGTGAAGTAAGAAAATTGGAAAATAGGATTTTATGGCTAAAAAATCTTATATAAAGTATATGCAGATTTTTGATGAGAGTTTTTGTTATTGGTGATGAAATCTTATGGGTTTGGTATTTTTGGATGATTAAATGCATTAATTAATAAAGTGTAAACAATTAAAATAAATTATTTATAAGTTCAGTAAATGTTTAAAATATTATTGTAATAAAATTAGATTATGAGATTATAAAATGATTTATAACATTTGGATGAAGGTGTATGAAATCATTGATTTAAAATATTATTTAATGATTAATAATATTAGTAAATGAATTTAATGTTATTATATAATGAATAATGTTATTATCTTCGTTGAATATTCATTGAAATATTATTTTCTGTTCAAATCATTTTTGATATAATATTATTCTTGAATTTTACTCTATAAAGCAGTATCATATTGATAATTTGGATATGATTGAATTATGGATAAATTAAATTGTTAAAGTCTTTAAAAATTTATCCTTTATCTCATGTGATCGATCCTTTATATCATTGTCATCATTCTCATGTTTATATTGTGTTGAAAGTCATCTATGGCCAGTAGTGCAAAGATGGACTTGGTATGATTATGACCAGGAATTATTCGGTATAATCATGACCGTAATGTTACAAACGATGTGGTAAAAGTCATCTTTGGCCCGTAGTGCATAGATGGACTTGGTATGATTATGACCAGGGATTATTCGGTATAATCATGACCGTAATTGAAAACACGAATATCCTTGGCCCGTAGTGCATGGATAATTCGTGGTCGTGATACTATTAAGCCGAGTCTCAGTATTATTGGTTTTACAGTTGTATATCTTTGGCCTATAGTATAAAGATGGACTGTTGGTCATTGGTTTTACTATTAATGAATATCTTTGGCATGTAGTGCAAAGTTGGACTGTTGATTTACTTGATTATAAATATGAAATGTGATTTAATTATAATATGTGGTGGTTTAGGTGAAGACAGGTGATGAGAGTTCTCTTTGTCTTGGGTATCACCAAGAACTGTTGATGATTATTACAGGAATGAAATATTAACGATGGACTTTTAATCTAGAGGAGATAGTAGACATTATGTTCTACTTGACTCTTCTAATGGATTGTTGATTTCGCTGCTATTATGGTTGGAAACTTTTATCTTCTACCATATGTTCTAAATCTCTGATTTATTACTGATGAAGGCTATTGATAATTTAATTATCTTTAGTCATGATATTCTTTACTGGGCTATTTGTGCTCACCCTTTTGCTTCACAATTCCTTTCAGATAATAAGAGTTTAGCTGGGTCGAGCGGGGATAACAGGGAAATAGAACGATGGTCTCTAGCTGTGGATGTTCTCCCTAAGCAGTACAGAAAAGTGTGTTGTATTTTATACATCATTTAGTAGTTATATTTGGTGAATCAAATAGGGTGAGGCAAACCCAACGTTAGAAGGTTGTTTTGCCACTATCATACAAGATGTCTAACAACATGAGACTTCGTGTTATCATAAGGTAGGGTTGTGCATATCCACTCGCTGAGTATATCTACGAGCACTACCTATATAATCTTGGAGTTTGGTTAAAATATAATTCTCAATTGGAGAAAATAGAGATAATTATATGTCAAGAGAAGACTCACCATTGGAGAGAATATGATAGTATTCTTCTCATTTTTCTTTGGGGTCTATTGGGTTAACCAAGGATAATTCTGTGGGCATAGGATATCAATCATAACCCAGATGCATGGCCTCCCATGTACGAAGGTTTCTTTGAGTATTTTTCAAAGATTTTAATTTCTAAAACAGTTATTGACTGTACCTTTATGTAAGGTGCCATTGTGACATGCTATTCACGGTTGGGACATGAGTCACAGTTGGTATATATTTGTATCAAAACTCACAACATATGTGTTGTTGTATTTTGCACAACAATTGTAGTAATAAAGTTGTAGTTATTTTCTGTACCACGTATTTGGCGACTTAAAATAGGTTGGATGGATTGGACCTATTTTGGGGACGTCACAGTGATGTATACCTATTTTGGAGGCGTCATAGTTGGTATCAAAGCTTAGGGATATGATCCCTGGCTGAGATGTGAGACTAGAACTAAAAGGGGAGAGACGAGTAATTCTTTCGCTAGTATGACCTACCTAAGCTTATTTGTTATTTAATTGGTCGGTCAGAATATAGAGATAATATGTGGCATGCCAATTAACCCTTGTTTTGTGGCAGTGTTTGAAAATGACATCCGAGAATGTTGAGATAAGCAATGGAGCACATGAGACCGTTGAGTCACCAACGATCAATACCCAGGATAATGTGCATCAGGAAGGCAATAATCCTCAAGAAAACAACAACACTGACCAAATGATGAACGATGGGATGTTTAGAGGCTTTATGCAATTCATGCAACATCAGACGAGAGCGACTCATGTTCAAAATACGGGTGAAAATACTGGCAACTCACGGATGGTCACCGCTAAGCAGTTCAAGGAGCTGGGACCACCAGAGTTTTGGGGAAAGCCAGAACCAGTTAAGGCAGAGACGTGGATAAAGCAGATCACCAATATATTTGATGTCTTGGAATTCTCCAAGGAGCAAAAGATTCCCTTTGCCACCTTCATGTTGCAAGGAGAGGCAGATTACTGGTGAAAATCTGTAAAACGTACTCAACCTGCCGCACTGAAGATGTCTTGGGAGAAGTTCTAAGAACTCTTCAACGACAAGTACTTTCCTGAAAGTATTCGTCACATGAAGGAGGTGAAATTTATCAAGTTAGAATAAAACAATATGACCATGTACAGACGAGATAAGTTTACCGAGTTGTCCTGGTTTGCGTCTAACTTGGTTGATAATAAGGAGAGAATGACGAGAATATTTCTGCGAGGTTTGAAACCCGAAATACGTCAATACCTCATTTCTCACAAACTGTGTTTGTATTCAGATGTTGTAAACAGAGCTCAGTTATTGGAGCGCGATAATGAGTCAACCCAACCAAGAGAGAGCAGCCGACAAAATAATAATACTAGTGGTAGCAGTCATCGAAGCGGTGACAACAAACGTGGAGAAAATCAACATACCAGATATGGTAACCACTTCAGTGGTAATCCTGGACAAGACAATAAAAGTGAAAATTTCAAGAAAAAGAGATTTAATAATGATGGAAAGACGTTAGCACCAACACCCGTTGTTAAGGAAGGAGAACGACCACCGATCGTATGCTTTAAATGCGAAAGGGAGGGACACATCAGTCCAAACTGCATGATGCAGTCCAAAGCATGTTATAATTACGGAAGAGAAGGTCACCTATCTCGATTTTGTTGTGCAGTGAAGCCAAGTCCAGTTGGGATGGTGACACCAAATGTCGTCCCAGACAAGTCAAAGCCGGTCGTTCAAGGGAGAGCGTTTGTCGTGACTTTCCAAAAAGCGAGGAGCCCGAACGAGGTTATCATGGGTAAGCTAATCATAAACTCTTGCGAAGTCTATACCTTATTTGATACCGGTTCTACCCATTCTTTTATTTCTCCTACTTGCGCTCAACGTTTAAATTTAACTCCGAAGAAATTAGACTTTGACTTATATGTTGAAACTTCGTTGGAAGAAACCTTCATTACATCCACTGTTTATAAGTTTTGTTTGATTCAAATCGACAACCGCATGTTACCTGTCGATCTTATCTCTTTGAAAATACTTGCATTTGATGTGATTTTAGGGATTAATTGGTTAACTACTCATCATGCTAAAATTAATTATTTTCGTAAGGTTATTAGCTTTCATATTCCTAACCAACCTACTATGAGAATTCAAGCAACCAAACCACTAAAGTCAATCACTGTCATATCAAGCCATAAAACTATTCGTTTATTAAAAAAGAATGTCAAGCTTTCTTAGCCCATGTCACAGATTTAAATAAAAATACGTCAAATTTGAATGATATTTCTATTGTTAATTAATTTCCTGACGTATTCCTTAAAGAACTTCATGGCCTACCCCCAGAGCGTGAAATCAAATTTTATATTGACCTTGAACCCGGTACAAAACCCATTTCCAAAGCCCCATATCGAATGGCTCCTATTGAACTTTAGGAGTTAAAAACCCAACTGTAGGAATTGTTAGACATCAGGTTAATTTGTCTTAGTATGTCTCCTTGGGGTGCTCCTATTTTATTCGTAAAGAAGAAAGATGGAAGTATGCGACTTTATATTGACTATCGAGAGTTAAATCATGTCATCATCAAAAATAGGTACCCGTTGCCTCGCATTGATGACCTGTTTGACCAGTTGTAAGGAGCTAAATTCTTCTTAAAGATCAATCTTCGTTCCAGATATCATCAGTTAAAGATTAAAACTGATGACATTCCAAAGACTGCTTTCAGAACTCGGTACGAGCATTACGAATTCCTAGTCATGTCTTTTGGATTGACTAAAGCTCCTGCTGCCTTCATGGATATGATGAACCGAGTATTCAAGAAATATTTGGATCATTTTGTGCTTGTCTTTATTGATGGCATCCTCATATAATCCAAAAGCCGTGAAGATCATGAGCAACACTTGAGGCTGATACTCCAAAAGCTTTGTGAAAACAAGTTATATGTCAAGTTGAAGAAATGCGAGTTCTGGCTTAAGGAAGTAGCATTCCTTGGGCACGTGATATCAAATCACGGAATATCTGTTGACCCGGTAAAAATTGAAGCAATTCAAAGATAGGAGCAACCTAAGTCAGTGACCAAAGTACGTAGCTTTTTGGGCTTAGCTGGTTATTATCGGAGATTCGTGGAAGGATTTTCTCGAATCGCTACTCCATTAACTCAGCTGACTCGAAAAGATACAAAATTCAATTGGAGCGAGGAATGTGAGAAGAGTTTTCAAGAACTCAAGAGGAGACTCATTTCAGCACCTATTCTGACAATACCATCTGGTTCGGAGGGATTTGTCATCTATAGCGATGGTTTAGGTAGAGGGTTAGGATGTGTTCTCATGCAATATTGGAAAGTCATAGTCTATGCCTCACGACAACTTAAAGAATATGAGAAAAATTATCCTACTCATAATCTAGAGTTGGCAGCAGTTATTTTTGCGCTTAAAATCTAGAGGCATTACCTGTATGGGGAGAAGGTGGAGATCTATACTGATCATAAAAGCCTCAAATATTTCTTCACCCAAAAGGAACTCAACATGCGGCAACGACGTTGGCTCAAGCTATTGAAAGATTATGATCATACCATTCAATACCCCTTAGAAAAGCAAACGTGGTAGCTGACGCATTGAGTAGAAGATCATATACGGGTACGAGTGCGATATTGTCAACGCAAAGGCCCATTTGGTAGGACTTACAAAGGATGGAGATAGAGATAAAGAGTCCAGGGACCCACGTGATGATGTCAAATATATGAGTAGAACCGACTTTAATCGATAAAGTTAAAGCTGCTCAAGCTACAGACCTGGAGCTGATGAGTATGAGGAAGAAAGTACAAGAAGATGCTATTCCGGAAGCAAGAATCAATGAAGAAAGAATACTTCTAGTCAACTCCAGACTATGTGTTCCTAATGACTCTGGCTTGAAGTATAAAATCATGATGGAGGCACACAACACACCGTTTGCAATCCATCCTAGAAGTACCAAAATGTATCGTGATCTTCGACATACATTTTGGTGAAGCAATATGAAGAGAGAGATCGCGGAGTCTATCTCAAGGTGTCTAACTTGTCAACGTGTCAAGGCGGAGCATCAAGTGCCAAAAGGTCCATTTCAACCACTTGAAATTCTAAAATAGAAGTGGGAGCACATTACCATGGATTTCGTTATTGGTCTTCTCAAGGTTTCTCAAGGCATAGATGCAATTTGGGTCATTGTTGATAAATTAACCAAGTCTGCTCGTTTCTTACCTATACGAGAAACTTATTCGCTTGAACATCTTGCTCGTATATACATAAATGAGATTGTAAGACTGCATAGTATGCTAGTATCCATAGTTTCTGATCGAGACCCAAGATTCACTTCACAATTTTGGGTTAGTTTGAAAAAAGCTATGGGCACAAATTTACGTTTTAGTCTAGCATATCATCCTCATACGGATGGATAGTCAGAGAGGACTATTCAAACTCTTGAGGATCTATTAAGACTCTATGTCCTTGACTTCAAAGGAAGTTGGGACAAGTTCTTTCCATTAGTGGAATTCTCCTACAACAACAGTTATCAAGCAAGTATCGGTATGGCTCCATTCGAGGCGTTGTATAGACGCAAGTGTTGTTCTCTAGTTTACTGGGACGAGGTGGGTGAAGCAACGTGTTGGGACCGAAATTAGTACGCATGACTATGAAAAAGATTCAAATGATTCGACAATGTATAAAAACCTCACAAGATCGACAAAAGAGTTATGTTGATCTTCACCGAAAGGACGTGGAATTCAATGTTGGAGATTATGAGTTGTTAAGCGTTGCTCCATGGAAAGGAGTTACAAGATTTGGAAAAAGAGGAAAGCTCAATCCTCGATTCATTGGCCCATTTGAAATCCTTGATCGAGTAGGAACTGTGACCTATAGACTCGTCTTACCGCCAAGTATGTCTTGTGTTCATAACATTTTTTACATATCCATGTTACGTAAATATGTGAAAGACCCGAACCACATTATTGAATTATAACCAGACGAGATAGCAGAAGATTTAACGTATGAAGAGGTACCCGTTAAAATTTGGATAAGAAGAAACATATTCTACGCTCCAAGGTTATACCTCAAGTCAAAGTTTTGTGAAGAAACCACGATGTTGAGGAAATGGCCTGAGAGTTAGAATCTGAAATAAAATCAAGGTATCCTCACCTCTTCGTAATACCAGGTACGTACGCCAATTTCAAGGACAAAATTTTATAAGAAGGGGAGGTTGTAAGACCCCAACTTTTATGAATAAAATGAATTTTTTTTTCTAAATATTATTTTTGAATATTAAGGTGTGAATTTGATATAATGTTATAGTTGTGGGTAATATTTATAAATTTTTCAAAGTAAGCAAGTTGTTATAAAATATTCGATTGGTCGGAGAATATTTGTTTTATCAGAAATATTCGTACGACGACACAATCATTGGTGGACCCCACAACAGAATTATTATCGGAGTTAGAAAACGACAGAAATATCTTTTTATAAAAATAATGGCAAAGGTCTTACCGTTAACTGTTGAAATATCCGGTGATAAAAGTACAGTAATATGCGTGGTTGCATAGTAGCACATGGTATTGATTATTGATACTTACGTGAGAAGTCACTCAGTTATACTCAATTATTGCTACAATAATTGCTGCATAGTATCTCACGTTATTGATTCAATTATTGTCACAATATTTTATATTATTAAATCAATAATTGAGATGACAAGTTATTCATATTATTATTTACATTATTGACAATGTCTAGAAAATTCTGTCGAGGAAAGGGGTTTGGTCACCTAATTGCGCGCCAATAGGGAAAAGTCCTTATCGGAAAGCCCCCTCTTTCCTGGGAATGATCTGGTTATTAATATTTCAAGTTATATTATTGATGAATAAATGTTGTTAAAAATATTGAGAGAATTTTTATGAAGTATTTGCTGTAAATTTTACTTATTATTTGAACCCCCCACTTACCTATTTTTCAAAACTATCGGTAGAAAGTTATCTCAATTTTGTTATATATATAGAAGTATTATATATATATATATATATATATATATATATATATATATATATATATGTTTATCACAGATTGTTTTTTTTTGGGGGGGGGGTTTAGAAAGTCACGGGAGGGAGTGTATTATTATTATTATGATAAATTTTGTTTTTTTTAATAAAAAATAGAATATATTATATTTTATTATGCATAGTATTTGTATAGTGTCTGCATAGTATTTGCGTAGTAAATCAGAATTTTTTTTCAGCCGAATGTTGCAGCGCCCGTGATTGTCACTGTGCAGTCCGTGAATAAAATTTATAAATAGTATCCTTTCATTCTCCTATAAATATGATGCTTAGTTTAGAATTGAAAATCACACCAGAATTAAAGAATTCTTCTTTTATAATATTGAGCGTATTTCTTTCGAGTTTTAGGAAGCTTTGAGTGTAGAAAACAGTACAAGTTTTCTTTAAGAATATCCCCGCTATACCAGTCGGAATACTCTACTTTTTAAGGTAAGAGATATTATTTTTGTTCAATATTTATATGAAATAATATTTTTTTCACTCATTTTGTAAAGTATTGCTTCTATACTCCATGAAATTAGTAGAATAACCTTGAAATTTGCGCTTCATCTAGTATCTTTTCATGGATATATTATTCTGAGCATTCTTAATAATTTTTAATCTTTTCATGCCGGGGTACTGTTCATGAGGTACTATTCCCAAAGTACTATTAACGGAATACAATTCACTCGGACACTATTCACCCGAGGTACTATTCATGACAAAAATTAATTTCTTTTCGGTCCAAATTATTTTTGATATAATATTATTCTTGAATTTTACTCCACAAAGCAATATTATGATGATAATTTGGACATTATTGAATTATGGATAAATTAAATTATAAATCTTTAAAATTTATCTTTTGCTTTCATTTAATTGAGTTCTTATATCATATATTGTCATCATCCTCATGCTTATATTGTGATGAAAGTCATCTTTGGCCCATAGTGCATAGATGGACTGCTGATTGGTATGATTATGACCATAGATTATACGGTATAATCATGATCTGTAATGTACAAATGATGTGGTAAAAGTCCTCATTGACCCGTAGTGCATTGATGGACAGTTGTTGGCATGATCATGACCATTGGTGATAACACGATTATCCTTGGCCCGTAGTGCATGGATAATTCGTGGATGTGATACTAATGAATATCATTGGCCCGTAGTTCGTGAATAAGTCATTGATGTGGATTATTTATTAAATTGAGTCTCAGCGATAAAATTGATGATAAACTTTTTAAATCATAGAAGATAGTAGATGTTATGCTCTACTTGACTCTTCTAATTGATTGCTTGTTCCACTGCAGTTAAACTTGTTATTTATTGTATTCTATCAATTTAACACTGTTGAAGGTTAACGATAATTTATTCTGTATTATCTTAGTCATAATATTTTTTACTGGGCTAGTTAAGCTCACCTTTTTGCTTTCATTGTTCTCTTCAAGAAATAAGAACGTAGTCGGAGAATGGAGTGACGGTCCGAGATGGTGGCTGTAGTAGTCCTCAGTATTTTATAAAATAGTGTGATAATAATTGTAATGAGGACTCTATTTGAGTTTGAATATTGTCTAGAAGACAATATTCGTGTTAAAACTCTCAGTTATGTTTTGTCGTATTTTACACGACAGTTGTATAATTAAGTTGTATTTGAATTATGTACCATGTATTTGACGACTAAGAATGGATGATGTATACCTATTTTGGGGGTGTCACAAAATTACTTGACTAAATACATTTTTAATCTTTCAACATTTATTCATCATTAATATTATAACTCACAATATTAACAACCAGATCATTCTCAAAAAAAAGGGGCTTTCCGATGGCGTGCAATTAAATAACCTAACCCCTTTTCTCGACAGAACTTTCTAGACATTGTCAATAATACAAATAATAATATGAATAACTGTGTCGTTTCAGTTATTGATTTAATAATATAAAATATTGTACAGATGATACTGTGACAATAATTGAATCAATAATATGAGATACTATGCATCAACTACTGTTGCAATAATTGAATAAAATTGAGTGACTTCTCACGTAAGCATCAATAATCAAAGATATTGTACAATACCGTGTGCTACTGTGCAACCACGAGTATTACTGTACTTTTATCACCAGGTATTTCAACAGTTAACGGTAAAAGTTTTACAGTTATTTTTATAAATAGGTTATTTCTTTCGTTTTCTATATCCGACAGTTATTCCGTTGTGGGGTCCACCAATAATTATGCCGTCGTACACTCGTACGAATATTCCCGACAAAAAGAATATTCCTCGACCAAACGTATATTTTATGACAACTTACTTACTTTGTAAAATTTTCACATATCACCCTTTACTTTAACATTTTATCAATTTAACCATTTACTAAATAGAATAATAATTATAAGAAAAAATTGAATACTTTTATTTCATAAAATTCGGGGTCTTACACATTATGTATATAAAGCTTCCAATTATTTGTGCATACTCAAGTTGTGATATGCTCTCTCCTTTATTTTTAGACAAGTGTAGATTTATATCTACTGGTGTTTCCATAGGATTGCAATCGTATTGATTTAATTTCTCGAGTATTTTCTCAATATAGTGATTGTGATAACACTAACCCATTCAATATTTTAGAAATTTTAATTTCTAATATTACATTGGCAACTCCATGTCTTTAATGTCAAACATATTATTTAATATTTTCTTGATAGTCTTAATGATTTCATTATTACTACTCATAATGAGCATATCATCTACATAAAGACAAATAATGACAAACCTTTTCTCAATGTTCTTGACATATACACATTTGTCACACTCATTTATTTTGAAACTATTTGACAACAATGTACTGTTAAAATTTTCATACCATTGTTTAGGTACTTGTTTTAATCCATAAAGGGACTTCACAAGACAACATACTTTCTTTTCTTATTTTGGAACAATAAACACATATGGTTGTTCCATGTAGATTTCTTTTTCTAAATTTCCATTCAAGAAAATTGTTTTCACATCCATTTGATGTATCTCTAAATTATATATAACTGCAATAGTTATTAACATCCTTATTGAGGATATTCTTGTCACTGGAGAATATGTATCAAAATAATATACACCCTCTTTTTGCTTGTATCTTTTTATTACAAGTCTTGTTTTATATTTATCTATAGATCCATCTACTTTCATTTTCTTCTTGAATATCCACTTGTATCCAAGAGGTTTAGAGCATGGTGGGAGATCTATTAGTTTCCACATATGATACATGGTTTTTAAGTTGTAGCGGTGGCAGCATATTAATCTGCCTGGCGTTGTAACTGCTGCTGTATCTAGGTGATATCATTAAGTGGTCTTATGTTAATAGTTCTGTTTCATGTAATATTGATAATCATAAAACTGTACTGTGGATTTCTTTTGGAGTTGTTTGGGTTAATGTATAATTGTCTAAATTTGTCAAGTCATTTGGCAGTCTAAGTTCTGTTTCATTTGATGATGTGTTTTTTCATTCAAGCATCTATTAATATGGATTATAATACAGCTATTAATATGGATT
This sequence comes from Panax notoginseng, assembly GCA_016801055.1. Taxonomy (NCBI): domain Eukaryota; kingdom Viridiplantae; phylum Streptophyta; class Magnoliopsida; order Apiales; family Araliaceae; genus Panax; species Panax notoginseng. Next base: position 35,905,786 of record CM029014.1, on the reverse strand, counting down.
ATTATACAGAGGTTCACTGGGATTTGGGGAGGAAGCATTACAATCTCTCCTAGGGAAAATTGGATCCCAGGTGGTTATTTTTTAGTCTATTTTAGTTTATCATGATATATTGTACATAAGCCTTCTCATTGCCATTCTATTCCAGTGATGTTTCTTATGGACATATGTTCTTTTTCCTTTGTTGAATTCACAGGTGGATATAAATAATTTGGAGGAATATATTTCCCTGCTAGTTGATGCTACTGTTGAATTCATATTTCATTGTTGTTATATTTCCCTGCATATAATTAGAACTTTTATCCATTTTAACCTTTGTGATAAGCTTTTGATGAAGGACCATGGCCAAAATTGACTGCTTATGTAATACTCACCGGTATTCCTGTTCTATGGACTACAGTCTACATATAGAAACTAATTGGGGTTTCTTTCATTTGATATATTATGCAGGAAAGGTCAAGAATAATGTTGAGGTTTACAGATTTGCTGGAAAAGCATAATGATGAGATTGCTGCACTTGATAAAATTTGATCGATCTTTTTTATATATATGCAGGTTGGGCTGATAAAATCCACGGTCTCACTGTTCCTGCGGATGGGGCTTATCATGTGTAAACTCTGCACGAACCAATTGGTGTTGCTGGCCAGATTATTCCATGGAACTTTCCTCTTCTCATGTATGCCTGGAAGGTTGGGCCTGCATTAACATGTGGTAACACTGTTGTTCTGAAGACGACAGAGCAGACACCATTGTCTGCTCTTTATTATTATTATTATTATTATTATTATTATGTTTTCTTACTTTGTAATTACCAATTATATTCTTCCTAGTTTCCAGTGTAAGCATAAACATCTAAAGAACACACATTAGATTTAATTTCACAATTTTGAATTTACAAGAGTGTAGTTCAGAACATGATCCTAGATTTCTATTGAGGACTATTATGTTGCCTACATCCTCCGTAGTCATGCTGAATTCTTTTTCGAATGGATTATCAGTATTTTAATCATACTAGTTTTTTTTTTGACAGGCTGGGCTTCCTTCAGGAACTTTGAATGTCGTTTCTGGCTTTGGACCAACTGCTGGTGCTGCTCTATGCAGCCATATGGATGTGGACAAGGTAACCTGCATCTGTAAATATTATATACTTCAGTCATTAATGTTTTTTTCCTGGTTAAGTACTGAGATGATATTATATATAACTTTTTCATGCAATGACATCGTTGTGCCATGGCTAATTAAGATATATTCACATTGTTGTTTCTACTAAATAGAAAAATTATTGCATATCCATAATCAGTGATTGGATATCACAGAAATGTCATTTTAACATCACTGTTGCATATTAAGATCATGGAAGCTGTAACTTGCGTGCTGTTGTGCCTATATAGTATCTGTGAGAATCTTGGTTGTCACAGCTTGTACAGCTTAGTACACTGGACATGTGAAGGGTTTTTTGACAAAAGAACATACTCTAAACACTTATTGTATTATTTTGCAGCTTGCTTTTACTGGATCTACTGAAACCGAAAAAATGGTACTTGAATTGGCTGCTAAAAGCAATCTTAAGCCAGTCACTTTGGAACTTGTGTTCTTCTCCTGCGTAAATGTGAGAGATTAATTGAAACTTCTCCAGTATTTACCTGCTAATTGCTTATTGCAGGGATTTTGGCGTGCTAATTGCCTTTTCTTTGCACTTATTTTGTGGATGTAATCAAATCCAAAATTCAATATAGTAGTAATTTATATTAAAAAGTGAATTTGAGATGGATATATGGATAGTTTGGTATATATTTTGTGGATGTAGTAATTTGAAACTGTAAACGAATGGTATTATTGGGATGCATTTTGAATGGTTAATACATTTTGGCTTTAAATTTAAATGAAAATTTACACCTTTTAGCTATATATCATGGCATTAGTAGATTGCAGGTGCAACGGTAATATAGGTGAACCAGGTGCACTGGTAATATAGTTGAGTATCAGGTTAGAGGATCATTATATCATTGTCACTATGAGAATTGCTAACGACACTTCGAATAATGCTCCACATAGAAATCTCATGGTGGGTCTGTCCAGTACATCGTTCTCTAAAATGTACGTATGCATTCACTCAATATCTCATATATTTATGACTAATGAGATTTGGTCATCAGTCAATCCACATACTAGTCTCAATGTATCATTGTTGTCCCATTAACAATGGTATTCAACTAGGGATATTTAAGAGCAGTGCTATTAATTGTAATTATATAATCTCATGTTCAAGTCACATACTATAAGTTATATAATTTGTATCATTATTCTAAGGACTTTTATTATGCTAACATTTATATAACGCAATAAATAAAATCATAATAAAATCATTCATTTATTCAATCAAATATAATATCAAAATGTTAAACAATTATATCAAATAATTGGCCTTTAGGGCATAAACTCTAACAGTCTCCCACTTGCAGTAGAGCCAATCTGTAACGACCCCAAAATAGGTCCATTCCACCCAACCCATTCTGAGTCGTCAAATATATAATACAGAAAACAACTACAACTTTATTACAACAATTATCGTGCAAAATACAACAACACATATGCTGTGAGTTTGGATACAAATATATACCAAATGTGACTCATGTTCCAACCGTGGACATCACCTCACAATAACACCTTCCATAAAGGTATAGTCAAAAACTGTTTTAGAAATTAGAATCTTTGGGAAGTGCTCAAGGAAACCTTCGTACATGGGAGGCCACGCGTCTAGGTTATGATAGATATCATATAGCCACAGAATTATCCTTGGTTGACCCAATAGACCCCAAAGAAAAACGAGAAGATTACTATCATATTCTTCCCAATGGTGAGTCTTCTCTTGACTTATCATTATCTCCACTGTCTCTAATTGAGAATTATACTTTAAACAAACACCAAGATTATATAGGTAGTGCCCATAGATATACTCAGCAAGTGGATGAGCACAACCCTGTCCTATGATGACACGAGGTTGTATGTCATTAGACATCTTGTATGATAGTGACAAAACACCCTTCCAACGTTGGGTTCGCCTCACCCTATTTTCTTCACCAAATATAACTACTAAATGATGACCACCGTTCTATTCCCTTGTTACCCCCGCTCGACCCAGCTACACTCTTATTACCTGAAAGGAATTGTGAAGCAAAAGGGTGAGCACAACTAGCTCAGTAAAGAATATCATGACTAAAGATAATTCAATTATCAATAGCCTTCATCAACAATAAATCAGAGATTTAGAACATATGGTAAATGATAAAAATTTCAACCATAGTTGCAGCGGAACGAGCAATCCATTAGAAGAGTCAAATAGACTATAAAGTCTATTATCTTCTCCATGTTAAAAATTCCCCAACAATGTTTTATTCCTGTAACATCAATCAACAGTTCTGGTCCACAATCATATAAATAACTCATAATCATAATTATGATTCTAAATTTTTCTTCGCACCCACGACGAAGAATATTTTCATCACCTGTCTTTACCTGAAACATCAAAGATCATGGTTGTACCAAATCACAGTTCCTGTTCATAATCATACTAATAAATCCATCTTTGCACTACGACCAAAGATATTCAACAACAGTTCATCTTTGCACTACAGGCCAAAGATATTCATCAACAGACCATCTTTGAACTACAGGCCAAAGATATTCAACAACAGTTCATCTTTGCACTACGGGCCAAAGATATTCATCAACAATTCATATTTGCACTACAGGCCAAATATATTCATATCTCAAAGAAATATATAATCATTTCAGAATTTATATAAACAATAATTATAACCATGTTGATCAATTCATCTTTGCACTTAAACTTAAGATATTCAATTATAAATTCAATGGTCATGATCATACCAGTCACAATTCAACTTTGCACTATAGGCCAAAGAGAACCCTAGTCATGATCATACCAATAATCTACCCATCTTTACACTCCAGTGAAAGAGAATTTCAACATCAGGGTTATAAAAATGTTATATATGATAATAAAAATAATATGATCAACATATATTTTTAATCTCAAGAGTAATATTCGCAACTCATGAATAGTAAATCGTGAATAGTAACTCAAAATAGTAACTTCGACACAAAAAGGTAGAAATTCCACAATAAAATTCATACCAATATTTCGGTATAATGATATTGAAAGAATAACATTTCTTTAAACTTATAAACAATTTATTTTAATTATTTACACTTTACTAATTAATGCATTTAATCATCATAAAATGCCAAACTCATAAGATTTCATCACCAATCACCAAAACCCTCATAAAAAAATTTGCCTATACCACATATATGATTCTCAAGCTATAAAATCATATTTTCCAATTTTCTTCCTTCACATAACATATTTAATTCAATTACTCATAACTAGACTATTTTCATAAAAAATACCAAATCAGTTCTAAAAATATTTCTTTTCTGGGATTTAGCATAATATAGTCTCAAAGTGAACATATATTTTTCTCAGAATTTTTAAAAGTCATTTACTATTTTTCATATGGCCAAAACAGCCGAATATTCAGATATTTATCAAAAATTATACTTTTATCTAAAAATTCTGAAATTTACAGAGTATACTTCTATCATACACATGTACTCCCAATAAAAATTTCATCAATTTTGGAGTTAACCACAAGGAATTATAAGCGGTTACTTTTAAAATAGTCTTTTCTCGTAAGATTCATAACTCTTAATCTATACATCCAAAAATCACCATTTTTGGACACAATCAATAAAACTCATCAAAATATCATTTCAAATTTTTTCATAATTTTTGAAGATCAGAAAAATTACGAAACTGAAAATCATAGCAACCCTTAAAATCCATTACTATCCCTTACCTCAAAAGAGCAGTACTTCTGACTGGATATCGGATATGATGCTGAAGGAAACTTGCACTGATGAATAGAAACTCACCAAGTATCTAAAAACTCACAAAATATGCTTCATAATATAGAGAGAGAAAGAGAGAAAGCTTATGTTTCTGGTGTGTTTTTCAATTCTAACTTAGCCCTCTATTTATAGGAAAATTTTGGTAGGTTTGACCTGCAACCTGATGGCTTTACCTGCTACTATTCCACCCACCACATTTAAAATATAATTCAGCACATTTCTTCACCAACCACAAGTGGGGCCCACCAATTCTAGAATTTTCCACCAAAATGATAAACTCCGAAAATTCAACAATTTCTGAACCAGTCATCTCGTAAAATTCATAACAAATCATACGTTCATTTTTAACGGTTCAAAATTTGTGGGCATATACTCAACTTATATATGTATAACATATCCAAAAATTACCACGATCCAACGGTCGGATTAAAAATTATAACCCCCGCAAAATATCTCAAAAACCCTGATTTTTAATACCTCCATTCCGACAAAAATACGGATAAAAATCTCAACATTAACTCCTTCATTTTTTAACCACAAAAATATATCCCTCATTTATATCCACATAAAATAAATATTTTCTTATCATATGAATCAATAATTAATTATTCACAAATAATATTACAGAATCACATTTATGACAACCAGGCCGTTCCCAGGAAAGAGGGGGCTTTCCAATAAGGATTTCTCCTTACTGGCGCGCAATTAGATGACCAAACCTCTCCTTAGACAGAACTTTCTAGACATTGCCAATAATGCTATCTAATAATATTATTCAAATAATATGAATTATTGATCTGATAATAGAAAATACTGTGCAGCAACAATTATTGAAACAAAAATAATATAAAATATCAACGCAGCAATTATTGAATCAATAAAGTAAAATATTGAACAGTAATTACTGTAACAATTATTGAGTAGTGCCTTCTTACGTAAGAATCAATAATTTTAAAAATACTGTGCAATACCGTGTGCTACTGTGCAATAACGCGTATTACTATATTTTAACCAACGGGTATTCCAACAGTGTTAACGGTAACAACTACGCCGTTATTTGTAAAAACTCAAATTTGTCGTTTTCTTCACCCGACAGTTATTCGTTATGGGGCCCACAAATAGCTGCGCCGTCGTACGAATATTCCCGACAGAAAGAATATTCCACGACCAAACGAATATTCCCCGACAACAATGATTATTTTATAACCACTTGCTTATTTTGAAAAAAAATTCATATTTCACCCATAACTTTAAACTTTTATCAATTTAACCATTTACTGAATAGTAATTATAAGAAAAATTGAATACTTTTATTTCATAAAATTCGGGGTCTTACAATCTCCCCTCCTTATGAAATTTCGTCCCCGAAATTTACGTACCTGGTATTTCGAAGAGTTGAGAATACCTTGCTTCCATTTCAGATTCTATCTCTCAGATCATCATGATTTCTCCATTGCTCATCTCCCATGATAACTTCATTTGGGTTCCTCATTTGTTGGGAAGTCATGACAACCGCCATCCCTCGAACTACTCGGCTTTGACTTGTCTGGAGCAGCATTTGGCGTCATCATTACCGTTGGAATATACCTTTCTAAAGGACATATTCCTCCCTCAACTGCCTCTTCGTACTCCTCATTCATGATCTGAATCATCAATCTTCGATCCATATCGGATTCAGGTTGACCGCTATGTACAGGGTAATTCAAAACTCGATGTTGGGTTCTCCCAATTGCTTTCCAAAAAGAGAAATTCATATCATCTATTTTAGCCTTCTTAGATCGAACATCTCTTTCCACAATATCCACGTGTCGTGCGGCTTTTGCCCATGCATCACTTATTCTCACTCGTTCAATTTTTTCTTCTTTCAGCTCAGATTCTATTTTTATCATCTTATACTCTGCCAAAGAATGCTTCTGTTCAAGCATCACATATCGGGTAACACAAGCTTGAATTGTTGCATCCTTTTGTTCCACGACCGCCTGTCGTTCTTCTGCCTGCTCTTCTAACTCATGAATACGATTTTGAAATTCTACATTTTGATCATATAATACCTCTAATAAACTCTCCTCTGGTACTTCTTCTTCCTCTTCTTCCTCAGTCTCAGCTGTTACCTCTGCGACTATCTCGGGTGTAACTATCAATTCTTCACTCACCACATGGATATCTCTAATTCCTTCTTCGTCTGACATCACATTATCACGGTTAGTGATTAGAGGTATCCCCACAGTCTCATTCACTCCATTTTTAGCATTCTCAGCTGCCATTCTCAAATACTGCCATAAAACAAGGGTTAATTAAACAAATTAACATATCACATAATATCCCAATATTATGACTGACCAACAAATAAGCTTAGGTAGGACACACTAGCGAAGGATTTACTCATCTCTCCCCTCCTAGTTGTATTCCCCGATCTCCGCCAGAGATCATATCCCTAAGCTCTGATACCACCTGTAACGACCCCAAAATAGGTCCATTCCACCCAACCCATTCTGAGTCGTCAAATACATAGTACAGAAAACAACTACAACTTTATTACAACAATTATCGTGCAAAATACAACAACACATATGCTGTGAGTTTGGATACAAATATATACCAAATGTGACTCATGTTCCAACCGTGGACATCACCTCACAATAACACCTTCCATAAAGGTATAGTCAAAAACTGTTTTAGAAATTAGAATCTTTGGGAAGTGCTCAAGGAAACCTTCGTACATGGGAGGCCACGCGTCTAGGTTATGATAGATATCATATGGCCACAGAATTATCCTTGGTTGACCCAATAGACCCCAAAGAAAAACGAGAAGATTACTATCATATTCTTCCCAATGGTGAGTCTTCTCTTGACTTATCATTATCTCCACTGTCTCTAATTGAGAATTATACTTCAAACAAACACCAAGATTATATAGGTAGTGCCCATAGATATACTCAGCAAGTGGATGAGCACAACCCTGTCCTATGATGACACGAGGTTGTATGTCATTAGACATCTTGTATGATAGTGACAAAACACCCTTCCAACGTTGGGTTCGCCTCACCCTATTTTCTTCACCAAATATAACTACTAAATGATGACCACCGTTCTATTCCCTTGTTACCCCCGCTCGACCCAGCTACACTCTTATTACCTGAAAGGAATTGTGAAGCAAAAGGGTGAGCACAACTAGCTCAGTAAAGAATATCATGACTAAAGATAATTCAATTATCAATAGCCTTCATCAACAATAAATCAGAGATTTAGAACATATGGTAAATGATAAAAATTTCAACCATAGTTGCAGCGGAACGAGCAATCCATTAGAAGAGTCAAATAGACTATAAAGTCTATTATCTTCTCCATGTTAAAAATTCCCCAACAATGTTTTATTCCTGTAACATCAATCAACAGTTCTGGTCCACAATCATATAAATAACTCATAATCATAATTATGATTCTAAATTTTTCTTCGCACCCACGACGAAGAATATTTTCATCACCTGTCTTTACCTGAAACATCAAAGATCATGGTTGTACCAAATCACAGTTCCTGTTCATAATCATACTAATAAATCCATCTTTGCACTACGACCAAAGATATTCAACAACAGTTCATCTTTGCACTACAGGCCAAAGATATTCATCAACAGACCATCTTTGAACTACAGGCCAAAGATATTCAACAACAGTTCATCTTTGCACTACGGGCCAAAGATATTCATCAACAATTCATATTTGCACTACAGGCCAAATATATTCATATCTCAAAGAAATATATAATCATTTCAGAATTTATATAAACAATAATTATAACCATGTTGATCAATTCATCTTTGCACTTAAACTTAAGATATTCAATTATAAATTCAATGGTCATGATCATACCAGTCACAATTCAACTTTGCACTATAGGCCAAAGATATTCATCAACAGACCATCTTTGAACTACAGGCCAAAGATATTTAACAACAGTTCATCTTTGCACTACGGGCCAAAGATATTCATCAACAATTCATATTTGCACTACAGGCCAAATATATTCATATCTCAAAGAAATATATAATCATTTCAGAATTTATATAAACAATAATTATAACCATGTTGATCAATTCACCTTTGCACTTAAGCTTAAGATATTCAATTATAAATTCAATGGTCATGATCATACCAGTCACAATTCAACTTTGCACTATAGGCCAAAGAGAACCCTAGTCATGATCATACCAATAATCTACCCATCTTTACACTCCAGTGAAAGAGAATTTCAACATCAGGGTTATAAAAATGTTATATATGATAATAAAAACAATATGATCAACATATATTTTTAATCTCAAGAGTAATATTCGTAACTCATGAATAGTAAATCGTGAATAGTAACTCAAAATAGTAACTTCGACACAAAAAGGTAGAAATTCCACAATAAAATTCATACCAATATTTCGGTATAATGATATTGAAAGAATAACATTTCTTTAAACTTATAAACAATTTATTTTAATTATTTACACTTTACTAATTAATGCATTTAATCATCATAAAATGCCAAACTCATAAGATTTCATCACCAATCACCAAAACCCTCATAAAAAAATTTGCCTATACCACATATATGATTCTCAAGCTATAAAATCATATTTTCCAATTTTCTTCCTTCACATAACATATTTAATTCAATTACTCATAACTAGACTATTTTCATAAAAAATACCAAATCAGTTCTAAAAATATTTCTTTTCTGAGATTTAGCATAATATAGTCTCAAAGTGAACATATATTTTTCTCAGAATTTTTAAAAGTCATTTACTATTTTTCATATGGCCAAAACAGCCGAATATTCAGATATTTATCAAAAATTATACTTTTATCTAAAAATTCTGAAATTTAAAGAGTATACTTCTATCATACACATGTACTCCCAATAAAAATTTCATCAATTTTGGAGTTAACCACAAGGAATTATAAGCGGTTACTTTTAAAATAGTCTTTTCCCGTAAGATTCATAACTCTTAATCTATACATCCAAAAATCACCATTTTTGGACACAATCAATAAAACTCATCAAAATATCATTTCAAATTTTTTCATAATTTTTGAAGATCAGAAAAATTACGAAACTGAAAATCATAGCAACCCTTAAAATCCATTACTATCCCTTACCTCAAAAGAGCAGTACTTCTGACTGGATATCGGATATGATGCTGAAGGAAACTTGCACTGATGAATAGAAACTCACCAAGTATCTAAAAACTCACAAAATATGCTTCATAATATAGAGAGAGAAAGAGAGAAAGCTTATGTTTCTGGTGTGTTTTTCAATTCTAACTTAGCCCTCTATTTATAGGAAAATTTTGGTAGGTTTGACCTGCAACCTGATGGCTTTACCTGCTACTATTCCCACCCACCACATTTAAAATATAATTCAGCACATTTCTTCACCAACCACAAGTGGGGCCCACCAATTCTAGAATTTTCCACCAAAATGATAAACTCCGAAAATTCAACAATTTCTGAACCAGTCATCTCGTAAAATTCATAACAAATCATACGTTCATTTTTAACGGTTCAAAATTTGTGGGCATATACTCAACTTATATATGTATAACATATCCAAAAATTACCACGATCCAACGGTCGGATTAAAAATTATAACCCCCGCAAAATATCTCAAAAACCCTGATTTTTAATACCTCCATTCCGACAAAAATACGGATAAAAATCTCAACATTAACTCCTTCATTTTTTAACCACAAAAATATATCCCTCATTTATATCCACATAAAATAAATATTTTCTTATCATATGAATCAATAATTAATTATTCACAAATAATATTACAGAATCACATTTATGACAACCAGGCCGTTCCCAGGAAAGATGGGGCTTTCCAATAAGGATTTCTCCTTACTGGCGCGCAATTAGATGACCAAACCTCTCCTTAGACAGAACTTTCTAGACATTGCCAATAATGCTATCTAATAATATTATTCAAATAATATGAATTATTGATCTGATAATAGAAAATACTGTGCAGCAACAATTATTGAAACAAAAATAATATAAAATATCAACGCAGCAATTATTGAATCAATAAAGTAAAATATTGAACAGTAATTACTGTAACAATTATTGAGTAGTGCCTTCTTACGTAAGAATCAATAATTTTAAAAATACTGTGCAATACCGTGTGCTACTGTGCAATAACGCGTATTACTATATTTTAACCAACGGGTATTCCAACAGTGTTAACGGTAACAACTACGCCGTTATTTATAAAAACTCAAATTTGTCGTTTTCTTCACCCGACAGTTATTCGTTATGGGGCCCACAAATAGCTGCGCCGTCGTACGAATATTTCCCGACAGAAAAAATATTCCACGACCAAACGAATATTCCCCGACAACAATGATTATTTTATAACCACTTGCTTATTTTGAAAAAAAATTCATATTTCACCCGTAACTTTAAACTTTTATCAATTTAACCATTTACTGAATAGTAATTATAAGAAAAATTGAATACTTTTATTTCATAAAATTCGGGGTCTTACACAATCACTCATTTATTTAATACCCATGGAACTAGTGTGACATTTGTGCTTCTGCTGCGACTAAGCCTTGGTCAGTAGATTTGCAACATTATCATTTGTTGGCACTCTTCCTATATGTACATTTTCTCTATTAATGATTTCACGGATGAGATGGTACCGCCTAAGTATATGCTTGGATCGTTGGTGAGATCTGGGTTCCTTAGCCTGTGCAATGGCTCCATTATTATCACAGTATAGCTTAACAGGATCAACAATGGTTGGAACAACACCAAGTTCAGTGATAAATTTTTTAATCCATACAGCCTTCTTGGCCGCACTAGAAGAAGCAATATACTCAGCCTCTGTTGTAGAATCAACTACTGACTCTTGCTTCAAACTCTTCCAGCTAACAGCACCACCATTAAGGCAAAACACAAAACCTAATTGAGACTTATAGTCATCATTGTCAGTCTGGAAATTAGCATGTGTAACCCTTTACTGCCAGTTCGTCTTCACCTCCATATACCAAGAATGAATCCTTAGTCCTTTTCAGGTACTTGAGGATATTCTTGACTGTTGTCCAGTGTCCTTCACTTGGATTCGACTGGTATCTGCTCATCATGCTCAAAGCATACGAGACATCCGAACGAGTATATATCATTGCATATATGATATATCCAATTGCCAAATCATAAGAGATCTTTCTCACACGCTCCTCATCATCTTGTGATTTAGGACATTGGGCCTTAGAGATCTTTACACCATAAGTCATGGGTAAGTATCCTCTTTTTGCCTTTTGAATGCTGAACCGTTTCAGCACTTTATCAATATATGTACTTTGACTTAGGCCGAGCATTTTTCTTGATTTATCTCAATAGATCCTGATACCTAAAATGTAGGTTGTATCGCCTAAATCTTTCATGGAGAAATATTTTCCTAACCATGTTTTTACAGCCTGTAATGAAGGAATGTCATTCCCAATAGTTAATATGTCGTCAACATATAATACTAGGAATATAATGTGACTCCCACTAACCTTCTTATATACACAAGGTTCATCTTCATTTTTTATAAAGCCAAAATCTTTGACTGCTTCATCAAATCGAAGATTCCAACTCCAAGAGGCTTGCTTCAATCCATAAATGGATCGCTGCAGCTTACATGCCTTTCCAGCATTCTTTGGAGCGACAAAACCCTCAAGTTGTGTCATGTACACATCCTCAAGGAGATTTCCATTAAGGAAAGCAATTTTGACATCCATTTACTAGATTTCGTAATCATAAAAAGTTGCAATAGCAAGTATGATCCTGATGGATTTAACCATTGCCACTGGAGAGAAGGTTTCATCATAGTCAACACCTTGAACTTGTTTGAAACCTTTTGCTACCAGTCGGCCTTTATAGGTTTGTACACTACCATCTATGTCGGTTTTCTTCTTGAAAATCTACTTGCACCCGATTGGTTTTACCCCTTCGGGTGGATCAACCAAAGTCCATACTTGGTTAGTATACATGGAGTCCATCTCAGATTTTATGGCTTCAAGCCATTTCTCAGAATCTGGTCTATTCATAGCTTCTTGGTAGGAAGCAGGCTCGTCCTGATCTATGAGCATCACATCGCCGTTTTGAGTCACAAGATATCCATATCTCTCAGGCTCTTGGTGTGTCCTACCAGATTTACGAATGCCTCGTGTAATTTGAGCAGATTCACTTTCCACAATATCTTGTGGTTCCTGCTCACGTTCCAACTCAAGTTCAATGATATTTTGTGGTTCTCGAATTTTTTTGAGTTCTACTTTTCCTCCCACTGTTTTCTTTAGAGACAAATTCTCTTTATAGAAAAATACCAGTTCAAGCAACAAACACTTTGTTCTCAGAAGGTTTGTAGAATTAATACTATTTTGTTTCCTTTGGGTATCCCATAAAATTATATTTGTCAGATTTGGGTCCGAGCTTGTCAGAATCCAGATATTTTACAAATGCCTCGCAACCCTAAATCTTCATGAATGACATACTAGGACGTTTTCCAGTCCATATCTCATATGGTGTCTTCTGAACCGTCTTTGTATAGGAACACGGTTAAGTGTGAATGTAGCTGTCTCTAGGGCATGAACCCAGAAGCTTATTGGAAGAACTGCATGACTCATCATTGATCGTACCATGTCCAACAAGGTGCGATTCCTCCTCTCAGATACACCATTCCATTGTGGTGTTCCAGGTGGAGTGAGCTGTGATATAATACCACACTCCTTTAGAAGGTCATCAAAGTCTTGGCTTAAGTATTCACCTCCTCGATCGGATTGAAGGGCTTTTATGCTTTTACCAAATTGGTTTTGAACTTCATTCTTGAATTCCTTGAACTCTTCAAAGGATTCAGATTTGTGTCTCATAAGATACACATATCCATATCTACTGAAGTCGTCAGTAAATGTAATGAAGTAATAAAACCTACCTCTTGCTAACGAACTCATGGATTCACATACATCACTATGTATAAGTCCCAATACATCACTAGCCCGTTCACTGTGTCCAGTGAAAGGGGCTTTAGTCATCTTTCCTAATAAACAAGACTCGCATTTCTCATATGATTCAAAATCAAATGAATCCAAAAACCCATCTTTATGGAGTTTGGATATGCGTTTCTCATTTATATGGCCTAAACGACAGTGCCAGAGATATGTCGGATTTGAATCATTTGATTTAAATCGTTTTGTATTTATGTTATAGATAGGCATTTCTAAATCAAGAATATAAAGACAGTTAAATAATTGTGCAACACCATAGCATACTTCGTTTAAGTAAAACGAACAACGGTCGTTCTTTATTATAAATGAAAAACCTTTCTTGTCCAAACAAGAAATAGAAATAATGTTTTTGCTTATAGCAGGCACATAATAACAATCCTGTAATTCTAATACTAGCCCAGTGGGCAATGACAATGCAATAGATATTGAACAATATAATTCTTTAAGAGTGTTGAGTATAAAAATCAGACTTTAGCATGCTGTAAGGTAAAATGACCAATGAACTCTGTACTAGAATAAACAGTAATAATACTGTAATCCATGAATACAAACAGTTATAAAAGTTGTTTTATATCCTAGACTCGTACTTTAGGGGATCAGCCTAAGTACCCTACATTGTGCACAACATAACAGTCTAATGACACTTTACATGTCCTTCAGAATCATATGTCCGGTATAATATGCCCCTATAAAAGGGTTGTTCGTTCACAACATTATACAAGAGTCCGCACCACAACAAAGATGGGTTGGAGAACATTAAATGAGAGTTTCATGAATAATAACAATGTATCTCAACAGTGGTCTAACCGAATTAATGGCATTGACATACTTTCAATATAACTTATGTAAGAAAGAAGTTCAATATACTATTCTTTTGAAGCTGATTGGGATAAAAATGTTATTTAACCTTATATTATTCATAAATAGGGAGAGACAGTTCAGAAATTAAAGAACCTGTCTACAACAGAATACTTGCTCGATAAAGAGTAAGAGTTAGAAACTTGCCTTGTTTGTAGACTATTGATTCAACTTAATACGTTCGCACAGAGCTTACACAATTATTTACATTTGACGAGCTTATTAGCTAATTAGCTAAGCCACATAGCTCGTGTATGATCACACATCATATAATTTTAGTGGTCAAGTTTGTAGTTATATTCCTATATTTCATACATTTTTCAAATATCTCATCCATGTTTTCACATTAGTCAATTTTCTCTTTAATGGGGTTAGAAATACTTACAATCAAATGATAGGAATCAAATTATTATTATTTACATTACTCAAGCATGTTAGCCATATAGTCAAATCATATATCATGTAGTTACAATGATCATGGTTAGATTTCCTATATGTGATACATTTTTCAAATATCTCATCCATGTTCTTATCATCACCATTTTTTTCTTTAGTGGGTCTAGTATGATAACAACATGCTATCATACATATGTATAATTTGCCCCATATTAAGAACTTAGTACATGAAGTGTTCATGCCTTTGATGATATTCTTGGTTGAGTAATTTATAGCTCTTTATAACACTTTTATAGCTTTTATTTTTGTATACAAAAGTGAACCATTCTTAACTTTTCTCTCTATGACAAAACAATCCTAATTTGATCTATTCGTGAAAATCAAGCTTCTCTTGGCCATTTGGGCTAGTCAGGCTTGAGGTAGCCTATATTGGCCTTGCAGCCCCAATTGAGCCCAGTAGCCTCTATCTAAATCTATGGCATGATTTCATTAATACTATCTTCTATTAAGGTTTACTCTTACCTATATCATAATTGATTATGTTATTTATAGGTAAGGATTTCTTTGAACTGTTACCTGCTTGCTACTTGTTTTTGTTTTCTTTCTAATTGTAGCTGACTGCTCACTAGCAGCAGTTCTCCACTTTAGACATTAAGGTTGCTAGCTCTTAATCTCCCATCTCTTTAGTTCATTACACTAAATTTTCAATATAGCTATGTTGACTGAAAGTCTAAAGGAAGATTTTATTCATTACCCAGCTCAGTTACTGTTGCTATTAGTCGTTATCTTTCAGCAACAGTTTAACAACATTCAAATTCTTCTTTAATAACTTTTGTCTAGAAGATTTTTAATGCACTATGTGGCACTTTTGAATACTTGCCCAAATAAGTAATAATTACACTCTATTTAATTCTTCAATTTGCATTTCCAATCCAAACTACACTGCCTATAGCAGTTTATTGAGGATGTTTATTATTGTTTTATAGCAACAACCCCCCTATGTTGTAAAATTTCCTAAATCACAAATTTTAGGTTATCCTAGACTGTCCAACACCATTTTAGTACTGGTTCATAGCTGCAATTTCAAGCCAACTGCTGCTGCCCATAGGCAGCAGCTGCATTTGATATGCCCCTTGCCTTGAACTTTCCCAAATTTTGGTTTTTTTGCACTTTATTTGAAAGTTATACAACTAACATTTTCAATCATTAGGGAAACTTTAAATCTATAGTGACAACATGATCCAACATTTTAGCTAAACTGACCCTTGCTATTGCAGATTGAGGAAGTCAGTTGCAAAAGGCAACAGTTCCCAACACTTGGTTTCCATTTTCTCTAGATTTGACTTGCCATTTACTGATTTTAGTAAGCTAAAATTCTGGGGTTTGTATAGGTAAGTATATTCACCTATTTAGCCATATAAGCACTACATGGTTTAGTTTCTTTAATCGCATTGACTGAGAACTCAAGAGAGTCCCCAGCTCATGCCAACTGCTGTCAAAGGACAGCAGCTCTCAAACTCCTTTGCTTCATCTTTTGGTTCTATTTACACTTCTTAAATTAGCTTACAAATGATTAAAACATATTATAAACTAATCCCACTTGGAAACCAAGCCCACTGCCTGGCTTTGTAGTGCAGTGCAGCACAGTGCTGGGCACTGACTGCAGCTGGTTGCAGCAGCCTCAGATTCCTTAATCCTTCCCAGCCATATTTTAGCCTATGTTTTGCTAGGTTTTTAAGAACATGACCCGTGGCTAAAATTCTTTAGAGCTTTGAAGTTATCTATGGGGCCTATCAAAATGCTATGAAGCTTGATTCCTTGGCTCAGCCACTGCCCATCACAGTGGGCTAAAGGACTGTCAAGCTAGCAATTCCACTACTAGATTTAGCCCAAAACTGATTTGTGCTAAAGGTTTAATTACCAAACTACTTTAATCATCACATTAGTTAAGTAAATTAAGTTAATGCCTTACTTGCTCTAACATTCAATTCTTTTAGCAATTTTATCAAACAGTTGGTGGGCATGGTTGTAAGCTACTAGTTTCACAGTTATTGGTTTATATCACAATCCACTTTTATCCTCCTTATTTCTCCACAGCCCAACCTGTCTCTTTGTGCCTAAATTCAGTCCATAATAGTATAGCAACAACATAGCAGTTCAATTAATGGAATAACAGTTAGTATAGCAACTAAAGTCCTTCTAACAGTCATTGATGCTCACTCCAGCCACAACAACAAGTATACTATCACAGTCCATAACAGTTCTAGGCATAGCAGTCATTATAGCAATAACCATAGTATAGCAGTCACTTAAGATTTTAGTAGTAGTATGACTCAAAAATAGAAAACAGTCCATCATACTCTTAATGTTATATCATTATGTATTGATTGCATACTATTTATTCATGATTTTAAAGACTTGCACACAAGGTATCATTATCCAAAGGTAGGCTCCCAAAATAGTTTGACAAGGCTCACCATTTCAGTCTATTATATCATAGCCTACCAGTCTAGTTTATCATAGTTAAACACACAGATTTCTTTCGCATACAAGGTTCATAACTTGCTTGTAAAATTATTTGAGGTATTCAATCCTCTTAGTTAGCAATACAGTACACATATAATACACATATAGTAATATATTATATATTTGGTGAACATAACCATAATACTTAAATTTTATGTTATCTTAAAGATTTGCTGCTCCATATTGTGGTTAGTACTCTGTCATTCTATACTAACAACTCAAAATCGACAGTCATGTTACTTATTAATCCTCCAATGGCCAGAACATTAACACCAGTAATCTCACTTAGACATCCTAAGCATGGCATTCGAATATTATGTTATAACCATCTCAAGCTAAGGCAAAAGAACTGACCCTTAAGCATATTTGTATTTTTAGGACTTCAATATAATATTGGCATATAATTAGACTTGACTGCACTCCCCTTTCAAAACAGTTGACTTCAACGATCTATTAACAGACATTTTACTAAACAGTTGGGGTGCAGTTCATATCTATCCATACAATACATATATTCTTAGCTTAGTGATCCCAGCCTTATGGCTTAAATAATAACAAGCATAAGATGATGTATTACAGCTCCACTCACAAAGTCCAAAAATAGCATTCAAACAGTCATGATGTTAATTAAATACATAGCCACCTAATCATCTAACCATTTACAGTTTGGTTGCTACTCTTTAGAGAAATAGGGACGAAAGGTTTAGGAAGGTTAGATTGAACTTACTTGTTGATTCAAAGGTCACAAGTGATTGGAGCTGCACAGTTCCTCCTCATTCTTAGCCGAACTCTTCACTCTCACTTTATTGTTATTTCTTTTGGGCCTCTGCTAAGTGACGAAGCTAATTGGTTTTCGGCAATGAGATTGGCCTTTTATGGCTGAGCTTAGCTTCTTCTATGGTTAATCCTATGACCTCTACTTGCCCCCTACTCAGCCATCCTACCAAGCAGCTGTACTCAGTCTTAGCCTAGCTAATTTGGCCCTTACCCAGCCACCCTAGCAGGCCTTAGCTTACTTGCTACCTTATCCTCTACAAGTGTAGCTGATTTGTTTGTTAGCTAAACTAACTTACCTGTTAAGTACTAACTTATAACTCATAGACTTGATATCTAACTGAGTATTCAGGCCATGTTAATGAAATTAGTTTGAAGCAGTTATCTTACTACACACCAATGAGTTTACAGGATTGGGTTTTGACAATTCTTGATTTGGGGCTTGAACCATTCCAATCTTGTTAATATTTGGGGCTGCCGAATTGGGTTGGAAAAACTATAGTTGGCTTTATTTAGGTCCAATATCCTTAGCCCATATTCCTACATTAATTGAAGGAAACTTGCAAGCATACATGATAAAAATTTATTAAGGCCCAATGTGGACACTTGAAAATTTTAACATACATGAAACTTTTATCTAACATATTTCCTTATTTATCATTAAATAATGCTTTTGAATTATATTAATCACATAAGAAATTTCAAGACAAGAATATTTCATAATTTAAGACATGTTGGCTTTCCTTTCCATTCTTGATGTTTATATAACATTATATTTAATGAATATATCAACATCATTCTATTTAACAATCATAATCTAGGATACTTACTAATCTAATAAATAAAAATTTTGTCACAATAAAAAGTAACGACAAAAACAAATTTCATACGCAAAATTTGACATTATATTAATTGAATATTAAATAGGATTTTCTGAGTCATTACAACATGGGTACTTGGAGCCTTTACCTTTATCTCCATCCTTTGCAAGTCATACAAAATGGGCCTTTATGTTGACGATATCGCACTCGTACCCACATATGATCTTCTACTTAATGCGTCAGCTACTACGTTCGCTTTTCTAGGATGGTATTGGATGGTATGATCGTATTCTTTCAACAACTCGAGCCAACGTCGTAGCCGCATTTGAGTTCCTTTTGGGTGAAGAAACATTTAAGGCTCTTATGATCCGTATAAATCTTCACTTTCTCCCCATACAGGTAGTGTATCCAGATCTTCAATACGAAAACGACTGCTGCCAACTTCAGATCATGAGTAGGATAATTCCTCTCATATTCTTTGAGTTATCGCGAGGCATAGGCTATGACTTTCCCATGTTACATGAGAACACATCCTAGCCCTTTGCCTGAAGCATCGCTATAGATAACAAATCCATCTGAACCACACAGTATTGTCAGAACAGGTGCCGAAATGAGTCTCCTCTTAAGCTCTTGGAAACTCTTCTCGCATTCCTCGCTCCATACAAATTTTGTATCTTTCCAAGTCAACTGAGTTAACAGAGTAGCGATTTTAGAAAATTCTTCCACGAATCTCCGACAATAACCAGCTAAGCCCAGAAAGCTAAGTACTTTGGTCACCGACTTCGGTTGCTCCCAACTTTGTATGGCTTCAATCTTCGCCTGGTCAACAGATACTCCATATTTTGACACCACGTGCCCAAGGAATGCTACTTCCTCAAGCCAGAACCCGCATTTCTTCAGCTTAGCATATAGCTTGTTATTGCGAAGCCTTTGAGGTACTAGCTTCAAATGGTGCTCATGATCTTTATGGCTTTTGGAATAGATGAGGATGTCATCAATAAAGACAACAACGAACTGATTCAAATATTCCTTGAACACACGGTTCATCATATCCATAAAAGTAGCAAGAGCATTAGTCAATCCAAAAGACATGACTAAGAATTCATAATGCCCGTACCGAGTTTTGAAGGCAATCTTCGAAATATCCTCAGTTTTAATCTTCAGCTGATGATATCCATAATGAAGATCGATCTTTAAAAAGAATTGTGCTCCTTGCAACTGGTCGAACAGGTCATCAATGTGAGGTATCGGATACCTATTCTTGATGGTGACATGGTTCAATTTTCGGTAGTCAATACAAAGTCACATACTCCCGTCTTTCTTCTTTACGAATAAAATAGGAGCACCCCAAGGAGATGTACTAGGACGAATAAAACCGATGTCTAACAACTCCTATAGTTGGACCTTTAACTCCTGAAGTTCAATAGGAGCCATTCGATATGGGTTTTTAGAAATGAGTTTTGTACCAGGTTCAATGTCAATAAAGAATTCAACTTCACGTTCTGGGGGTAGAACAGGAAGTTCTTCAGGAAATTCACTAACAATAGAAATATTATTCAAATCTGACTTATTTTTGTTCAAGTCCGTGACATGGGCTAAGAAAGCTTGACATCCGTTTTTCAATAAACGAATGGCTTTATGGCTTGATATGACAGTGATTGACTTTAATGGTTTGGTTGCTCGAATTCGCATAACAGATTGGTTAGGAATATGAAAATTAATAACCTTACGAAAACAATCAATTTTGGAATGATGAATAGTTAACCAATCAATCTCTAAAATCACATCAAATGCAAGTATTTTTAAAGAAATAAGATCGACAGGTAATGTGATGGTACCAACTTAGATCAAGCAAGATTTATAAACAGTAGATGCAATGAAAGTTTCTCCTAACGGAGTCTCAACAGATAAGTCAAAGTCTAATTTCTCCGGAGTCAAGTTCAAACGTTAAGCACAAGAAGGAGAGATAAAAGAATGGGTAGAACCGGTATCTAATAAGGTATAAACTTCGTAAAAGTTTATGATTAGCTTACCCGTGATCACCTCGTTCGGGTTTCTCGCATTTTGGTCAGTCACGACAAATGCTCTTCCAGGAACCGCTGACTTTGACTTGTTCGAAACAGCTTTCGGAGTCACTATTCCCGCTGGACTTGGTTTCGCTATAAGACAATCTTTAGCTATATGACCTTCCTTTCCACAGTTATAACACACCTTGAATTGTTGTGGTTAGTTTGGGCTGATATGTCCCTCTTTCCCGTATTTGTAACAAACGACCGGTGATTGTTCTCCTCCCCTAGAAACAGTTGATGCTGGTGCTGACGTCTTCACGTTATCATTGTTGTATTCTTGAAATCTCCTCCAGACTCGCTTCTTTTATTTTCATGGCCACGATTACCACCAGAGTGGTTACCGCTTTTGTCTAAATGTTTTCCCCCCCGCTGGTTTTCATTGCTCCGATGACTGCTGCCACCAGTATGACCCTGGTTGTGGTCCCTCGTTTGAACATACTCATTATCTCGCTCTAATAATTGAGCCCTGTTTACAACATCTGAATATAAAGAAAATTTATGAGAGATAAGATATTGCCGAATCTCGGGTTTAAGACCTCTCAGAAACATCCTCGTCATACGTTTCTCATTCTCTACTAAATGAGGTGCAAACCTGGATAACTCTGCGAACTTAGCCGCATACTGAGACACAGTCATGTTTTTTTGTTCTAGTCTGATAAACTCTACCTCCTTCATATGACGAATACTTTCAGGAAAGTACTTATCATTGAACAGTTTCTGAAATATTTCCCAAGACATGTTGAATGCGGCGGGCTGGGTACGCTTCACAGATTTCCACCAGTAATCTGCCTCACCACGGAACATAAAGGTGGCGAATGGAACCCATGTCTCCGCCTTGATCGGATCCGGCTTTCTCACAAATTCTGGTGGTCCCAACTCTTTGAATTGCTTGAATGTGACAAGCCGCGCGTTGCTATCATTTCCACCCGTATTTTGTACACGAGTCTCCCTCGTCTGATTTTGCATGAACTGCAAAAAGCTTCTAAACATTCCATCATTCATCATTTGTTCGGTAGTATTGTTTACAGGAGGAATATTGCCTTCCTGTTGCACGTTCCCCTAGTTGGTGATTAAAGGTGTCTTCACTGTCTCATTCACTCCATTGTTAACATTCTCCGCTGCCATTCTCAAATACTGCCATAAAACAAGGGTTAATTAACAATTTAACATATCTCATATTAACCATATGCTTTGACTAACCAACCAAATAAGCTTAGGTATAACACACTAGCGAAGGATTACACGTCTCTCCCCTCCTAGTTCTATTCCCCGATCTCCGCCAGAGACCATAACCCTAAGCTTTGATACCAACTGTGACGTCCCCAAAATAGGTATACATCACCTATTCTGAGTCACCAAATATATGGTACAGAAACAACTACAACATCATTGCTATAATTGTCGTGCAAAATACGACAACACATAAACTGTGAGTTTAAATTCAAATATTGTCTTATAGACAATATCCACACTCAAATAAGTTCTCATTACAATTATTGAAACACTATTTTACAAAATAGTGAGGACTGCTAACACAACTGACTGGAAACATCACTCCACACCCCGACTAGTTCCCGCTATATTCTCGCCTCCTGAGAAAAATGGAACAAAAAGGAAAAGGGTGAGCTCAACTAGCCCAGTAAAGAATATTATGACTAAGATAATATACAACAAATTATCATTAGTCTTCAACAGGAAAAAATATGATAGAATATAATAGATAACAAGTTTTAGATCAACAGCTGCAGCGGAAACAGCAATCTATTAGAAGAGTCAAGTAGAGAATGAATTCTACTATTTTCTAAGATTTAAAAGTCCATCATCAATATCTTCTCCCTATAACATCAATTAATATACATCTTGAATCAAATATTCATTTTTGCACTACAGGCCAAAGATATTCATTTGTATCACTAGTTGGTCATGTTCATCTAAACACCTGTTCATCTTTACACTACGGGCCAAAGATATTCATCAGTTAATCATTCATCTTTTCACTACAGGCCAAAGATATTCAATAATATCATCATTTAGGACTGAGGATGATGAAATATATTTTAAAGAAATGAATCTAGTGAGATAAAAGGACAAAGATTAGATATTCGTACTTTAGATAATCCAAGTTCAAAAACGCTCCATAATAAACTATAGTGGAGTAAAATTCAAGAATGAATATCAAAACATGGATACAATCAAAGATAGTAATCATAATAGACATCTTGAACAAAGAAGAGAAAATTTTATTTTTTCTGTGAATAGTGTCGTATTCGTGAATAGTGTCGTATACGTGAATAGTAACTCCGACACAAAAAGGTAGAAATTCCACAATAAAATTCATATCAATATTTCGGCATAATGATATTGAAGAAAATAATATCATTTATGAAGAAAATAACATCCCTTACCTCAAAAAAATAGTACTTCTGACTGGAATATCGGATGTAATGCCGAAGAAAACTTGCACTGATTAACAACTCTCAAAGTATCTAAATACTCACAAAATATGATCGATAATATATATAGAGAGAAAACTTGTTTCTGATGTGATTTTCAATTCTAACTAAGCACCCTATTTATAGAAAAATGCTAGACGCCAAAGCAGACTAAATAATAAAATAATATTATTTTTCTTTCTTTTCTACGCATGCCATTTTGGAAAGCAATCAGCCCATCACATTTGAAAATTTTTTCCAGCACGTGTTTTCATAAAAACAAAAGTGAGTCTCACCCATAATTTTAATAAAAACATTTAATTTTTGAAAATTCAATAATTCATAATAAATAGCTCTTTTATCAGAAAAATTCAAATATCATGTCCTTTCCATAGAAAATTTAATTATCTACAACTTTGTAGAAGAAAGTTTTTCCAAATTCCAAACAGAAAATGCCTAAAATTCACATACGAACGATTTTTAATACCTCCATTCTAACAAAATACTGATAACGCACCTCATCATTAACTTCTTCATTTATATTCACACAAAATAAATATTTCCATATCCACACTCAAATAAGTCCTCATTACAATTATTAAAATACTATTTTACAAAATAGTGAGGACTACTAACACAACTGACTAGAAACATCACTCCACTCCCCGACTAGTTCCCGCTATATTCTCGCCTCCTGAGAAAAATGGAACAAAAAAGAAAAGGGTGAGCTTAACTAGCCCAGTAAAAAATATTATGACTAAGATAATATACAACAAATTATTATTAGTTTTCAACAGGAAAAAATCTGATAGAATATAATAGACAACAAGTTTTAGATCAACAACTGCAGTGGAAACATCAATCCATTAGAAGAGTCAAGTAGAGAATGAATTCTACTATCTTCTAAGATTTAAAAGTCCATCATCAATATTTTATCCCTGTAACATCAATCAGTATACATGTGACAACCCCAAAATAGGTTCATTCCATCCAACCTATTCTGAGTCGCCAAATACATGGTACAGAAAATAACTACAACTTTATTACAACAATTGTCGTGTAAAATACAACAACACATATGCTATGAGTTTGGATACAAATATATACCAAATGTGACTCATGTTCCAACCGTGGACATCACCTCACAATAACACCTTACATAAAGGTATAGTCAAAAACTGTTTTAGAAATTAGAATCTTTGGGAAGTGCTCAAGAAAACCTTCGTACATGGGAGGCCACGCATCTAGGTTATGATAGATATCATATGACCACAGAATTATCCTTGGTTGACCCAATAAACCCCAAAGAAAAACGAGAAGATTACTATCATATTCTTCCCAATGGTGAGTCTTCTCTTGACTTATCATTATCTCCACTATCTCTAATTGAGAATTATACTTCAAACAAACACCAAGATTATATAGGTAGTGCCCATAGATATACTCAGCAAGTGGATGAGCACAACCCTGTCTTATGATGACACGAGGTTGTATGTCATTAGACATCTTGTATGATAGTGACAAAACACCCTTCTAACGTTGGGTTCGCCTCACCCTATTTTCTTCACCAAATATAACTACTAAATGATGACCACCGTTCTATTCCCTTGTTACCCCCGCTCGACCCAGCTACACTCTTATTACCTGAAAGGAATTGTGAAGCAAAAGGGTGAGCACAACTAGCTCAGTAAAGAATATCATGACTAAAGATAATTCAATTATCAATAGCCTTCATCAACAATAAATCAGAGATTTAGAACATATGGTAAATGATAAAAATTTCAACCATAGTTGCAGCGGAACGAGCAATCCATTAGAAGAGTCAAATAGACTATAAAGTCTATTATCTTCTCCATGTTAAAAATCCACCAACAATATTTTATCCCTGTAACATCAATCAAAAATTCTGGTCCACAATCATATGAATAACTCATAATCATAACTGTAGTTCTAAATTCCTCTTCTCATCCAGGACGATGATAATTTTCATCACCTATCTTTACCTGAAACATCAAAGATCATGGTTACACCAAATCACATTTCCTGTTCATAATCATACTAATAACTTCATCTTTGCACTACGTCCAAAGATATTCATTTGTATCACCAGTTGGTCATGTTTATCTCAACATCTGTTCATCTTTGCACTACTGGCCAAAGATATTCAACAACATGTCATCTTTGCACTACGGGCCAAAGATATTCATCAACAATTCATCTTTGCACTACAGGCCAAAGATATTCATCAATATTTCATATTTGCACTACAGGCCAAATATATTCATATCTCAAAGAAATATATAATCATTTCAGAATTTATATAAACAATAATTATAACCATGTTGATCAATTCACCTTTGCACTTAAGCTTAAGATATTCAATTATAAATTCAATGGTCATGATCATACCAGTCACAATTCAACTTTGCACTACAGGCCAAAGAGAACCCTAGTCATGATCATACCAATAATCTACCCATCTTTACACTCCAGTAAAAGAGAATTTCAACATCAGGGTTATAAAAATGTTATATATGATGATAAAAATAATATGATCAACATATAGTTTTAATCTCAAGAGTAATATTCGTAACTCATGAATAGTAAATCGTGAATAGTAACTCATGAATAGTAACCCCGACACAAAAGATAGAAATTCCACAATAAAATCCATACCAATATTTCGGTATAATGATATTGAAAGAATAACATTACTTAAATTTATAAACAATTTATTTTAATTGTTTACACTTTACTAATTAATGCATTTAATCATCATAAAATGCCAACTCTTACAATTTCATCATCAATAACCAAAACCCTCATCAAAAATCTGCATATACCTCATATAGGATTCTCAAGCCATAAAATCCTATTTTCCAATTTTCTTTCTTCACAAAACATATTTAATTCATTTACTCATAACTAGACCATTTTCATGAAAAATACCAAATCAGTTCTAAAAATATTTCTTTTCTGGGATTTAGCATAATATAGTCCCATAGTGAACATATATTTTTCTCAGAATTTTTAAAAGTCATTTACTATTTTTCATATGGCCAAAATAGCCGAATATTTAGACATTTATCAAACATTGTACTTTTGTCTAAAAATTCTGAAATTTACAGAGTATACTTCTATTATATACATGTACTCCCAATAAAAATTTCATCAATTTTGGAGTTAACCACAAGGAATTATAAGCGGTTACTTTTAAAATAGTCTTTTCTCATAAAATTCATAACTCTCAATCTATACATCCAAAAATCACCATTTTTGGACACAATCAAGAAAACTCATCAAAATATCATTTCAAATTTTTCTAAAATTTTTGAAGGTCAGAAAAATTACGAAACTGAAAAATATAACAACCCTTAAAATCCCTTACTATCCCTTACAATCCCTTACCTCAAAACAGCAGTACTTTCTGACCGGAATGTAAAGCCGAAGAAAACTTGCACTGAATAGCAACTCTCAAAGTATCTAAATACTCAGAAAATATGCTTCATAATATAGAGAGAGAAAGAGAGAAAGCTTATGTTTCTGGTGTGATTTTCAATTCTAACTTAGCCCTCTATTTATAGGAAAATTTTGGTAGGTTTGACCTGCAACCTGATGGCTTTACCTGCTACTATTCCCATCCACCACATTTGAAATATAATTCAGCATATTTCTTCACCAACCACAAGTGGGGCCCACCAATTCTAGAATTTTCTACCAAAATGATAAACTCCGAAAATTCAACAATTTCTGAACCAGTCATCTCGTAAAATTCATAACAAATCATACGTTCATTTTTAACGGTTCAAAATTTGTGGACATATACTCAACTTATATATGTATAACATATCTAAAAATTACCACGATCCAACGGTCGGATTAAAAATTATAACCCTCGCAAAATATCTCAAAAACCCTGATTTTTAATACCTCCATTCCGACAAAAATACGGATAAAAATTTCAACATTAACTCCTTCATTTTTTAACCACAAAAATATATCCCTCATTTATATCCACATAAAATAAATATTTTCTTATCATATGAATCAATAATTAATTATTCACAAATAATATTACAGAATCACATTTAAGACAACCAGGCCGTTCCCAGGAAAGAGAGGGCTTTCCAATAAGGATTTCTCCTTACTGGCGCGCAATTAGATGACCAAACCTCTCCTTAAACAGAACTTTCTAGACATTACCAATAATGCTATCTAATAATACTATTCAAATAATATGAATTATTGATCTGATAATGGGAAATACTGTGCAGCAACAATTATTGAACAACAATAATACAAAATTTCAACATAGCAATTATTGAATCAATAAAATAAAATATTGAACAGTAATTACTGTAACAATTATTGAGTAGTGCCTTCTTACGTAAGAATCAATAATTTTAAAAATACTGTGCAATACCGTGTGCTACTGTGCAATAACGCGTATTACTGTATTTTAACCACCGGGTATTCCAACAGTGTTAACGGTAACAACTACGCCGTTATTTGTAAAAACTCAAATTTGTCGTTTTCTTCACCCGACAGTTATTCGTTATGGGGCCCACAAATAGCTGCGCCGTCGTACGAATATTCCCCGACAGAAAGAATATTCCACGACCAAACGAATATTCCCCGACAACAATGATTATTTTATAACCACTTGTGTATTTTGAAAATTTTTCACATTTCACCCATAACTTTAACTTTTTATCAATTTAACCATTTACTGAATTGTAATTATAAGAAAAATTAAATACTTTTATTTCATAAAATTCGGGGTCTTACAATACATCTTGAATCAAATATTCATCTTTGCACTATAGGCCAAAGATATTCATTTGTATCACCAGTTGGTCATGTTCATCTAAACACCTGTTCATCTTTGCACTACGGGCCAAAGATATTCATCAGTTAATCATTCATTTTTGTACTACAGGCCAAAAATATTCAATAATATCATCATTTAGGACTGAGGATGATGAAAAATATTTTAAAGAAACAAATCCAGTGAGATAAAAGGACAAAGATTAGGGATTCATACTTTAGATAATCCAAGTTCAAAAATGCTCTATAATAAACCATAGTGGAATAAAATTCAAGAATGAAGATCAAAACATCTTGGACAAAGAAGAGAAAATTTTATTTTTTCTGCTAATAGTGTTGTATTCGTGAATAGTGTCGTATACGTGAATAGTAACCCCGACACAAAAAGGTAGAAATTCCACAATAAAATTTATATCAATATTTCAGCATAATGATATTGAAGGAAATAATATCATTTATAAAGAAAATAACATCCCTTACCTCAAAAGAACAGTACTTCTGACTGGAATATCGGATGTAATGCCGAAAGAAATTTGCACTGATTAGCAACTCTCAAATTATCTAAATACTCACAAAATACACTCGATAATACAGAGAGAGAGAGAGAAAAAAAACTTATTTTTGGTGTGATTTTCAATTCTAACTAAGCACCCTATTTATAAAAAAATGCTAGAACGCCAAAGTAGAATTAATAATAAAATAATATTATTTTTTTCTTTCTTTTCTACGCATGCCATTTTGGAAAGCCATCAGCCGATCACATTTGAAAAAATTTTCCAGCACATGTTTTCATAAAAATAAAAGTGGGTCCCACCCATAATTTTAATAAAAATATTTAATTTCTGAAACTTCAACAATTCATAATAAATAGCTATTTTATCAGAAAAATTCGAATCTCATGTCCTTTTCATAAGAAATTTAATTCTCTACAACTTTGCAGAAGAAAATTTTTCCAAATTCCAAACAGAAAATGCACGAAATTCACATACGTACGATTTTTAATACCTCAATTCTGACAAAATACTGATAACGCACCTCAGCATTAACTTCTTCATTTATATCCACATAAAATAAATATTTCCATATCCATCCACATAGAATAAATATTTTCTTATCATATAAATTAATAATTAATTATTCACAAATAATATTATAGAATCACAATTATGACAACCAGGTCGTTCCCAGGAAAGAGGGGGCTTTCCGATAAGGATTTCTCCTTACTAGCGTGCAATTAGGTGATCAAATCTCTCCTTAGACAGAACTTCCTTAGACATTGTCAATAATGCTATCTAATAATATTATTCAAATAATATGAATTATTGATTTGATAATGAAAAATATTGTGCAGTGACAATTATTGAAATAACAATAATATAAAATATTAACATAGCAATTATTGAATCAATAAAATAAAATATTGAACAATAATTACTGTAACAATTATTAAGTAGTGCCTTCTTACGTAAGAATCAATAATTTAAAAATACTGTGCAATACCGTGTGCTATTGTGTAACCACGCGTATTACTGTAATTTAACCACCGGGTATTCCATCAGTGTTAACGGTAACAACTACACCGTTATTTGTAAAAACTCAAGCTTATCATTTTTTTCATTCGACCGTTTTCTGTTATGGGGCCCACAAATGGCTGCACCATCATACGAATATTTCCCGACATCAAGAATATTTCATGACCAAACGAATATTCCCCGACAACAATGAATATTTTATAACCACTTGCTTATTTTGCAAAATTTACACATTTCACCCATAACCAAAGCATTATATCAAATTAACACCTTATTATTCAAAATAATAATTAGAGGAAATTCGATTTTATTTATGAATAAGTTGGGGTCATACACCTTCTTGCACTTTCTTCTTCATACGCATAAGCTCCAGGTCCGTAGCTTGAGCAGCTTTAACTTTATCGATTAAAGTCGGTTCTACTCGTATATTTGCCATCATCACGTGGGTCCTTGGAGTCTTTATCTCTATTTCCATCTTTTGCAAGTCATACAAAATGGGCCTTTGCGTTGACAATATCGCACTCGTACCCGCATATAATCTTCTACTCAATGCGTCAGGTACCACGTTAGCTTTTTCGGGGTGGTATTGAATTGTATGATCGTAATCTTTCAACAACTCAAGCCAATGTTGTTGCCGCATGTTGAGTTCCTTTTGTGTGAAGAAATATTTGAGGCTTTTATGACCTGTATAGATCTCCATTTTCTCTCCATACAGGTAATGCCTCCAGATCTTTAGTGCAAAAACGACAGCTGTCAACTTTAGATCATGAGTAGGATAATTCTTCTCATATTCTTTGAGTTGTCGTGAGGCATAGGCTATGACTTTTCCATGTAGCATGAGAATACATCCTAACCATCTGCCTGAAGCATCGCTGTAGATGACAAATCCCTCCGAACCAGATGGTATTATCAGAAAAGGTTCTGAAATGAGTCTCCTCTTGAGTTCTTGAAAACTCTTCTCACATGCCTCGTTCCAACCAAATTTTATATCTTTTTCGAGTCAGTTGAGTTAATGGAGTAGCGATTCGAGAAAATCCTTCCATGAATCTCCCGATAATAACCAATTAAGCCCAGAAAGCTACGTACTTCGGTCACTGACTTAGGTTGCTCCCAGCTTTGAATTGCTTCAATCTTTATTGGGTCAACAGATATTCTATGATTGGATATTACGTGCCCAAGGAATGTTACTTCCTCAAGCCAGAACTCGCATTTCTTCAACTTGGCATATAATTTGTTCTCACGAAGCTTTTGTAGTATCAGCCTCAAGTGTTGCTCATGATCTTCACGACTTTTGGAGTAAATGAGAATGTCATCAATAAAGACAACCACGAAATGATCCAAATATTCCTTGAATACTCAGTTTATCATATCTATGAAGGCAGCAGGAGCACTAGTCAATCCAAAAGACATAACTAGGAATTCATAATGCCCGTATCGTGTTTTAAAAGCAGTCTTTGGAATGTCACCAGCTTTAATCTTTAAATAGAGATATCCAGAACGAAGATCGATCTTTGAAAAGAATTTGGCACCTTGCAACTGGTCAAACAGGTCATCAATGCGAGGTAACGGATATCTATTCTTGATGGTGACATGGTTCAACTCCCGATAATCAATACAAAGTCACATACTCCCATCTTTCTTCTTCACGAATAGAACAG
The DNA here is from genome assembly GCA_016801055.1 of Panax notoginseng. Classification (NCBI taxonomy): domain Eukaryota; kingdom Viridiplantae; phylum Streptophyta; class Magnoliopsida; order Apiales; family Araliaceae; genus Panax; species Panax notoginseng. The sequence continues at coordinate 35,873,923 of CM029014.1, read as the reverse complement.
GAGTACCCTAAGGAGACGTACTAGGTCGAATGAAACCGATGTCTAATAATTCCTGTAGTTGGGTTTTTAACTCCTGAAGTTCAATAAGAGCCATTCGATATAGGGCTTTGGAAATGGGTTTTGTACCGGGTTCAAGATCGATACAAAATTCGATTTCACGCTCTAGGGGTAGGCCAGTAAGTTCTTCAGGGAATACGTCAGGAAATTTATTAACAATCGAAATATCATTTGTGACACACTCAAATCCGATACTTCTATTTCCACAGGATTTGGTGTTCACTGTACAAACATCATTCATCTATCTACCCATAAATAAATGCAAACCATGCAATAGATAGAAATAATAATAAATCTCCCCTTATGGGGTTACATCAACTGCATAATAATTAAATCCCAGGTTACTCTAACCTTAAATCATCTGTGCGAAAACATAAATAAATAAGTCTTAAGTAACATCAATTCTAATTATCATTACATAACCACATAAATAATCAATCTTCATTACTTGCTAAGCTTGCCCTTGCCTTTACCAGTGGAAGGTTCGTCTGCTCTTTCGTTCTTAACTGCAATGTTATTATTACGCAAGAGTGAGCACGATTGCCCACAAGTATAACAATATAACAATGAATAATAACATGCGAGAAAAATAATAACTTCGAATATAAAAGCTCAACTTTTGAATCATGAATGGGTAATAAGAATCAAAAGAAATTTCTGAGAGTCATAAGACATTGAACTATGTCCTAGGTTGTAAAGGGTTATACTTGAAACCTTTAATAGTCATAAGACTATGGACATTTCTTCTCGTACTTAGGGGGATCAGCCCTTAGTACCATACTGTGCACAATATCTTAACGCTAAAGCGTAAATAATCCCCTATACAGGGTTGTTCATCTCAGTTTGACATTCGAGTCCGCACCAAAGGAAGTTTGGTTTGGATAATTCATCAAGGGTTCTGAAATTTAGAACGCTCATCAACTATGGACTAGTCGAATCGATAAGGGTTTGCTAGTCTAACAAGGTTTAACAATAATTGATAACTTAACTTGAATAGAATCTCAAAAGGTATACAATGGAATAAATATTGTATAACAACATCATGCTTGAAAGATTTATAAACTTTAATATACAAAACAGAATTGATCAATAATAATGAGAACTTGTTCAATGTAGAAAGGTGAATTAATCAACTTATATAACGATAACAAGTAGGGTTAGGAAACTTGCCTCGTGCGATGATTACACTTTAACTAAACTCGTTCTTTGATTTAAATCCTACATATCAATTATGTTCACAATACCAGTCAATTACAATGTACTAAACATCATAAGTTATTATTTGTCTAATCTCGAATTTATGACTATACTTAGTCAATTACTATACTTATTGTCAAAAATTAGATTTCACGAACAATAAGCTAACTATGCATTCGATCATTCAATTTACACGTAATTGTGTTATGGACATGTTAAAAATTTATTTTAACACCTCATTATATGTCTAACAAGTTTTTATGTTCATTACTATAAGTTACTAACACATTGCTAGACTTGAACATTAAAAAAAATATTTTCTGGACATTCTGCTAAGTGGCGCTGCGGCGCCACTTTTGTACTTTAGTCTTGGTGCTGCGGCGCCGTGGCGCTGCGGCCTTGTACTTGCCGCTGCGGCGCGAGAAATGAACTGGGAGTTGGCGCCACGACGCGAAATCCCAGACTCTGAATTTTCAGTTCGCGAAGAACACAGAATTCAGCGAAATCAACACTTCTTAAACACTAATTTCACCAAATTACACATACCCGCATGTTATAATTCATATATAATCATTACCCAATAATTATAGAATGATTTTAACCCATTAAAACATATAATCACAGAATTAAAATATATAAATTTCACTGTTCTTTGTGTTCTTGAAGGTTTTGAACAAAAACCATGAAAATTAATACTACGGATTCGTTATAAGGCCAAATCCAACCATTTAAACTTTGGTCTCTTCGTAATAACATGCATAATAAAATAAGAGTGTAAATTTTACGAAAATATTTATGTTTGACATACTAAAATCACGTATAAGGCCATATGGTCATAACCCAAACTCTGTAAATTTTGAAATAACAAGCCATCGTATAACGACATGTTTTATGATACTGATGATATGGTCTACATAACAAATATATAATCAAATACGATTTGATATGACATAACACATATACAATCCATAATCATTACTCCTATCCCAATTATAGAGGTTTTACAGTATGAAAGAAAGCTATTTTCATAAAACTCAAATAACGTAAAAAAATAGAATTTGGGAAGGAGGAGATTACCCTGAAGAGTATAATTTAGTAGGCTTAGATTCTTCACTCTCAATTCTCTTTCACAGACTCACAATTTCTCTCTGACAAACTCTCTCTGATTTTCTCTCTGTGATGTTTTATCAGACTTAGTAAAATAAAGAAGAAGAGAAGAGAATACACATAATAAGAATCGACTGACGCGCACTATGGTCACTAACCCATCATGGGTTAACTACCCATAACTCCCCCTAAGGCCATGTTTGGCTAGATTAATAGATTACAAAACCATTTAATTTAATAAAGCATTTACAATATAGTTTAAATCATGTCACACCCAATTCAAATATCTTATTTAATTTAATATAAATAAAATATAATAACTTCTCATAAATTCACATAGTCATATAATTAATTTTTCTCGTTAATAAATAATGTCAAATTATTAATTCTCTAATTAATAAATTAATTAAAATAACATTAGGCTTATTAAGTATTTTTTTTAATTTAATAAGCTCACATGATTACATACTTGAATAATAAATATTCTCCACATTAATTTAATAAATGTAACACATATAATTAAATTAATCAATCACATTTGCATCAATTAATTATTTAATCTAATAATTAAATCATCGAAAAATATTTATTTAATTCAATAAATATTAAAAATTAATTTACAAAAATCTCGTTCGTCACATCTTTCCCCCTTTAAAAGAATTCTGTCCCCAGAATCACGACTCAATAAATTCGACCCTTTACATTCTCCCCCCTTACAAAGATTCTGTCCCCAGAATCGCTTACACATAATCTAAGTAAATAAATGAGGATAATTCTGCATCATATTCTCTTCGAGTTCCCACGTAGCTTCTTCAGCGTTGTGATTCCTCCAAATTACCTTAACAGAAGGTGTTACTTTATTTCTCAGAATTTGTTCTTTTCGGTCGATAATTTGAACATGAATTTCTTCGTAAGATAAGTCTTTGACGAAATCTAGGGGTTCGTATTCAATTACATGCTTGTAATCGGGTTTGTAGGGTCGTAAAACTGAAACATGGAAGACGTTGTGGACATTCTCTAGAGCTGGAGGTAAGGCTACCTCATAAACAACTTCTCCGATTCTTCTCAGAACTTCGAAGGGTCCAATGAATCTTGGGCTTAATTTTCCTTTCTTTCCAAACCTGATCTTTCCCTTCCAGGGAGAGGCCTTTAAGAACACATAACTGCCTAGTTCGAACTCAATATTTTTACGGTGTGGATCTGCGTACTTCTTCTGCCTATCTTGAGCTATTTTCAGTCGTACTCGGATCACTTTAACTATTTTTACAGTCTGTTGTACCAATTTTAGCCCTAGCAATTGTCTTTCGCCGACTTCATCCCAGTAAAGCGGAGTTCTGCACTTTCTGCCGTATAACGCTTCATAAGGTGGCATTCAAATACTAGCGTGGTAACTGTTGTTGTAACTGAACTCTACGAGCAGTAGATGATCATCCCAATTTCCTTTAAAGTCCATTATACAAGCTCTTAACATATCTTCCAATGTCTGAATTGTTCTTTCACTATGTCCATCTGTCTGAGGGTGATATGCCATACTCATTCGCAACTGTGTACCCATGCATTCTTGTAGGCATTTTCAGAAGTTCGACGTAAAACGCGGATCCCTATTGGAAACGATTGACACTGGCACTCTGTGCCTCGAAACAATCTCTTTTACATATAACTTTGCCAACTGATCTACGTTGAATCTGATTTTGATCGGAAGGAAGTGTGCGGATTTCGTTAGTCGGTCAACGATAACCCATACTGCGTCGTAGCCTTTTTGAGTCGTCGGAAGGCCAACCACGAAGTCCATTGTAATATGTTCCCATTTCCATTCTAGGATTTCCAAAGGTTAAAGCAATCCAGTTGGTCTCTGATGTTCTGCTTTAACTTTCTGACAGGTCAGACACTTGGCAACACATTCTGCAACATCACGTTTCAAATTCGGCCACCAGAAATGTTGTCGAAGATCTTGGTATATCTTGGTACTACCAGGGTGAATCGAATATCTTGAACTATGAGCCTCGCTTAAAAGGTCTTCCTTAATGTCTGTTATTAGCAGTACCCAAATTCTGTTCTCGAATCTCAGTATTCCTTCCTTATCCATCTTAAATCTCGGTTCGATTCCTTCAGATATCCTCCTTATCACCTTTTTGCATTCATCGTTCTGAAGTTAAGCCTCCTTAACTTTATCTAGTAGGGTTATACCAGATTGCATCTAAAATAGCTTCTCATCAATCTCCATAGGATACTTCACTTCTAACTCCAGTTTCTCCATTTTTGAAATTAGCTCCTCCTGAGCGGTCAACATCATCAACTTCCCCCGACCCTTTCTACTTAAGGCGTCGGCAACCACGTTTACCTTACCCGGATGGTATAAAAGCTCACAGTCGTAGTCCTTAATTAACTCCAACCACCTTCTTTGGCGCATATTCAATTCTTTCTATGTAAAAATATATTTCAGACTCTTGTGGTCTGTATATATTTCACACTTCTCCCCGTAGAGATAGTGCCTCCAAATTTTCAAAGCGAAAACCACTGCAGCTAACTCCAAGTCGTGGGTCGGATACCCCTTCTCGTAATCTTTTAGTTGTCGTGACGCATACGCAATGACTCTACCGTTCTGCATAAGCACACAACCAAGTCCCTTATGCGACACATCACTATAAACCACAAAATTTCCTGTATCGTCTGGAAGAGACAATACAGGTGCTGAACTCAACCTCTTTTTCAATTCTTGAAAGCTTTCCTCACACTTCTTCGTCCAAACAAATTTCACAGCTTTTCGAGTCAAATTCGTTAACGGAGTTGCGATCTTGGAAAAGTCCTGAATGAACCTTCTGTAATAACCTGCCAATCCAAGAAAACTTCTTACTTCTGACGGCGTCTTCGACTGATCCCAGTTAATCAGAGCTTCAACCTTGGAGGGATCCACCGAAATTCCGTCCCTATCGATTACATGTCCAAGAAATTATACTCGTTCGATCCAGAATTTGCATTTCGAAAACTTGGCATACAACTTCTCTTTTCTCAACACTTCCAACACTAATCTCAAATGCTCTTCATGTTCTTCCTTGGTTTTTGAATATACCAAAATATCATCTATAAATACCACTACGAACTTGTCCAAAAATGGCTTGAACACACCATTCATTAGTCCCATAAATGCTGCAGGAGCATTCGTTAAACCAAATGACATTACTAAAAATTCGTAGGACCATATCGTGTTCTGAATGCTGTCTTTGGTACATCCTCTGGTCTCACCTTCAGTTGATGATAACCACTCCTCAAGTATATTTTGGAAAAGTATTTCGCTCCCTTCAATTAATCAAACAGATCATCGATCCTCGGTAATGGATATCTATTCTTAATCGTGACCTTATTCAGTTCTCTGTAATCAATGCACAGTCGCATCGATCCGTCCTTCTTTTTCACAAACAACACCGGCGCTCCTCACGGCGATGCGCTTGGTTGAATGTACTTCTTATCCACTAATTCTTGTAGTTGGACCATCAGTTCTTTCATCTCTACCGGTGCCATTCGGTACGGTGCCTTCGATATTGGAGCCATTCCTGGAGCCAAATCGATCACGAATTCAACTGCTCTATCTGGAGGAAGTCCCGACAAATCATCCGGAAATACGTCTGCGAAATCTCTCACTACTGGTATCTCATCTATTTTTGGATTCTCTTTACGACTATCGACTATGTAAGCTAGATATCCTACACAGTCTTGTCTTAACGACCTTCTGGCCTGCATCATCGTCAGACAACTCACTTGTCTAGGTGACTTGCTACCATAAAACACAACCTTTGACGGAGTCATAAGGTTAATAAGCTTCTTCTGGAAGTCAATTACCGCCCCATAATTGGATAACCAGTCCATACCCAAAATAACGTCGAATTCCCCAAGTCGAATAGGGATAAGATCTACGTTCGTGATATTACCCTTAATATCCACTCTATAGTTCTTATGCACGTACTTAACATGAATTATTTCTCTATTTGCAATTTCTATATTCATGGGGTATTCTAACTCTTCCTTAGGCAATTCTAAATTCTTAGCAAAGTCATCGGATATAAATGAACAAGTAGCACCCGAATCAAATAATACATAAGCATTAACTCTATTAATCGGAATGATACCTGACACCACATCGCGAGACTGCACTGCATCCTGCACTGTCATGTTGAATGTCCTGGCAGTTGGTCGATTGGTTGCGGTTGGTGCTGCGATAGTCAGAGTGCTTCCACCGGTATTTCCTTTATTTCCTCCTGAACTTGTCCCTCTAGATCCCTTCTTGGGACAGTCCCTTGCCAGATGATCCTTTGAGCCACAAGTGAAATAGGCACCCTTCTTTGGGTTCGGACAGTTTGGTGCTATGTGGCCTTCTTGACCACAGTTGTAGCACACTCGCTTCCCTTTCATGCAAACTCCCAAATGGGCTTTTTCGCAGGTTGGGCACGCTTCGATATTCTTCTTTTTCCCTCCTTGTTGACTTCCAACTGACGAGTTATCCGTCCACTTCCTCTTCTGATTATGGCTACCCCCAGTGCTACTCCCACCAGTCTTGTTATTACCTTCATTCTCACTCTTCTTCTTCTTTTGCTCCTGATTATACTTCGTTACTGCATCACTTCCACCCTCAGCGAGTATAGCTTTCTCTAGTACGGCGAATGTCTTCAACTGAAACATCGACACCTTACTATACAACCACGGCTTCAGTCCTTGTTCGAAACGTCTTGCCTTCCTCTCATCGGTATGCACTTGATATGTGGCGAACATTGCCAACTCGTTGAATCTAGCCGCATAATCTGATACAGACATATTCCCTTGCTTCGATTCCAGAAACTGAACCTCCAATTGGTTCTGCGAGGTAGTCGGGAAATACATCTCAAAAAACATCTCCTCGAACCTCTCCCAGGTAATCATACCTTCTCCTCCACGGACCTTGTTTGCTTGCCACCAAAAAATGGCTTTAGATTTCAGCATAAACGTTGCAAAAGCGGTCTTCTGGTCCTCTCTGACTCTTGCGACCTCAAAAACCTTCTCCATCTCCATAACCCAAGTCTGAGCTTCGATCGGGTTCATGGATCCTTTAAACTCTGGCGGTCCCACCGTCTTAAAATCCTTGAATGAAGTATTCGGTGGAGCTTGAAGTTGATTATTCATTGCTCCAGCTAGAAGGTTCACTAATTGTTGGACGGGATTAGCATTGGCATTATTATTATTATTCGTTGACACTTCCTGAGCTGGTTGACAGTTTTGTCTTCTTCTCGGCGGCATATTTCTGTTAAGAATATACGCTTATTAGGTCTTTATTAAATTCTCTAAATAGTTAAGGCTTAACTAGAACAATTTAACATAATCACTTAACACATTATCTCAAACAACTTGATATATTTATTCAAATCAAAAGTTTTAACATCAAATGATAGCATCACTGCTATTTACATCAATTATCCCGAGATAAAGAATCTACAGGATTTAAAACATCAAAATATTCATTCGTTCATAAACACGTCTGAATTTACATCTAAAACTAGATAAGTTTTTCACATAATTAAACAAACACTATCACTGCCTGTTAAGGCACCAAATAGCCTTGCTATGTTCCTCTTCTATGTGCGAGACATCGTTCTGCGATCCAGCATGCACGATGGTAGACCTTCAAACTGGATTGGGTACCTCAAAACTCGATCCTGGGCTTCATCCATTGTGTTATTAAGTGTAGAGTATGCCTCTCCAAGCTTAGCCTTCTTTACACGACAATCCCTTTCTGCAAGATCAGCACGACGTGATTCTCGTACCCAGCCCTCCTCTGCTATGGCAAGCCTCTCTGAGCTCTCTTTCAGATCCTTCTTCAACTTTTCTATTTCTGCGGACTTATCCTCGGTTTGACCCTTCTCGTGAACTAGATCCCACTCCACGTTTCCCAAACGTGTGTGAAGAGTCACAATCTCCCTATCCCTCTGCTCAAGAGTAATTTGCTGACTAATCGCCCGCTCAGTCAAATCCTGGACAGTGTCCTGCAACTCTATGTTACGATCATAAAGTGCATCATACATCTCAGCATCAATGGAGTTCAGTGGGAACTCCTCTTCTTCCACTTCCTCCTCAGGATCCTCTTCTGGATCAGTCTCAGGCACATGCTCCTGACCAACAACTGTGATCAACGGAGATGGCTCCCTCTGAATCAACTGCTCCCTGACAATATGAATGTCACGGGGATCCTCCTCAATAGGCACTCGGGGTTCCTCCTCCCCAACTCGACTAGCTCCTCCAACATCTGACATCCTGACAACATAATTTTAAGTTTTAGTTATTAAGTCATACTAGTGAGCACATACTTTAACACATAAGCACATAAAGTCTTTTATTATCTTTAATGAATTAAGAATTCATTTTTTAGAACTCGATAAGAGTTTTCCTTCACTATGTTCTTCCTATAAGGCTATTACCTAAGGTTGTTCCCCCACCTAAGGTTCATAACCTACAGCTTTGATACCAACCTGTGACACCCCCAAATTCGGTACTTCCATTTTCACAGAATTTGGTGTTCACTGTACAAACAACATTCATCTATCTACCCATAAATAAATGCAAGCCATGGAATAGATAGAAATAATAATAAATCTCCCCTTATGGGGTTACATCAACTGCATAATAATTAAATCCCAGGTTACTCTAACCTTAAATCATCTGTGCGGAAACATAAACAAATAAGTCTTAAGTAACATCAATTCTAATTATCATTACATAACCACATAAATAATCAATCTTCATTACTTGCTAAGCTTGCCCTTGCCTTTACCAGTGGAAGGTTCGTCTGCTCTTTCGTTCCTAACTGCAATGTTATTATTACGTAAGAGTGAGCACGATTGCCCACAAGTATAACAATATAACAATGAATAATAACATGCGAGAAAAATAATAACTTCGAATATAAAAGCTCAACTTTTGAATCATGAATGGGTAATAAGAATCAAAAGAAATTTCTGAGAGTCATAAGACCTTGAACTATGTCCTAGGTTGTTAAGGGTTATACTTGAAACCTTTAATATTCATAAGACTATGGACATTTCTTCTCGTACTTAGGGGGATCAGCCCTTAGTACCATACTGTGCACAATATCTTAACGCTAAAGCGTAAATAATCCCCTATACAGGGTTGTTCATCTCAGTTTGACATTCGAGTCCGCACCAAAGAAAGTTTGGTTTGGATAATTCATCAAGGGTTCTGAAATTTAGAACGCTCATCAACTATGGACTAGTCGAATCGATAAGGGTTCGCTAGTCTAACAAGGTTTAACAATAATTGATAACTTAACTTGAATAGAATCTCAAAAGGTATACAATGGAATAAATATTGTATAACAGCATCATGCTTGAAAGATTTATAAACTTTAATATACAAAACAGACTTGATCAATAATAATGAGGACTTGTTCAATGTAGAAAGGTGAATTAATCAACTTATATAACGATAACAAGTAGTGTTAGGAAACTTGCCTCGTGCGATGATTACACTTTAATTAAACTCGTTCTTTGATTTAAATCCTACATATCAATTACGTTCACAATACCAATCAATTACAATGTACTAAACATCATAAGTTATTCTTTGTCTAATCTCGAATTTTTGACTATACTTAGTCAATTACTATACTTGTTGTCAAAAATTAGATTTTACGAACAATAAGCTAACTATGCATTCGATCATTCAATTTACACGTAATTGTGTTATGGACGTGTTAAGAATTTATTTTAACACCTCATTATATGTCTAACAAGTTTTTATGTTCATTACTATAAGTTACTAACATGTTGCTAGACTTGAACATTAAAAAAAACATTTTCTAGACATTCTGCTAAGTGGCGCTGCGGCGCCACTTTTGTACTGAGTCTTGGCGCTGCGGCCTAGTACTTGGCGCTGCGGCGCGAGAAATGAACTAGGAGTTGGCGCCGCGGTGCGAAACCCTAGACTCTGAATTTCCAGTTCGCGAAGAACACAAAATTCAGCGAAATCAACACTTCTTAAACACTAATTTCACCAAATTACACATACCCACATGTTATAATTCATATATAATCATTACCCAACAATTATAGAATGATTTTAACCCATTAAAACATATAATCACAGAATTAAAATATATAAATTTCACTGTTCTTTGTGTTCTTGAAGGTTTTGAACAAAAACCATGAAAATTAATATTATAGATTCGTTATAAGGCCAAATCCAACCATTTAAACTTTGGTCTCTTTGTAATAACATGCATAATAAAATAAGAGTGTAACTTTTACGAAAATGTTTATGTTTGACATACTAAAATCACGTATAAGGCCATATGGCCATAACCCAAACTCTGTAAATTTTGAAATAACAAGCCATCGTATAACGACATGTTTTATGATACTGATGATATGGTCTACATAACAAATATATAATCAAATACGATTTGATATGACATAACACATATACAATTCATAATCATTACTCCTATCCCAATTATAGAGGTTTTACAGTATGAAAGAAAGTCATTTTTATAAAACTCAAATAACGTAAAAAAATAGAATTTGGGAAGGAGGATTTTACCCTGAAGAGTATAATTTAGTAGGCTTAGATTCCTCACTCTCAATTCTCTTTCACAAACTCACAATTTCTCTCTGACAAACTCTCTCTGATTTTCTCTCTGTGATGTTTTATTAGACTTAGTAAAATAATGAAGAAGAGAAAAGAGAATACGCATAATAAGAATCGACTGACGCGCACTATGGTCAGTTACCCATCATGGGTTCACTGCCCATAACTCCCCCTAAGGCCATGTTTGGCTAGATTAATAGATTATAAAATCATTTAATTTAATAAAGTCTTTACAATATAGTTTAAATCATGTCACACCCAATTTAAATATCTTATTTAATTTAATATAAATAAAATATAATAATTTCTCATAAATTCACATAGTCATATAATTAATTTTTCTCGTTAATAAATAATGTCAAATTATTAACTCTCTAATTAATAAATTAATTAAAATAACATTAGGCTTATTAAGTATTTCTTTTAATTCAATAAGCTCACATAATTACATACTTGAATAATAAATATTCTCCACATTAATTTAATAAATGTAACACATATAATTAAATTAATCAATCACATTTGCATCAATTAATTATTTAATCTAATAATGAAATCATCGAAAAATATTTATTTAATTCAATAAATATTAAAAATTAATTTACAAAAATCTCGTTCGTCACATCATTCACGTCTGACGTATTTTTGTTTAAATCTATGACATGGGCTAAGAAAGCTTAACATCCGTTTTCAATAAATGAATAGCTTTATGGCTTGATATGACATTGATTGACTTTAGTAGTTTGGTTGCTTAAATTCGCATAATAGGTTGGTTAGGAATATGAAAGCTAACAACCTTATGAAAACAATCAATTTTTACATGATGAGTAGTTAACCAATCAATCCCTGAAATCACATCAAATGCAAGAAATTTTAAGAAAATAAGATCGACAGGTAATGTGAGGGTACCGATTTGAACCAAACAAAACTTATAAACAGTGGATGTAATGAAGGTTTCTCCCAACGGAGTTTCAACAGATAAGTCAAAGTCTAATTTCTCTGGAGTTAAATTTAAACGTTGAGTGCAAGTAGGAGAAATAAAAGAATTGGTAGAACCGATATCAAATAAGGTATAGACTTCGCTAGAGTTTATGATTAGCTTACCCGTGATAACCTCGTTCAGATTCTTCGCTTTTTGGGAGGTTACGACAAACGCTCTCCCTTGAACTACCGGCTTTGACTTCTCTGGGACGACCTTTGGTGCCTCCATCCCCACTGTACTTGACTTCACTGCACGATAACTTTGGGCTAGGTGACCTTTTCTTTCATAATTGTAACATGCTTTGGACTGATGTATAAAGTTTGGACTGATGTGTCCCTCCCCTCCACATTTATAACGTACAATCGGTGGTCGATCTCCTTCCTTAATAATGGTTACTGGTGCTGACGTCTTTCCATTATTATTGAACCTCCTCTTCTTGAAATTTCCACTTCTATTGTCTTAGCTATGACTACCACCGAAGTGGTTACCATTTCTGGCATGTTAATTCCTTTCACGTTTATTGTCATCGCTTCGATGACTGTTACCACTCGTATTATTATTTTGTCGGCTGCTCTCTCTTGGTTGGGTTGACTCGTTATCGCGCTCTAATAACTAAGTCCTATTTATAATATTTGAATACAAACACAGTTTGTGAGAAATTAGGTATTGACATATCTCAGGTTTCAAACCTCTTAGAAACATCCGCATCATTCTCTCCTCATTATCAACCAAGTGGGACGTAAACCGGGATAACTCGGCAAACTTAGCTTCGTACTACGACACGGTCATATTATTTTGCTCCAGCTTGATGAACTCTACCTCCTTTATGTGACGAATACTTTCGAAAAAGTACTTGTCGTTGAACAGTTCTTGGAACTTCTCCCTAGACATCTTCAGTGCGGCAGGTTGAGTACGCTTTACAGATTCCCACCAGTAATCTGTCTCACCTCGTAACATGAAGGTGGCAAAGGGAACCTTTTGCTCCTCGGAGCATCCCAAGACATCAAATATCTTGATGATCTACTTTATCCACGTCTCCGCCTTAAGTGGTTTTGACTCTCCCAAAAACTCCGGTGGTCCTAGCTCCTTAAACTGCTTAGCGGTGACCACCCGAGAGTTGCCAGTGTTTCTACCTGTATTTTGAATAGGAGCCATTCTCGCCTGATGTTGCCTGAATTGCATAAAGCCTCTGAACATCCCATCGTTCATCATTTGGTTGGTGTTGTTATTCACATGAGGATTATTGCCTTCCTGATGCACATTATCCTGGTTATTGATATGAGGTGACTCCGCGATCTCCTGTGCTCCATTGCTTATCTCAATATTTTTAGATGCCATTTTCAAATACTGCCACAAAATAAAGGTTAATTGACATACCACATATTATCCCTATATTCTAACCGACCAATTAAATAACAAATAAACTTAGGTAGGTCATACTAGCGAAGGAATTACCCGTCTCTCCCCTCCTAGTTCTAGTCTCACATCTTAGCCAGGGATCATATCCCTAAGCTTTAATACCAACTCCGACTTCCCCAAAATAGGTATACATCACCCATCTTGGGTCGCCAAATACATGGTACATAATTTAAATACACACTTAATTAATACAAATGTCATGTAAAATTAAATACGACAAAACATAGCTGAGTTTTTACACAAATATTGCCTCATAGACAATATATAAACTCAAATTCAATCATCGTTACATTTATTATCACAAAAAATAGTGAGGACTACTAAAACAACTATCTCGGACCATCACTCCATTTCCCGACTAGTCCCGGCTACGTTCTCATTTCCTGAAGAGAACAATGAAAGCAAAAGGGTGAGCTCAACTAGCCCAGTAAGAAATATTATGACTAAGATAATGCAGAATAAATTATCGTTAGCCTTCAACAGTGTTAAACTAATAAAATACAATAAACATCAAGTTTAACTACAGCAGAACAAGCAATTCATTAGAAGAGTCAAGTAAAGCATGATATCTACTATCTTCTATGATTTAAAAAGTTTATCATCAATTTTATCGCTGGGACTCAGCTTAATAAATAGACCACATCATCGAATCATCCCTGCACTACGGGCCAAAGATATTCATTAGTATCACATCCACGAATTATCCCTGCACTACTGGCCAAGGATATTCGTGTAATCATCAATAGTCATGATCAAGCCAACAACTGTCCATCAATGCACTACGGGCCAATGAGGACTTTTATCATTTGTAATATTACAGGTCATGATTATACCGAATTATCCCTGGTCATAATCATGCCAATCAATAGTCCATCTATGCACTATGGGCCAGAGATGACTTTCATCACAATATAAGCATGATGATGATGACAATGATATAAAAAATTCAATTAAATGAACGCAAAGGATAAATTTTAAAGATTTATAATTTAATTTATCTAGAATTCAATAATGTCCAAATTGTTAACATGAGACTGCTTTGTGGAATAAAATTCATAAATAATATCTATGTATCATAAATAATTTGGACAGAAAAGAAATAAATTTTTTGGGTAAATAGTACTCAGGTGAATAGTACCCCGTAAATAGTATTTTGTGAATAGTATCCCGACATGAAAAGTATCCCGAATCCCTGAGTGAATAGTAACCCATGAATAGTATCCCGATATGAAAAGTACCCCGAATTCCTGAGTGAATAATATTCGAGTGAATAGTAACTGAGTAAATAGTAACCCGTAAATAGTATCCCGGGTGAAACTATTGATATTTAATAAGAAAGTACAGATCAATATTACAATGATGATACAGAATGAAGCGCAAAATTCAAAGATATTTCACTAATTTCAGGAATTATAGAAGCAATACTTATCATAGTAAGTTTAGATTTAAGAATATGAAAAGAAATAATATACGAAACTGCAAATGAATTTTCACCTGTCATGCGATACTTAATCCGCGTAGACAGGTTATTCTCACATATTAAAGGATGAATACGAAAAATAGTATTCCTTATGAATACGAAAGAAATAATACCCCTTACCTTAGTAGTAGACTGGATACTGCAATAGTGAAGCAGCAGAATACTTTTCTTCTTGCTCTCTATAGTTTATCTCTCTATAGTTTCTTTTGTGAGTCTCAGTGAATTGGTGAAAATGAAAGAAGAATTAAGCTTCTATTTATAGGAGAATAGACTAAATAGTAACTGATTCACGAACGATCCAAATTAATTTACTATTAGAACGAACGGCCCATATTGATTACAATTAAAACCACAACCGACGGTCCAGATTTATTTACTTTTAAAACCACCACCGATGGTCCAGATTGATTTATTTTAAAATCACCATCGACGGTCTAGATTTATTTACTATTAAAATCACCACCGACGGTCCAGATTGATTTACTATTAAAATCACCACCGACAGTCCATAAAATTAGTAAATCATCCCATGGAATACTAAGTCAAACTTATAACAAACGTCTCATAACGAATCCCTATATTTATATCAAAAATTGAATAAATATTTACCACAATATTTAACAACCAGATCATTCCCAAGAAAGAGGGGGCTTTTCGATAAGAATTTCTCCTTATTGGCACTCAATTAGGTGACCAAACCTCTCCTCGACAGAACTTTCTAGACATCATCAATATTACAAAAAATAATATAAATAACTTTGTCGTCTCAATTATTGATTTAATAGTAATAAATATTATGTAGATGATACTGTGATAATAATTAAATCAATAATATGAGAGATATTATGCAGTAACTACTGTAGCAATAATTGAATAAATTGAGTGGCTTCTTACGTAAGCATCAATAATCAATACTGTGTGCTACTATGCAATCACGCGTATTACTGTACTTTTACCACCGGATATTTCAACAATTTAACGATAAAACTTTCGTCGTTATTTTTATAAAAAGATATTTCTGTCATTTTCTAACTCTGACAGTTATTCTGTTGTGGGGTCCACTAATGATGGTGTCGTCGTACGAATATTCCCTAACAAAAAGAATATTCCCCGACCAAACGAATATTCCCCGACACAACGAATATTTTATATCAACTTGCTTACTTTGAAACATTTATAAATATTATCCATAACTATAAAATTATATCAAATTCACACCATAATTGTAAGACCCCAACTTTTATGAATAAAGAATAATTTTCTCAAAATATATATTTTTTTATATTATGGTGTGGATTGATATAATGTTATAGTTGTGGGTAATATTTACAAATTTTACAAAGTAAGCAAGTGGTTATATAATGTTCGATTGGTTGGGAAATATTTATTTTAACAGAAAATATTCGTACAATGACACAATCATTGGTGGACCCCACAACGGAAGTATTGTCGTTGTTAGAAAATGACATAATTATCTTTTTATAAAAATAACGGCAGAAGTTTTACCGATAAACTGTTGAACTACCTGGTAGTAAAAGTACAGTAATACACGTGGTTGCATAGTAGCACACGATATTGATTATTGATGCTTACGTGAGAAGTCACTCAGTTATATTCAATTATTGCTACAGTAATTGTTGCATCATATCTCTCATATTATTGATTCAATTATTGTCATAGTATCATCTGCATAATATGTTATATTATTAAATCAATAATTGAGACGACAAAGTTATTCATATTATTATTGATAATATTGACAATGTCTAGAAAGTTCTGTCAAGTAGATGTTTGGTCACCTAATTGCGCGTCAATAAGGAGAAATCCTTATTGAAAAGCCCCCTTTTTCCTGGAAATGATCTGGTTGTTAAATATTATGAGTTATGATATTAATGATGAATAAGTTCGTGTTGATTAAAGATGAAATTGATGGTTCCATTGTATGGGAATTATTAGTGTTAATGAAAGTCGACATTTATTTCGATAATAATTAATGTCTGGAGGTTATATTGACCAATCAGGTAATTAACCGGATAAATGGGCAATTAATTGCTATCAATTCACATGCTTATAACTATGTATTCACATGTGTCTGCTATAGATTTACATGAATTACTATTAGGAGAGTTGGTGCAAGATTGATAATACTTGCATGACTAAATTAAAAATAGAGGTATAGATGAAGGTACTATACTGTAATTAGTTTTTTTCACATGATTATACTATTAAGTCACATGAATGAACTATTAATTCACATTATTTACTATTAGGGGAGGTGATGCAAGTTTGATAATACTTGTAGGACTAAAGTAAAAATAAAGAAAAAGAGGGAGGTATTATACTGTAATATTTTGAGTCCCAAAATGTGTAATTATTAAAACTATATTTTCTTATAAATAGAACCTTATTCTTCCTTCATTTCTCACCAATTCACTAAGTCTCACAAGAGCAATTATTATAGAGAGAAATTATAGAGAGAAAGAAGAAGAGAAGTTTGCTACCTCACTATTCCAGTATCCAGTTTTCTTCTAAGGTAAGGGGTATTATTTCTTTCGTATTCATGAAGAGAGTTATTTTCTTTCAATACTCGTAAGTGTTGTTATTCCATTCTTTATTATTTTGTTGGAATAACCTGTCTGTGCGGTCTATCGCATGCCTGGTGAATTCTGTTGTTATTCCATTCTTTATTATTCTGTTGGAATAACCTGTCTGTGCGGTCTATCGCATGCCTGGTAAATTCTGTTGTTATTTCATTCTTTATTATTCTGTTGGAATATCCTGTCTGTGCGAATTACGCATGACCTGGTTCCATTCTTTATTATTCTATTGGAATATCCTGTCTGTACGGGTTACGCATAACCTGGTTCCATTCTTTATCATTCTGTGGGAATAACCTGTCTGTGCGGATTACGCACGCCTGGTGAATTCTTCTGTAATTCCATTCTTTATTATTTTGTTGGAATAACCTGTCTATGTGGATTACAGCATGCATGGTGAATGATCCTTCGTATTCATTCCTTATTAAATTGTGAAAATGATATGTCTACGTAGATTACCGCATGGCGGGCAAGAATCCATTTGCAGTTTCATATATTCTATTATACTCAGTTGCTTAAAGTTTTGGCTTCTATACTCCATGAAATTAGTGGAATATCCTTGATATTTGCGCTTCATCCAGTATCTTTTCATGGCAATATTCTTCTGAGCATTCTTGAATTTTACTCCACAAAGTAGTATCATGTTGACAATTTGGACGTTATTGATTTCAGGATAAATTAACTTATAAATTTTTAAAATTTATTCTTGAACTTGTTTTATTGAATTATTATGTCATTGTCATCATCCTCATGCTTATATTGTGAAGAAAGTCATCTTTGCCTTACGTGCATAGATGAACTTGGTATGATTATGACCAGGGATCATTCGGTATAATCATGACCTATAATGTTATAAATGATGTGGTAAAAGACCTCAGTGGCCTGTAGTGCATTGATGGACAGTTTTTGATATGATTATGACCAGGGATTATTCAGTATAGTCATGACCATTGATGATTTAATGAATATCCTTGACCCGTAGTGCAGGGATGATTCGATGATGTGGTTTATTTATTAAGCTGAGTCTCAGCGATCAAAATTGATGAAAACATTTTAAATCATAGAAGATAGTAGATATCATGCTCTACTTGACTCTTCTAATGGATTGCTTATTCCGCTGCAGTTAAACTTGTTGTCTATTATATTCTATCAGTTTAACATTGTTGAAGGTTAATGATAATTTATTCTGCATTATCTTAGTCATAATATTTCTTACAGGGCTAGTTGAGCTCACCCTTTCTTTCACTGTTCTCTTCAGAAAATGAGAATGTAGCCGGGACTAGTCGGGAAACGGAGTGACGATCCAGATGATAGCATTAGTAGTCCTCACTATTCTGTTAAATAGTGTGACAATAAATGTAATGAGGACTCCATTGAGTGTGGATATTATCTAGATGATAATATTCTTATTAAAACTCTTATATTATGTTTTGTCGTATTTTACACGACTGTTGTATAATTAAGTTGTATTTGAATTTTGTATCATGTATTTGGCGACTCAAGATGGGTGATGTATACCTATTTTGGGGGCATCACAATAATATTCAAAAATATATTTCGAGAAAAAATAATCTTTATTTATAAAAGTTGGGGTCTTACAGTTGGCCTGGGTTGGGCCCCATTTGCTCGGTTTTTGTGCCTCGAAGTCAGTTTTTGTGCTGTCTACTGAAACGTCCATAACTCTTAATCTGGGAGGAGTTAGGAGATGTACCATACCATTCCGAAAAGCTCTTTTCGATAGTTTCTCAATGGTATATTATTCGCCTAATTCTGAGTTCGGTAAGATACGTAAAAAGGGGAAAACCATTCCTAGGTAGATATTAGCTAGTCATTCGCCTTGCTTTGTAGTCGGCTGTTTGCTCATTTCAATCTGAGAATAGTTCGGAGACGTGCCATACAAATTTAAAAAGCTCTTTCCAAGGGCTACGCAGTGTCATCAAGTTTGACCATTTTCGGATCCGAGAAGATGAAGCAAAAAGTAGACGGGTATCTTTCGGAGTCAGCGGGACAGTCGACTAGTTTATTTGCGGCTCAAGGATCGTTGTGGTGGCTTCTTATGACCCCATCCTCAGCTCGGTGATCTTTGCTTGACCATGTTGTTGTCAGGGAAAAATTACACTTTTGCCCTCCCGTGGAGTTGTCGCTAGGATGGAATTGTTTTGTTGTTGTCCTACAGTTGTCTCTGGGGTGAAATTGTTGTTGCTATCACACGAGATTGTCTCCAGGGTTGAAGTGGCTGTTGTTGTCACATGGGGTTGTCTCCGGGTTTTAAGTTGTTGTTGTTGTCCCACGGAGTTGTCTTCGGGGGTGAAGTTGTTGCGGTTGTCCCACAGGGTTGTCTCCATGGTTGAAGTTGCTATTTTTGTTCCATAGGGTTGTCTTCGGGGGTGAAGTTGTTGTGGTTGTCCCACGGGGTTATCTCTAGGGTTTGAAACGACGCTTTTGCCTTACTGCAGGGCTATTAAAAGGAAAACGAGATTTCGAGTGTCTACAAATGCCCTTCTTTGTCATGTTATGCAATACAATGAAATGAACCTAACAAAGAATATAAGACACTCATACATGACAAGATATATCCAATGATGCAATTCCATATGTAAAGTAGGCAATTATATATAAGTGTTGAAATTTTAAAAGATTACTCCCGTCTGCTGGGGAGAATGATTGTTGCACTGCCGTTATCGAGTATTATCTTCAATGGTCAACGTTGTTTGCATCGTAAATTGCATATGGTCGCTAGTTACGACCAGATTATGTGTGACCACTATTAGCGATCGCAGTCGGTTACTGATCTACATCTGCGACCGACAGCGATCGCTGATAGACGATCTCAGATAAGCGTTTTTCTTGTAATGTACCAATAAAGTCACTCTATCACCAAATTCAAAGCCATAATTCGTACCTCCATCTCAGCGCACCACTGAACTTCAAAATCTCGCTATCTTCAATCTAAAATTGTAGATGTAGTGTGCTTAGCAATCAACTCGAAAGTTCTAAAAATTGGGCAGTACGAATTTTTCTCTTATATATATATATATATATATATATATATATATATATATATATATATATATATATATATACGGTCCAGATCTTAAGCTCATCCTTTATTCAACTCACCCGAGCTCATCCTTTAGCGACGGACCCGGCGAAAGTTCGGTTATACAACCGTCGTCTATACTTTTAGCGACGCTATGCCGTCGCTAAAAGTATAGACTTGTATGACCGAACCGTCGCTATAGCTCGGGTGAGTTGGATAAGGGCCGGACCGTGTGTGTGTATATATATATATATATATTTATCTAGCTCACCTTGAAGGACCGGGCGACGATTCGGTCTGTCGCTATATGTTCGGTCCGTCGCTAAAGCTAAGGCGACGGTTCTACATATAGTGACGGACCGAATAGTTGTCCGGTCCGTCGCTATGAGCAAAGCTTAAGATACCGTATATATATATATATATATATATATATATATATATATATATATATATATATATCAATTTTGATATATATATATATATCAATTTTGAAGGTTTCTCAATAATGCTATTCTCAGAGCTTGGTTAGGGCTTGAAAGAGTTGAAGTAGTTTTGGATATGTGAGGATATAGTGTTGATAGTGGTGGTGGCGTTGATTCATCTTTGTTTTAATTTGATGATTTAATCAGATAGAAGGGAAAATGATGATTTAGTTGTGGTGGTGATTTTTTTAATTTTTTATAATAAGTCTTTAGAGTAGTTATTATTGAAATAATTCCTTAAATTAATATTTTTATTATTTAATAAAATTAAACTATAATTTAATACTGTCAAATTGTGTAAACTATTAGTCTCGCCGAAAAATTACATATTCCGACCAATTAATTCAACTAAAATTTGAATTTGGGGGACATTGAAATTAAGTGACTATTTTAAAAGTTAAATTACGAAGAGGGTGAAATTTGGTATAATAAAAATGTATTTTGTCCATATATGCGTATCAACAAATAAAGAAAGTAGAATTCAAAATTAAGACTAATGTTGAAGTGGTGCGTGGTGCGTGGTGAGTGGTGGGTGAAGCAACACAAAAATCTCTAGTAACTTACTAATTAATTCTCTCCTCTTTTATATATTAATCGTATTATCAAAAGAATTTCTCACCATCTAGAAAGTGAGTATAATTTTCCTCACCATCTAGAAAGTGATCAGTATAGCTTTACTTTTCAGGGAGGAAAGTAATTGCAAATCTTAAGAGTGTCTTTAATTATTAATTAATTCCCTCCTAAAATGAGAGATTTATCCAATTTTTGACTATCTATTTTTTTTTATTAATAACATTAACAAATATATAACGTTATAACATAAATACAAAGATTAGTATGTTATATTATTTAATCATAATGAATAATTTTAGTTGAAAAGAGTAAAATTTGGATATGAAAGTGTGACACATCAAAGAAAAGTAGTATACAAATATAAAATAAAATTCTCTATAAAAATGGCACTGAAATCTTTATCACTCATTCTTTTGAGTCTTTTTATTGAAAAAGAATAGAGAGTGGTTAATTTTTTTTCTCATTTACAATTAAAAAAAATTAAATAAGAACAATATATTTAACTATGATATTAAAAGTATTCCTAAGTGAAAATTTGTTGTTTTTTAAATTAAAAGAAATTTATTCACAATTTATATATTAAGATTTTACAAATTATATATGATCAAAATTAAATGAAATTATTTTTGTGGAACAGATGGAGTAATTGATTAATGAGTATAATAAGTAAAGAGAATAAATTATAAAATATTTGTCGAATAAGTTATGTCTATAGCATTACTCTTTAGGAACGAGTTAAGGTAAATGACTCAGATCCCCCAAAACCCGCTGTTGAGAGCAATTAAAAAGGAACTGAAAAATAAAAGTAAATTTCCTACAATTGATTAAGCTTGTGCTCCTTGTGGAATTTGCTTAAGAGAACAAAGATTTGAGAACAATTGCAGATGAAGGAAAAAAATAGCTGCATATTTTTTTTTATAATTTAAAATGGCAATATAGTAAATATGGGAGAATACATATATAATATAAAAAAATGACTAAAAATTTTTTGTCCCAAAAAAATGAGATAAAATGCATATATAAACTGAAGGGCAAATATGTTATTTAGTGGGATCCGTTAATATAAAAAATAAAAGTACTGACCACTTTATATAATCACGTGAAACCATTAAGGAGTAATTTGAAAAAGTTTTATTCTTTTTTTTTCTATTTTTACTTTTCTTAATATGTGTGCAAACTGTATTTTGCTCATTGTTTTAGGGACTGAAGGAGTATTTATTAATGCAAATCAATTTATTTTAGTATATATTAATGCATATTATTTGCTGTATTCTTCCACATTTTACCAATCACTCACTTTTTTGCCCCCACGAGTAATGACGAATCAGAAACTTTTGTGAAGGTGGGCGAAAAATAATTCATGAATCGGTCTTCTCCGATGGAATTTTCGGTATTGGAACTGCAGGCCTCGGGGTTATCGCTGAGATTAGAATTGTTACTCCCGGTGTGTGTTCCGGGGTTGAGACTGAGCTTCCGGTAGTATCCGGACTGGATGTGAGCTGTCTTCCAGGGTTATTTCTGAAAGACGAATATGCCCTCCTGCAATGTCAGTAACAGGTGTGCAGAAAATTTCGAGTGTCTACAGTTATCTAGAGGGGGGTGGGGTTGAATATATATTTAAAATTCTTTTCATTTTACTTTGTTAGTTTTGATAATGATTCAAACACAGCGAAATTAAGATTAGTTTGTTTTTCCCTTTTAGATATAGTGAGTTAATGAGAGTGATGCAGTTATAACAGTTATAGCAGATATAACAGTTATAGCAAAAATGTAAGAGACACGGTAGTTTTAAGTGGTTCAGAGCACTTAAAGCTCATTGTCCACTCTTCTACTACTCGAGTAGGAAATCCACTAAGGATATCTTTACACTTTCTAAATCTCACAGATTCCTTCTAGATCAGCAGTCTAGGTACTTCTTAGTTCACTCTTGAACTCTTCAAGTCTAGTAGACTTGGTTCTTCTCAGTTCATTTAGAACTCTTCAAGTCCTTCTGAGTTGGAACTCTTACTTCAGTTGATTGGTAGTTGTTGAGTTCTTGGTTGGCGTTACTCAGTTGCCGTTAAGCACTTATTCGAAAGAACTGAGTAGCTGAGCAAGCTTTCTCTTTGTCTCAGATCGTAGAGTTGAGCGTTGAGTGTTCATCAGTGTTTTGTTCAATGCTTGCTTGCTCTTCATCTGTTAGTGTTTTGCATATATGTGATCCTTGAAATCTATCCGTTGGATCCATCCGTTGAAGCATTTAATGCGTTTGACATTTCTGTACTTTGATGGAGACTTTTCTGCACATCTTCTGAATTGCATTCTGGCCCACTGACACAACAGACTGCTTTCTCACCTAACACCTGAAAAGGTGTTTTCCTCTGACCAATGGTACTTTCCTTAGCTTCTTCAATACGCTTCTTTGTTGCATACTAAGGATATCTTTTATGTCATTGAGGCTGATGAGTACTTCAACGTTTGTAACCCATTCCACATTTGTTGGAATTTATCTTTAAACAAATGGGTAAGACTCGATGCTTCTGACGCAGGCAGATGGTACTCTACGATTCAGATCGTGGTGACTTGCCACCTTGGTGCTTGATCTGATGTGAGAACACTACGATTTCTCTTAAGGATCGGCACATTACGATCTTCACTTGCTTGTCTTGCAGACTCTACGTTTTCGAGAGCACACTACGATCTCTGAGTTGGCTCAGCAAACGTTGGGACCACTCTACGATTTCCGAAGAGGCCCTTCAAGGCAGACACAATACGATCCTCGATGCTCTACAATTCTGCCTTGGCTTTCTGCAATCTCTTGATCAGCTTGATAAACTACGATCTCATTGAAGCCTATCTATTGCATCTCAAGATATAGATCAACATAACATCTTTGATCTCTTCATCTATACATTCATTTACAGAATGATAAACATTAAAAGTTCAGATCATCCTAACAAATTTGATCTATCACTAAGTCCTTGCACATATATTCCTTGAAGGACTTTACAAATAATCATGAGCATTTACTTTAAACATCAAATCAAAAAATGCACTCTTCCAACATATTGTACGATGTCAAATACAATAACCAATCAAATTAAAATGAGTAATCTAAACCCGTTCAGCTAATTAAACAAGATAATTAAAACTAAAATAAAAGTTGACTTACAAGTAATTAATTTTCTTATTATATTATAATTAATAATATTAAATATAAGTAAGACCAAATAAAGGGCTCCTTCTTTGGAAGAGTTTGAAGAGAGTAACTATTTTGGAATTGTTAATATACTATAAAATTTGAGCACATAAATAGCTAACCCAATAAACATGATTTGGGGTTTCCTAACTTATTACTAATGTATTTTCATACATTTTTATGATGTTGCAAACCAATTATTATTTTTTAATTTCTATTAAAATTATTAACTGACTTTAGTAAATATGTAATAAAAAAAATTCAAATAAAATTAATTAATGTATGTCTACCATTCAAAACAAAAAATTCTTATTTAAATAAAAAAAATTGTACCTAAATTATAAACCTCTCTAAAAACCCTAACCCAACGCTTCCCCCCCCCCCAAATCTCTCCCTACACCCACAAAAAGTAATTCCCTAAACCTCCTAAACAAAAGGCTCTCATGATCCCCAACCATAATTTAGATAATATTCCTCTTCATCACCATCAATTTAGACTTTAATTTGCATATACTGTTGCAAGCAACTGCAAAATAAAGACCTTCCTCCTGACCCTTTCTCCTTCACTTCCACCTTCAATTTTCAATGGTTGCTCCAATCTTTGGAACTACATGAATCTGTAAGCCTTATTTTTATTTATGTGTAATATGAACATTTATGTTTTTTTTGTGGTAAAAAAAATTAGTTACTTATGGCCAAAGATCGCATTTCGGGATTATATGAAGTGAATTTGATCCTTACCAAGAATTTGATTGCGTCATGTTTTGTGAAATTGATTGGATGTATTGATATAACATTGTGTAATGTATTCGTTCTTTAACTATAACATTGTGTTATGTATGACACGGTGCTCTACTGCTATATTTTTGGACATAATGTTTGTTTGACATGAAGATCCAACATAATTATTAATGCTCGTACTTTTTAGTTTCCGCATGTAACATATGATTTCCCTTCAGAATCGAAATTGGGACATTATTTCGCTGTTTCCCCTTTCGTTTGAATGTTAGAATTATGGTAGAAGTAAGCGTATATGAGACATGGACTCTTCAAAATGCATCAAGTACCTGTGTCAGATATTTGAGGATTGGTGAAGTTAGTGTAATGTGTAACAGATTTCAAATATGTTGTGAAACCCCAGATTTTATGAATAAATATTTAATTTTTCTCGAAATAATTTTTTTTATATTATGGTGTGGATTTGATATAATAGTTATGGGTAATATTTATAAATTTTACAAAGTACGCAAATTGTTATATAATATTCGATTGGTCGGGGAATATTCGTTTTAACAGGGAATATTCGTACAACGACACAATCATTGGTGGACCCCACAATGGAATTATTGTCGGATTGAGAAAACGACAAAAATATTTTATTAAAAATAACGGCGGAAGTTTTACCATTGTTACTGTTGAACTACTCGGTAGTAAAAGTACAGTAATACGTGTGGTTGCATAGTAGCACACGGTATTGATTATTAATGCTTATGTGAGAAGCCACTCAGTTTGATTCCATTATTGTCAGTTAATAATATGAATTATTTAGCGATAATGACGTTTTGTTTTATTCATATTATTAACGTAATAAAACAGAAACATCTTTTTATATAAAACAGAATACTTTATTAAAGTTATTCTATAAATAGAATATATTATATTTTATTTAAAAGATTTTTCTTTAAATATGGACCGTCAGATTAAAGTAATCAATCTGAACCGTTCATGGATTAGTTACTATGCATTCTATTTTTCTATAAATAGCAGCTCATTCCTTCATTATTTCTTACGAATTCACTGAACTCTAGAGAGAGAAACTATAGAGAGAGAGAAGAAGAGTATTCTACTACTTAACTACTTCCTTACTTCAGCTCTTCTTTAAAACGGTAAGGGGTGTTATTCTTTCTTATTCATGAAGAGAACTGTTGTTATTCCATTTCTTATTATTCTGTTGGAATAACCTGTATACGTGGTCTACCCTATACTTGGTGACATTCTTCTATTATTCTGTTGGAACATCCTGTCTGTGTGTTTTACACCGGACCTGGTTCCGTTTTTATTATTATTCTGTTGGAAAATCATGTCTGTGTGTTTTACACCAGACCTGGTTCCGTTTTTATTATTATTCTGTTGGAACATCCTGTCTGTGTGTTTTACACCGGACCTGATTCCATTATTTATTATTCTGTCGGAATATCCTGTCTGTGCGTTTACGCCGGACCTGGTTCCATTATTTATTATTCTGTTGGAATAACCTGTCTGTGCGGTCTATCGCATGCATGGTGATTTCTTTTGTTATTCCATTCTTTATTATACTCAGTTGGTTAAGTTTTGACTTCTATACTCCATAAAATTTGTGGAATATCCTTGACATTTGCGCTTCATCTAGTATCTATTCATGAAAATATTCTCCTGATCATTCTTGAATTTTACTCCACAAAGTAGTATCATGTTGACAATTTGGACGTTGTTAATTCTTGGATAAATTAATTCTTGAACTTGTTTTATTGAATTCTTATATCATTGTCATCATCCTCATGTTTATATTCTGTTGAAAGTCATCTGTGGCCTGTAGTGCATAGATGGACTTGGTATGATTATGACCAGGGATTATTCGGTGTAATCATGACAGTAATGTTACAAATGATGTGGTAAAAGTCCTCATTGGCCCGTAGTGCATTGATGGACAGTTGTTGGCATGATCATGACCATTAATGAATATACGAATATCCTTGGCCGTAGTGCAGGGGTGATTCGATGATGTGGATTATTTTATTAAGCTGAGTCCCAGCGATCACAGTGTTGAAAAATCTTTTAAATCATAAAAGATAGTCGAGTTTATTTTCTACTTAACTCTTTTAATGGATTGCTTGTTCCGCTGCAGTTAAACTTGATGTCTATTATATTTTATCAGTTTAACATTGTTGAAGGCTAATGATAATTTATTCTGCATTATCTTAGTCATAATATTTCTTACTGAGCTAGTTGAGCTCACCCTTTCTTTCACTGTTCTCTTCAGGAAATGAGAACGTAGCTGGGGCAAGTCGGGGAACGGAGTGATGGTCCGAATGATAGTATTAGTTAGTAGTCCGCACTATTCTATGTAATGGTGTGTTAATAAATGTAATGAGGACTCCTTTTGAGTATGAATACTCTCTAGAAGATAATATTTGTATTCAAACTCACAGTTTATGTTTTGTCGTATTGTACACGACAGTTGTATTAGTAAGTTATATTTGTATTTTGTACCATGTATGTGGCGACCCAAGATGGGTGATGTATACCTGATTTTGGGGGCGTCACAGTTGGTATCAGAGCTTAGGGATATGATCCCTGGCTAGGATGTGAGAATAGAACTAGAAGGGGAGAGACGGGAAATTTCTTCGCTAGTATGACCTACCTAAGTTTATTTGGTATTTAATTCGTCGGTCATAATATAAGGATAAAATATGACATATCAATTAATTTTTATTTTGTGGCAGTATCTGAAAATGGCATCTGAGAATGTTGAGAATAGCAATGGTGCACAGGCGACTGTTGATTCACCACATATCAATAATCAGGATAATGTGCATCAGGAAGGTGACAATCCTCATGCAAACAACAACACTGACCAAATGATGAATGATCAAATGTTCAGAGGCTTTATGCAATTCATGCAACAACAGGTGAAAGCGGCTCCTGTCCACAACGTAGGTGGAAATACTGGAAACTCTCTGGCGGTCACCGCTAAACAGTTTAAGGAGCTGGAACCACCGGAGTTTAAGGGAGAACCCAAACCACTTGTAGCTGAAACATGGATAAAGCAGATCACCAAGATATTTGATATCTTGGGTTACTCTGAGGAGCAAAAAGTTCCCTTTGCTGCCTTTGTGTTGCGAGGAGAGGCAGATTACTGGTGGGAATCGATAAAGCGTACTCAACATGCCGCACTGAAGATGACCTGGGAGAAGTTCCAAGAGCTGTTTAACGACAAATACTTTCCCGAGAGTATTCGTCATATGAAGGAGGTGGAGTTCATCAAATTGGAGCAGAATAATATGACCGTGTCGCAGTACGAGGCAAAATTTGCGGAGTTATCCCGGTTTGCGTCCCACCTGGTGGATAATGAAGAAAGAATGACGCGGATGTTTTTAAGAGGTTTGAAGCCGGAGATACGTCAACATCTTGTTTCTCATAAACTGTGTTTGTATTCAGATGTTGTAAATAGGGCTCAGTTGGTGGAGCGCGATAACGAGACAACGCAACCAAAAGAGAGCAGCCGGCAAAATGATAATACCAGTGAGAGCAGTCATCGAAGCGGTGACAATAAGCGTGGAGGGGATCAACAGGCCAGAAATGGTAACCACTTCGGTGGTAATCAGGGCCAAAACAATAAGAATGGGCATTTCAAGAAGAGAAAATTCAACAATGATGGAAAGACGTCAGCACCAGCACCCGTTGTTAAGGAAGGAGAACGACCACCTATCATATGCTTCAAATGCGGAGGGGAGGGACACATCAGTCCAAACTGCGCGATGCCATCCGAAGCATGCTATAATTATGGAAGAGAAGGTCACTTAGCCCGATTTTGTCGGTTACCGAAGACAAATTCAGCTAGGATGGAGGCACCAAAGTCCGTCCCAGAAAAGCCAAAGCCAGTAGTTTAAGAGAGAGCATTTTTTTTCGTGACGAGGAACCTGAATAAAATTATCACGGGTATGTTAGTCATAAACTCTTGTGAAGTATATACCGTGTTAGATACCGGTTTCACTCACTTTTTTATTTCACCTAGTTGTGTTAAATGTTTGAAGTTAACTCCGGAGAACTTAGACTTTGATATGTCTGTTTAAACTCAGTTGGGAGAAACCTTCGTTACCTCCACTATTTATAAATCTTGTTCAAATCAACACTTTCACGTTACCTGTCGATCTTATCTCTTTGAAAATACTTGTCTTTGATGTGATTTTTTTGAAACGATTGGTTCACTACTCATCATGCTTCTCGTAAGGTTGTTAGCTATCATACTCCTAACCAACCTGTTATGCGGATTCAAAGTAACCAAACCACTAAAGTCAATCATTGTCATATCAAGCCATAAATAAAGAGCCCCGATCCTTTCGTTGTTGACTTTCTTGTGTGGAATGCACCGAAGCCAGACTTTCGGTAGGGGACGTTGTGAATAACGGTGACAAGTTAATAGATATCAATGTGACGTGTTATCCAAGTCTTGGACGAGAGTCACAGTTTTGAATGATATTTCTATTATTAATAAATTTCCTGACGTATTCTTGAAGACTTCTTAGCTTACCCCTAGAGCGTGAAATCGAATTTTGTATTGACCCCAGTACAAAACTCATTTCTTAAACCCTCAAATATTTATTCAACTAAAGCGAACGTAACATGCGCCAAAGACGTTGGCTCGAGCTGTTAAAGATTATGATCATACCATACCATCGTGAAAAAGCGAACGTGGTAGCTGATGCGTTGAGTAGAAGATCGTATGCGGTTACAAGTGCGAATATACGAATCCACGTGAAGATAACGAATATATGATTAGAATTGATTTTAATCGATAAAGTTAAAGCCGCTCAAGCTACATACTCAGAGCTGATAAATGTGAAGAAGAAGGTTCAAGAGGGCGTTATTCTAGAAGCAAGAATCGACGAAGAGAGAAAATCTCAACTCTCGATTTAATTGGCCCATTTGAAATCATCGATGAAGTAGGAACTGTGGCCTATAGACTCGTTTTACCGCCAAGTATGTTGCGTGTTCAGAACATTTTTTTTTTACGTATCGATGTTACGTAAATATGTGGACGACCCGAACCACATTATTAATTTAGAACCGGACGAGATAGCAAAAGATTTAACGTATGAGGAGATACGTGTTAACATCTTGGATAAGAAGGATCATATTCGATGCTTAAAGGTTATACCTCAAGAGTTAGAATTTGAAGTGAAGTCAAGGTATCCTCACATGTTCGGCATACCAAGTACGTACGTAAATTTCGAGGGCGAAATTCTATAAGGAGGGGAGATTGTGAAACCCCAAATTTTATGAATAAATATTTAATTTTTCTCGAAATAATTTTTTTTATATTATGGTGTGGATTTGATATAATAGTTATGGGTAATATTTATAAATTTTACAAAGTACGCAAGTTGTTATATAATATTCGATTGGTCGGGGAATATTCGTTTTAACAGGAAATATTCGTACAACGACACAATCATTGGTGGACCCCACAACGAAATTATTGTCGGATTGAGAAAACGACAAAAATATTTTATTAAAAATAACGGCGGAAGTTTTACCATTGTTACTGTTGAACTACTCGGTAGTAAAAGTACAGTAATACGTGTGGTTGCATAGTAGCACACGGTATTGATTATTAATGCTTATGTGAGAAGCCACTCAATTTGATTCCATTATTGTCAGTTAATAATATGAATTATTTAGCGATAATGACGTTTTGTTTTATTCGTATTATTAACGTAATAAAACAGAAACATCTTTTTATATAAAACAGAATACTTTATTAAAGTTATTCTATAAATAGAATATATTATATTTTATTTAAAAGATTTTTCTTTAAATATGGACCGTCAGATTAAAGTAATCAATCTGGACCGTTCATGGATTAGTTACTATGCATTCTATTTTTCTATAAATAGCAGCTCATTCCTTCAATATTTCCTGTCTGTGTGTTTTACACCGGACCTGGTTCCATTATTTATTATTCTGTCGGAATATCCTGTCTGTGCGTTTACGCCGGACCTGGTTCCATTATTTATTATTATGTTGGAATAACCTGTCTGTGCGGTCTATCGCATGCATGGTGATTTCTTTTGTTATTCCATTCTTTATTATACTCAGTTGGTTAAATTTTGACTTCTATACTCCATGAAATTTGTGGAATATCCTTGACATTTGCGCTTCATCTAGTATCTATTCATGAAAATATTCTCCTGATCATTCTTGAATTTTACTCCACAAAGTAGTATCATGTTGACAATTTGGACGTTGTTAATTCTTGGATAAATTAATTCTTGAACTTGTTTTATTGAATTCTTATATCATTGTCATCATCCTCATGTTTATATTCTGTTGAAAGTCATCTGTGGCCTGTAGTGCATAGATGGACTTGGTATGATTATGACCAGGGATTATTCGGTGTAATCATGACCGTAATGTTACAAATGATGTGGTAAAAGTCCTCATTGGCCCGTAGTGCATTGATGGACAGTTGTTGGCATGATCATGACCATTAATGAATATACGAATATCCTTGGCCGTAGTGCAGGGGTGATTCGATGATGTGGATTATTTTATTAAGCTGAGTCCTAGCGATCACAGTGTTGAAAAATCTTTTAAATCATAAAAGATAGTCGAGTTTATTTTCTACTTAACTCTTTTAATGGATTGCTTGTTCCGCTGCAGTTAAACTTGATGTCTATTATATTTTATCAGTTTAACATTGTTGAAGGCTAATGATAATTTATTCTGCATTATCTTAGTCATAATATTTCTTACTGAGCTAGTTGAGCTCACCCTTTCTTTCACTGTTCTCTTCAGGAAATGAGAACGTAGCTGGGGCAAGTCGGGGAACGGAGTGATGGTCCGAATGATAGTATTAGTTAGTAGTCCTCACTATTCTATGTAATGGTGTGTTAATAAATGTAATGAGGACTCCTTTTGAGTATGAATACTCTCTAGACGATAATATTTGTATTCAAACTCACAGTTTATGTTTTGTCGTATTGTACACGACAGTTGTATTAGTAAGTTATATTTGTATTCTGTACTATGTATCTGACGACCCAAGATGGGTGATGTATACCTAATTTTGGGGGCGTCACATATGCCACTAGCAATCATATCAATATAACAACTCGATGATATCGTGCATTACACTTTCTAAATATTTGTTAGTGCTTTAGAATGAAAGAGGTACTCATTTTTAACCCTATTGGTTACATTATAAATATTTTTATCAATAAATTAATATATATATATATATATATATATATATATATATATATATATATATATATATACACACACACACACACATACAACTGTTATATAATGTCCTGGGGTTTAGTGATCAAATTAATTTTATACTTGGATACGTATTTGCACACAAAATTTTTATCTAACTCTATGTAACATATGCTACCAAAATTTGATCATCGCATAATAATCTACCATCTTCTTATTATATTTTAATTTATTAATTGTATGTATAAATTTATTATTAACAAAATGAATAATATGACGTCGCAACGCACATGTTTGTATCTAGTTAAGTAACTATTTTAAAAGTTAAATTATGAAGAGGGTGAAGTTTAGTATAATAAAAGTGTATTTTGCCCGTATATACGCATCAACAAACAAACATAGTAGAATTCAAAATTAAGACTAACGTTGAAGTGGTGAGTGGTGGGTGGTGGCTGACCCAAGCAACCCAAATCTCTAGTAACTTACTAATTAATTCTCTCCTCTTTTATATATTAATCGTATTATCAAAAGAATTTCTCACCATCAAGAAAGTGAGTATAATTTTCCTCACCATCTAGAAAGTGATCAGTATAGCTTTCCTTTTCAGGGAAGAAAGTAATTGGAAATCTTAAGAGTGTCTTTAATTAATTAATTCCCTCCTAAAATGAGAGATTTATCCAATTTTTGACTATCTATTTTTTTTATTAATAACATTAACAAATATATAACGTTATAACATAAATACTAAGATTAGTATGTTATATTATTTAATCATAATGAATAATTTTAGATGAAAAGAGTAAAATTTGGATATGAAAGTGTGACACATCAAAGAAAAGTAGTATATAAATATAAAATAAAATTCTCTATAAAATTGGCACTGAAATCTTTATCACTCATTCTTTTGAGTCTTTTTATTGAAAAAGAATGGAGAGTGGTTAATTTTTTTCTCATTTACAATTAAAAAAAAATCAAATAAGAACAATATATTTAACTATGATATTAAAAGTATTCCTAAGTGAAAATTTGTTGTTTTTTAAATTAAAAGAAATTTAATCACAATTTATATATTAAGATTTTACAAATTATATATGATCAAAATTAAATGAAATTATTTTTGTGGAACAAATGGAGTAATTGATTAATGAGTATAATAAGTGAAGAGAATAAGTTGTAAAATTATAACCAGGAACTTTTGTGAAGGTGGGCGAAAAATAATTCATGCATAACCCTTTAAGTCAAAAGACTATGTTGAAGTGGTGAGTGGGGTAACCCAGGCAAGCCATTGAATGTCCAGGTAACTTGGAACAAAAGAACTTGTCCACGGCTCCAAGACTCACCATCTAGAAAGAGACTGAGAGCTTTATTCAATTTTTGACTATCTATTTTTTTAATAATAACATAAACATACTGTAAATTATAACATATATACTAAGATTAGTATGTTATTTAATCATAATGAATAATAAATGAAAAAGAGTAAAATTCGGATGTAAAAGTGACATGCACGTCATAGGAAGCCATAATATATTAGAACTTTACATGAATATTGACTAAAAATAAAATATAATCGAGTGATTTTGACACAATGATATGATACAATCCGTATTAATCAAGAGATTGAGTTCGAGTCTTGATATGTAAAGAATAGGAAGTGTGAGTTTATAAAATTATTAATATAAAATTATTAGAATAAAAAAATATAAAATTTATTCTAGATACGAACCAAGTACAAATTTTATGTTGTTATATCTTCTATATAATGGTATGTATGAATGTTAAGTGCAGTAGAATTTACTTTTTTAAATTTAACTTTTTGAAGATATAATTCAGTGAGAACCTATTCTATTATATATAATTGAATTTTAGAGATATATTTTATAGTTTAGGTTACAATTGAATTCTAAGGATATATTTCATCTTAGGGTATAGGGAGCACCTAGAGAAGGGGCCAGGGAGAATGTACGTAGAGGAAATTTATCTTTAACCCTTGATTAATTATGAAATTTTCAAATTTATACTAAAAGATAAACTCGAACTCGAACTCGAACTCGAACGTGACAGTGACCGTTCGACCTCATACAATAAAAAAAAGCCTTTAGTACTAGACTATCATATTTGTTTTGGACAATACATAAATTTTAACCATATATACAACCACATATAGAAGATAAATAAAATGATAGAAGAAGACAACGAAAGGAAATATTTGGTTCCACCATTAATGCCTACATGCACGGTAGACTACAATAATAATGAAAGATGATATTTAATATTTAATACATAATAGAAATTTAATGCATATTATATGCTCTATTACGAATCAGAATTTTTTTTTGAAGGTGGGTGAAAAGTAAAAGCTAGGGGTTATATTCTTCAAAATTATGGCTGGCAATATATTTATACTTTGTCCTATATTTTCTTTAAAAAAATAAATTAAAGTTTTAATTCTACTAATTCCCTTTTCCTCCCAAAATCAAGGTGGGAAATTTCCCACCTTCCTCTCCTTCCTTCTTGGTGCATCCTAGCTGCAGGCAATCTGGAATATATGTTGGGTAGAAGAAGTCATAACATCTTAGTTGGGCTACTTCTTTCTTAGTTATTTATCATCACTAGCTAGAAAGTCAAGTCTTCCTAGTTTTTCTTTAATCATATAGATATATATATATACCCTTGTTTCTTCTCAATTAAATTCATGACCAAACAAACAAGCAATATTTTAGCTAGCAACCTAATTTCTCTGGCTTCTTTTACAAACCCTTGTTTTACTATGACTATTGAGCAGAAATCTCATCAAGATCAGTCACTATCAAAAATGAACCCAAACCCTAATATTGAAGATATTGTTCATGAAGAATCTGAAGATGAAGACACACTCTCTCTTTGTGATCTTCCAATACACACAAGAGACTCAACTGTAGATGATCATTATCAGGATTCATCCTTATCAACATCATCCGACGGCCAAGAATTTTTTGAGTTTTTTAGTGAAGAATGGAAAGATATTAATACTACACCTATTAATATTTTTTCTTCTAATCCATTCGTACCCCAAAATACCATCTTTGGTGGGAAGCAAATTCCTTCACATAAACCTATCTCCAAAAGCAAATGTCAAGAAAAACCAACCCTAAATAAATCAGATTCCGTATTTGTCAAATCCAAAAGCACTTCTTCTAGTAGGTCAAAGAGGAGCTCAAGTGGTAAAAAGGGTAGGGATAAAAATGGGGTATTGGTGCCAAAGGTGTCTAGTTTTTCGTCGCCGGTGAAAGTAAAGTTGTTACTTGTGTTGTTTGGATTGCCCCCTAAGATTCCTACTGATCAGATGGAGCTCAAGAATGATATTAGAAACCGGCAGAGTCGGCACGCTCCATCGACCTTCTTCCCATCAAATAATGGTGGTTGTGGTGTTGAAGAGGTGGCGGGGGTTCATCGGAGAAGTGAGAAGGGGTTGTGGAGGTTGAGCAAAGCAGCTTCATGTTTTGGTGGTCCAGCTGACTTGAAAACAAATGAAGATTTTTGACTAGATCTCTAAATGTAATTATTTTGTTTTTTTAACATATGACCAAAAATATTATAATGAGTCGAAACATACTAATACATTGGATTAGATAAAATTATAAGAGGACACCATTAAATTAATACACGTCTCTCCCACAAAGTTATCACTAATACACATCTATGTAATTGTCAATTAAAAAGTCAACGTAAACATTCACAATATATATCATTTTCGTATTTTTATTTCTAAAAAATATAAACTATTTTGTTGATAACACCTCGTGAAGAAAATCCAACAATATACATTTGTTTAGAATCAATTCAAATACTATGTTCTCATCACATTTAGTGGATCATTTGAAATTTGTTGACCCCTTAATTTCCATACATTTTTTTAACTTTTTTCCTAATACACTTTAATGTTTTCAACTAAGACTATATTGCAAAACTAAGCCTTGATGTTTTCACTTCCTTTCACCACCACCGAAACATAAAAATAAATTTTAAACCTTAAAGTTTTTTCACTGCAAATTTGAACACCGAAGTATACTTAATTAGGTCATTTAACTTTTTTTAAATTTCAACCTCAGAATTTAAAATTGTACATGTCACATTTGAAACTCAAATTCCTTTCCAACTACAACAAATTTGCTTTATATTTACTCTTGAAAATGCACTGTCCAATACCTAGACAATAGGTCATCTGCCATGTTGGGGCGTGATTATTAAGCCCTGGATTATATGGTGAGTCAAATTTCACGTGGAATTATTTTAACTCATATAAGAATTTTTTTTATAGTCGAATAATTTAAGGAATTGAAGATTCTTAATTATATTTGGTTTCTAATCCTTAAGGAAAGTGTCAGGTTTTAAACCGACTTCCTTCCCTTAAGGGAATTATATTTGATCCCATTGAGGAATTATACATAATGAGGATTTCTAATTCTATACGGGGAAAGACTCTACGAAGGTGGTGAGATCACTATAAATATAAAGTTTTACCTTGATTCTAAGGTACACACTCATTATTTTACAGCACTAGAGCATTAAGCCTCAATTGTTAACCTTATTCAGCCTGTACTTATTCTCACACCGGAGCTATCCCTCGACGGCCCAAGTCGGCAAGCTTTTGGTGTGACTTCGTTTCTGTGCAGGATTTGACGTGCTTTGGTGATTGGAGCACGTGAACGGATCTTGGCGTTAACATTGGCGCTAGAAGGAGGGCTTTTCTAGTGTTGCTAATTTTCAATCACAACAAAAAATTTTCGGGTGTAATCATGGTAAACAGCAAGATAGTCTCTGGAGTTGGGAAGTCAACGACAGACGGGTCTCTTCAACCAAGAGGATCAGTCATGGACTTGTTGAGCCCGTCCAGGAGCATTCAGGATAGGCTCGGGCCCCACAGTAACTCAGTGGCTCCATCAAAGGATAGGGCTGATGGCCCTCGATGAAGATTGTTCTCGACTGCCAGTAGGGATGCCGGTACTGGGGGTCATGTCGAGGATGCACCGTCTTGAGCATGTCTGTGACACCCCTAAATCCAGGTTCTCTAACCTCAGATTCGGTGCTCACGATCTATCATCATCATAAGTATTCTATAACTATTACAAAATAATAAACATACATTGTTCATTATAATAAAGTCTCATAACACGGTCCCAAGGTCTCCATAACCTTTACTTTAAATACACCATTTATCATACAAATAGTTTACTTAAGAAATTCCATCAGATAATAACTAAATTGACATTCATTCTAAATTACTCCTGGATCTTGCCCTTGCCCTTGTCCTTCGTGTGGGATCCTTCGGGCTTAACTGAAATAGATGTCATGATATAGCAAAAGTAAGCAACTAATTTGCTTCTCAAGTTTATATAGACAAGGGAGATATATCATGACTTAGAAAGAAATATTGCGTTCAATGTTCAACAATAATATAAGATTGTGAAGGAACATGAATTAATAATCAACAATTGAATATTCGATAATTGAATAACATGAACTGAGTGGTTTTGAATAACCATGAACATTTGCTAAGGTGCTCAGTGATTAAACTGGACCTCTTAATGAGTTTTGGTATTCAAGGGGATCAGCCTTTCATACCTCGTGATTTATGCATAAACACTTAATAATCCGGCATTGATATCATGCCTTAATCAAATTCGTCCTTTTCTCAGTCAAGAGTTCTTACTATATCAATTTAATATGAACAGTTATTTAAAACACATTTGATTTAACAAATTTAGACATGTTTGATCTAGCTGATACAATTAGCATAGATCTATTTCATAAACAGTTCATAAATGAAGAACTTTAATTTAATTCACAGTTCAATAGCAGTAGAACAGAATTCAATTACACAAAGTGCGAATTTCAATAATCAATATAGACGTGAATAATCATCAATAATTATTCACTAACATGCTTTGAAAATAATAACTCGAGCTTGAGTTAGGAAACTTGCCTCGATCGTAGGTTACGGCTACGAAATTAAATTTCTATCCACTATGCAGTTAAATTATCTTCCTTTGAGAGACCTATAATTAATCTTTCAATTAGTTAAAGCATAACATTAGATTATGTAATCACATAGATATTATACATTACATTTAGTTCTTATAAACATTATCCTGTCTAGATAGTGTTACTATTAATTAACGACTACCTTTAATTCACATAATATTATTAACTTAGATAATATTTAATTCACCTTCTAGTATTATTGGTTTACTAATAATACTTTTATTCACTTACTAATATTATTATCATCTTCGTAATATTTCAATACTTTACTAATATTATTAATCCTCTTAATAATATTTTAATCATGCATTAATATTATTACCATAATAATATCTTACTTATGCTTTAACATCATTAATAATACTTTCAATCATTTACTAATATTTTATTCACTTACTAATATTATTAATCATTTAATAATATTTTATTCCTTTACTAATGGTATTATATTTAATAACATTTTATTTAATCTCGAATATTATTATTTAATATTATTTTAATCATTTAATAATAATACTTTAATCTAATATTATTAATCTTTTAATAATATTTTACTCTAGGATTAATATCTTAATATAATATTATTAATTATTTAATAATATTTTAATAAAATTTTAATCTTAATATTTTTATTTAATTAACAACATCATATTATAATATTATTAATATTATAATAATATTCCAATAATTTATTCTAATTGTTCATCATTTATTAACCTCTTATTTAATATCCATAAAAGGTCATAAATAATATTTATTATTATAAATTACCAAAATACCCTAAAATAGTTATGATATAATATATTATGAGCATTCAAGCATAAAAATCATATTTTTCTCATTAAAGACATCATTTAACTATTTATTTCTTTTTATTCATAACTTAACCATTTTTATTTTTTTTTGGAAAAATAGCAAACTGATTTCAAAAATTCTCAACTTCTGGATTTTGACAGAATATGAACCAACAATGATCTCCTAATTTTTCTGAAATTTTAGAAAATGATTTACTATTTTTAAAGTGCCCAAAACACTCGGATCTTGCTCTATTTTTAATAAATTGAGTTTTGCTCAGAAAATTCTGAAATTTTCAGGGTATACTCTCTTAACATATATGAAACCACTGTAAAAATTTTGGAATTTTCCAGTGTATACACAGTGAGATATTTGAAGGTTAATATTTCGGAGTCCTTTACAGAAATAGTCATTACGCACAATATATAACTCGAAACGTGTCCGTTCTTTTTCTTGCATGTACATAACTTCTCAAGGTACCTCTGTGATTTTTCCCAGATTTTTAAAAGACAAGAAACTGGTCGAAACAGCCTCATGAAAAACGGATCAGTAGCTGATTTAGGGTTTTCAAAGCCTCAACATGCAAAGTGGACTGTTTTGGGAAAAATAGTCTCAAAGTTTTCAAAACTTTCTAGATTTGTGTTCTATCACTTGGGTTTACTACATAACTCGTGTATCTAGCACCCCCCTTCGACGGATCACAATTCCAAGTTGTAAAACTTGAGTTACACAAGATGTAGTAGAAGAAAAACAAGAGTTTTCACCCTTGGAGAACATATGCTCATTTTCTTCCTCTAAGTCTTTGATCTAACACTCAGGATAATTAGTTCCATACATGATGATATGTAAAACTAGTGTATCTTGAGTATTTGTACATAACCCCATCAAAACTCAAGCTAGCAAAACAAAGTAAAAGAAGAAGATGAAGGTAAGTTATACCTTGACTTAGTTGCTACCTTTCTTGATTTTCCAAAGTAAGTAATAAACTTAGGAGGCATGAACAACTAGCACTCCTATCTCTTCTCTCTATAGCCGAAACCCTCTCTCTCTTTTCTCTCTTTGAAGTTAGCTAGCTTGGGAGCAAAAGATAGAAGAAGAAGATGGAGAGAAAATGAGATGTTGGAAGAATGAAATGTGTTTACAAAAATGAAATGGGCAATTCACTAATAGTCCTCCCATAACTATTTTGTTGTCCATTGGGTAAAAACTTTGTATTATTATTTCTATTAGGCTAGACATGATTAAATGTGCATAATGGAGTGACAACCAATGGGAGCTTGACAACATTGTCCTTGTGTTTAATAATTTCTACTAATGGACAAGTTAGCTTAATTATTCCACTTAGGATCCTCTAGTCCATAATATCCTCCATTTAGCTTTTATTTTAAATGCCCAATTTTGATTAATCAAATTTCTAGAATACCCCTAATCAAGTGGGCTAAGTGTTGGATTGTATTTTATTTTCTTTGGGCTTCTCCTTTAATTGTTTTGGGCTATGTACTAAACATAGTCTAGCAATTTTAATAATGTTACCCAATTTGATTATTTAGGGCTTCCATTTCCAATCATATGAAGTTTAATTACTTATACATGTGACTTTATCTCATATCCTAATTAGATTTACAAGAATTAGGCTTAAAATTATTAGTCACTTGAAATACTAAGTGTAACGACCCCAAAATAGGTTCATTCCACCCAACCCATTCTGAGTCGTCAAATACATGGTACAGAAAACAACTACAACTTTATTACAACAATTGTCGTGCAAAATACAACAACACATATGCTGTGAGTTTGGATACAAATATATACCAAATGTGACTCATGTTCCAACCGTGGACATCACCTCACAATAACACCTTACATAAAGGTATAGTCAAAAACTGTTTTAGAAATTAGAATCTTTGGGAAGTGCTCAAGGAAACCTTCGTACATGGGAGGCCACGCGTCTAGGTTATGATAGATATCATATGGCCACAGAATTATCCTTGGTTGACCCAATAGACCCCAAAGAGAAACGAAAAGATTACTATCATATTCTTACCAATGGTGAGTCTTCTCTTGACTTATCATTATCTCTACTGTCTCTAATTGAGAATTATACTTCAAACAAATACCAAGATTATATAGGTAGTGCTCGTATATATACTCAACAAGTGGATGAGCACATCCCTGTCTTATGATGACACGAGGTTGTATGTCGTTAGACATCTTGTATGATAGTGGCAAACCACCCTTCCAACGTTGGGTTCGCCTCACCCTATTTTCTTAACCAAATATAACTACTAAATGATGACCACTGTTCTATTCCCTTGTTACCCCCGCTCGACCCAGCTACACTCTTATTACCTGAAAGGAATTGTGAAGCAAAAGGGTGAGCACAACTAGCTCAGTAAAGAATATCATGACTAAAGATAAATAAATTATCAATAGTCTTCATCAATAATAAATTAGAGATTTAGAACATATGGTAGATGATAAAAAATTTCAACCATAGTTGCAGCGGAACATGCAATCCATTAGAAGAGTCAAATAGACCATAAAGTCCATTATCTCTTCCATGTTAAAAATCCACCAACAATGTTTTATCCCTGTAACATCAATCAACAATTCTGGTCCACAATCATATGAATAACTCATAATCATAACTGTAGTTCTAAATTCCTCTTCTCATCTAGGACGAAGATAATTTTCATCACCTGAAACATCAAACATCATGGTTATACCAAATCACAGTTCCTGTTCATAATCATACTAATAACTTCATCTTTGCACTACGGGCCAAAGATATTCATCAACAAGTCATCTTTGCACTACAGGCCAAAGATATTCATCAACAGTTCATCTTTGCATTACTGGCCAAAGATATTC
The DNA here is from genome assembly GCA_016801055.1 of Panax notoginseng. Taxonomy (NCBI): domain Eukaryota; kingdom Viridiplantae; phylum Streptophyta; class Magnoliopsida; order Apiales; family Araliaceae; genus Panax; species Panax notoginseng. The sequence goes on along the minus strand of CM029014.1, from coordinate 35,831,513 downwards.
ATCTACAATTCATCTTTGCATTACAGGCCAAAGATATTCCTCAACAATTAATATTTGCACTACAGGCCAAATATATTCATATCTCAAAGAAATATATAATCATTTCAGAATTTATATACACCATAATTATAACCATGTTAATCAATTCATCTTTACACTTAAGCTAAAGATATTCAATTATAAATTCAATGGTCATGATCATACCAGTCACAATTCAACTTTGCACTACAGGCCAAAGAGAACCCTAGTCATGATCATACCAATAATCTACCCATCTTTACACTCCAGTGAAAGAGAATTTCAACATCAGGGTTATAAAAATGTTATATATGATGATAAAAATAATATGATCAACATATAGTTTTAATCTCAAGAGTAATATTCGTAACTCATGAATAGTAACTCATGAATAGTAACCCCGACACAAAAGATAGAAATTCCACAATAAAATCCATACCAATATTTCGGTATAATGATATTGAAAGAATAACATTACTTAAATTTATAAACAATTTATTTTAATTGTTTACACTTTACTAATTAATGCATTTAATCATCATAAAATACCAACTCTTATAATTTCATCATCAATAACCAAAACCCTCATCAAAAATCTGCATATACCTCATATAGGATTCTCAAGCCATAAAATCCTATTTTTTTTTCAATTTTCTTTCTTCACAAAACCTATTTAATTCATTTTCTCATAACTAGACTATTTTCATGAAAAATACTAAATCCGTTTCAAAAATATTTCTTTTCTGGGATTTAGCATAATATAGTCCAATATTGAACATATATTTTTCTCATAATTTTTAAAACTCATTTACTATTTTTCATATGGCCAAAACCACCGAATATTTAGACATTTATCAAAAATTATACTTTTGTCCAAAAATTCTGAAATTTACAGAGTATACTTCTATCATACACATGTACTCCCAATAAAAATTTCATCAATTTTGGAGTTAACCACAAGGAATTATAAGCGGTTACTTTTAAAATAGTCTTTTCCCGTAAAATTCATAACTCTCAATCTATATATCCAAAAATCACCATTTTTGGACACAATCAAGAAAACTCATCAAAATATCATTTCAAATTTTTCCAGAATTTTTGAAGATCAGAAAAATTACGAAACTGAAAATCATAACAACCCTTAAAATTTCTTAATATCCCTTACTATCCCTTACAATCCCTTACAATCCCTTACCTCAAAAGAGCAGTACTTCTGACTGGATATCGGATATGATGCTGAAGGAAACTTGCACTGAATAGCAACTCTCAAAGTATCTAAATACTCACAAAATATGCTTCATAATATAGAGAGAGAAAGAGAGAAAGCTTATGTTTCTGGTGTGATTTTCAATTCTAACTTAGCCCTCTATTTATAGGAAAATTTTGGTAGGTTTGACCTGCAACCTGATGGCTTTACCTGCTACTATTCCCACCCACCACATTTGAAATATAATTCAGCACATTTCTTCACCAACCACAAGTGGGGCCCACCAGTTCTAGAATTTTTCACCAAAAATAATAAACTCCGAAAATTTAACAATTTCTGAACCAGTCATCTTGTAAAATTCATAATAAATCATACGTTCATTTTTAACGGTTCAAAATTTGTGGGCATATACTCAACTTATATATGTATAACATATCCAAAAATTACCACGATCCAACGGTCGGATTAAAAATTATAACCCCCGCAAAATATCTCAAAAACCCTGATTTTTAATACCTCCATTCCGACAAAAATACGGATAAAAACCTCAACATTAACTCCTTCATTTTTAACCACAAAAATATATCCCTCATTTATATCCACATAAAATAAATATTTTCTTATCATATGAATCAATAATTAATTATTCACAAATAATATTACAGAATCACATTTATGACAACCAGGCCGTTCCCAGGAAAGAGGGGGCTTTCCAATAAGAATTTCTCCTTACTGGCGCGCAATTAGATGACCAAACCTCTCCTTAGACAGAACTTTCTAGTCATTGCCAATAATGTTATCTAATAATATTATTCAAATAATATGAATTATTGATCTGATAATGGGAAATACTGTGCAGTGACAATTATTGAACAACAATAATATAAAATTTCAACGTAGCAATTATTGAATCAATAAAATAAAATATTGAACAGTAATTACTGTAACAATTATTGAGTAGTGCCTTCTTACGTAAGAATCAATAATTTCAAAAATACTATGCAATACCGTGTGCTACTGTGTAATAACGCGTATTACTGTATTTTAACCACCGGGTATTCCAACAGTGTTAACGGTAACAACTACGCCGTTATTTGTAAAAACTCAAATTTGTCATTTTCCTTCACCCGACAGTTATTCGTTATGGGGCCCACAAATAGCTGCGCCGTCGTACGAATATTCCCCGACAGAAAGAATATTCCACGACCAAACGAATATTCCCCGACAACAATGATTATTTTATAACCACTTGTTTATTTTGAACAATTTTCACATTTCACCCATAACTTTAATTTTTTTATCAATTTAACCATATACTAAATTGTAATTATAAGAAAATTTGAATACTTTTATTTCATAAAATTCGGGGTCTTACACTAAGTTTACCCACTTAAGTTAGTATACATATTAAATACTAACTTTTTCGTATTATCATAACCCTTAGGTTATTTAATAGTCTTACCTAATGTATAATTAGGTTACAAAGCTTTCATTTTATGAAATCTGTAAATGTATGTATCCATAACTATAGTATATATGTTAATTGACCCATGCACCATTTCACATGTGTTGTCACATATTAAATCCTTATGTAACACAAGGTCAAAAAAAATCCATAATATACATACATATATAGTGACTTAAAATTCACGGTTATTACATCCTCCCCCCTTATAAGAATTCCGTCCCCGGAATTACATATAAGGTTACTCAAAAAGGTGTGGACAATTTCCTCTCATCCTTTTTTCGAGTTCCCACGTAGCTTCTTCAGCATTGTGGTTTTTCCAAAGAATTTTTACATAATGTATAACCTTATTTCGTAATTTCTGTTCCTTTTTATCTAAAATTTCGACCGAAATTTCCTCGTACGACAAATCCCTTTCGACCTGAATTGGCTCGTACGATATCACGTGCTTGTAATCAGGCTTATATGGTCGTAGCACTGACACATGAAACACATTATGAATATGTTCCAGTTCAGGAGGTAGAGCTACCTCGTACGCCACTTCGCCTATCTTCTTCAAGATCTCGAAAGGTCCAATAAATCGCGGACTTAGTTTACCTTTCTTTCCAAACCTTATCTTCCCTTTCTAGGGAGATACTTTCAAAAATGCATAGCTTCCCACCTCAAAATCTCTCTTCTGGCGATGTAGGTCTGCATACTTCTTCTGGCGATCTTGAGCTGCTACCAGTCGGGCTCTTATCACCTTGATGGTCTCTACGGTCTGCTGCACCAGTTCTGGTCCAAACAGTCGACGTTCACCTACTTCATCCCAACATAAGGGCGTTCTATATTTCCTTCCATACAGTGCTTCGTACGGCGGCATTCCGAGGCTAGCATGATAGCTATTGTTGTATGCAAACTCTACTAATGGAAGATGATCCTCCTAGCTATCCTTGAAGTCCATCACACAAGCTCTGAGCATGTCTTCAAGTATTTGAATCGTTCTCTCGCTTTGCCCATCGGTCTGCGGATGATACGCGGTGCTCATTCGTAACTGTGTCCCCATTCTTTCTTGAAGACTCTTCCAGAAGTTTGACGTGAATCGCGGATCCCTATCCGACACAATAGATACTGGTACGCCATGTTTCTAGATAATTTCCTTGATATATAATTTGGCTAGCTGGTCCAGACTATACCTAATCTTGATCGGCAAAAAGTGAGCCGACTTCGTAAGACGATCTACAATCACCCATATGGCGTCGTGCCCTTTTTGCGTTGCTAGAAGTCCCACCATAAAATTCATCGTGATGTGCTCCCATTTCCACTCTGGAATCTCTAAAGGCTGTAGTAATCCACTCGGTCGTTGATGTTCTGCCTTGACCCTCTGACAAGTTAGACATCTGCTGACGCATTCTGCAACCTCTCTCTTCATGTTTGGCCACCAAAAGTGTTGACGTAAGTCTTGATACATCTTTGTGCTTCCTGGGTGTATCGAGTACCTCGTACTATGCGCTTCTTGCAGAATCTCTTCTCTTAGTTCTGGTACTAATGGTACCCAAATTCGTCCTTCAAATCTTAGCAGTCCGGTGCCATCAATCTTGTATTTCAATTCATCCCCTTCAGCTAACCGCTTCTTGATGCTGTCGCAATCTTCGTCCTTCTCTTGAGACTCTTTAACCTTATCTAATAAGGTAGGGCTCGCTGCCACTGTAAATAATTTCTCATCGATCTCCATCGGATACTTAACCTCTAAGTCAAGTCGTTCGAAATCCTTCACCAATTCCTCTTGAATGGTCAACTTTAGTAACTTCTCTTTGCCTTTTCTGCTCAGGGCATCAGCCACTACATTTGGTTTGCCTGGATGGTATAGAATCTCACAATCATAATCCTTGATCAATTCTAGCCATCGGCGCTGCCTCATATTTAGCTCCTTTTGCGTGAAGATATATTTTGGACTCTTATGATCCGTATATATCTCACACTTCTCGCCATACAAATAGTGCCTCCAAATTTTCAAGGCAAAAACTACTGCTGCTAACTCCAGGTCATGAGTCGGATAACCCTTCTCATAGTCCTTCAGTTGACGTGAAGCGTACGCAATGACCTTGCCATGCTGCATCAGTACACAACCGAGACCCTTGTGTGACGCATCACTATACACTACAAATCGTCTCGTGTTGTCCGGTAAAGCCAACACAGGTGCTTGACTGAGCCTCTTCTTCAATTCCATGAAACTCTGTTCACATTTTTCCGTCCAAACGAATTTCACTGTCTTTCTAGTAAGGTTGGTCAACGGCGATGCTATCTTTGAAAAATCTTGGATGAATCTTCGATAGTATCCTGCTAATCCCAAGAAACTTCTAATTTCTGTCGATGTCTTTGGTTGTTCCCAGTTGATAACCGCTTCTACTTTTGCTGGATCTACCGAAACACCATCCTTGTCGATAACGTGACCCAAAAACTGCACTCTCCGTAACCAAAATTCACACTTGGAGAACTTTGCATACAACTTCTCCCTCCTTAACGTCTCCAACACTTTCCTTAAATGTTCAACGTGATCTTCCTCTGTCTCTGAATATACCAGGATGTCATCTATGAACACGACAACAAACTTATCCAAATACTGTTTAAACACTCTGTTCATCAAGTTCATGAATGCTGCCGGTGCATTTGTCAATCCAAAAGACATTACCAGAAACTCAAAGTGTCCATACCGAGTTCTGAATGTCGTCTTTGGAACATCCTCCTGTCTCACCTTCAGTTGGTGATAACCAGTCCTCAAGTCAATTTTTGAAAAGTATTTCGCCCCCTTCAACTGATCAAACAAATCGTCGATCCTGGGCAACGGGTACTTGTTCTTAATGGTGACCTTGTTCAACTCCCGGTAGTCGATACAAAGCCTTAATGACCCATCCTTCTTCTTTACGAATAAGACTAGTGCTCCCCACGGTGATACGCTTGGTCGAATGTATCCTTTATCTAACAACTCTTGTGGTTGAACCATCAATTCCTTCATTTCTACCGAAGCCATACGATACGGCGCTTTGGATACCGGTGATGTCCCTGGTGCCAAATCGATAACAAACTCTATCTCTCTATCTGGTGGCAATCCCGGAATCTCATCTGGGAAAACGTCAACGAATTCTCTTACAATAGGTATCTGACCCAGTTCACCCTCGACTCGGTGGGTATCCACAACGTGAGCCAAATAACCTATACAACCCTTCTTAAGCAACTTACTTGCTTGCATCATCGTCAGACAACAAGATTGTCTCGGTGATTTACTGCCATGAAATACCACCTTTGACTTATTCGGAGTCTTTAGGTGAACGCACTTTTTCTTACAGTCAATGACCGCTCCATGACTTGATAACCAATTCATCCCAAGGATTACATCAAACTCTCCAAGATGAATCGGTATCAAATCCACGTTAAGCTTAAACCCTCTTACATTAGCACAACAGTTCCTATAGATGCAGTCTACAGGGATAATTTCTTTGTTTGCTACTTCTACATTCATTGGGCGTTCTAATAGTTCATGAGGTAAACTTAATCTTTGAGCAAATTCATCAGATACGAAAGAACATGACGCTCCCGAATCGAATAACACATAGGCATTTATATCATTGATCGGAATTATACCTGACACCACCTCCCTGGATGCCACGGCATCTTGCACTGTCATATTGAATGTTCGTGCTGTAGGCTTGTTTGGCTGGGCTGGTCCTCCACTGGTTGTCTTAGTGTTATTGCCCCTGTTGCCATTTCCGCCATCCGTGCTTTTCTTCTTCGGGCAATCCTTGATTCGATGTCCCACGTCACCACAGTTAAAGCAACCTCCCTTCTTCACCTTAGGACAATTGGGTGAGGTTTGCCCTTCTTGCCCACATGTATAACATATCGTTTTTCCTTTCAAGCACTCCCCCAAGTGACCCTTTCCACAGTTCCTACACACCGACTTCTTTTGTTGCACACTTCTGTGCTGCATCTCCAGATTACTACCCCCACTGCTCCATTTCTGCTTCTTGTTGTTGCTAACGCCACTGCTAACATTCTGATTCCCACCTTCTGCTTTCTTCTTGTTCTTCTCCCGATTGTATTTTGAGACAGCTTCGCTTCCACCTTCCGCTATAAGAGCTTTCTCCAACAGAGTTGAGAATGATGTGATTTATAAAACCGCTACCTTAATATAAATCCACGGCTTTAGTCCATTTTCAAACCTTCTCGCTTTCCTCACCTCTGTGTCCACCTGATGTGGAGCGAATCTGGCCAATTCATTGAACTTCGCAGCATACTCTGATACTGACATATTCTCCTGTTTCAGTTCCAAAAACTTGATCTCCATTCTTGCTTGAATACTCTCAGGGAAGTAGTTCTCAAAGAACAACTTCTTGAATGCTTCCCCAGTCACGATTCCAGTTCTGGCTTTGTTCTGGTTGGCCTCCCACCAATAGTTAGCCTCATCCTTCATTAAGTAGGTAGCAAAAATTGTCTTCTGCTCTTCTGCTACTCTAGCAATAACGAAGGCCTTCTCGATCTCCTTTACCCACGTCTGGGCCTCTATCGGGTCTGTTGTTCCTCTAAACTCCGGCAGTCCTACTGCCTTGAAGTCCTTAAAGTTGACTAGTTGGTTGCCTGCCTGATTTCCTGCAGGTTGAGCTTGATTCCTCATGGCTTCAACCATCATGTTGATAAAATCTTGCATTGGGTTTTGTTGAGCTCCCGCTGCATTATTAACTGACTCTTCAATCTCTTGGTTCCTCAGTCCGCGTCTGGGCGACATTATCTAGTGAAACAAAATTCTAACACGTTACTCGAGTTTATTATCATATGAATACTTAGCATGTAACACGTTATTTTATTTAAACAATCAGATGATCATTATGTGAGAGTTTTAAATTACCAAGATTTGGAAGTCTTTCTCCCTGATTAGTTGGTTAAGTTTGTTTTTAAAGAACATTTTCCAAATCAGTCTACTGGATTCGCATAACATTAAATAGATAATTTACTATTTAAAATTTTCCAACACATATCATAATAATACTGCATTTATATTCATACACCAATCTTCAGTTACTTACATGATTAATACAGGTATATTTTATAAATGCTACTATCCCATTTTAAACACAAAAGATGGGATTAACTCATAATGATACCTCCCTACAACACAAATAGGGATAATACCTAACTATTTACTACCTCACACCTGCTGAGGTTTACATCATCATAAAACCTTATTACACAAAAAGAAAGATACTAATACATCTATCTACAACTGGGTCATCACATCATCACCACTGGTGGCCCTGTCGGGTCACCTGCACAGGCTCCCAGGGAAGCAACTGCTCCAGAACTCTACGTCGAACGGATCGACTAGACTCTCCTATCTCAGAGTGGACCCTCCTAGCCCCACTGCGCTGGCCCTCATACGCTGCATTTAATGCCAGTACTAAAGTCTCTACCCTGACCTTCATGGCATCCAGTGCAATCTCTAATAGGTCCACCCGCTTGGCCGACTCATGAAATGCCTCCTCCACCCGTATCTTATCGGCAATCTCCACGTCAAACTCACTTCGCATCGCCAGATGCTCTACGCTCAGTGCTGCGAACTTTGCCTTCTCATGCTCTAGCTGGACTCGCATCTCTGCTAACTCTATCAGTGCCTGATGAGCAGCATCCTTATACTGTTGATCCATGTGCTGATGGTTCATATTCTCCGCCTCCAACTGCAAAATCCTTTGCTCCTGAGCATGGTTTTTCTCTAACAGGTTACTGATCATCACATCCTTCGAGGTGTCCGACACCTCCTCTGGAACGACCTCCTCCTGGTTTACAGAATGGCTCCCCTGACTATCACATGGCATCCTATAAAACAAGGATACATCATCAGTACTACAATAAAATATATTCATTGATGAAATGAAACAATATTTTATTAAGTACAACACATACTCGATGAATTTTCATAATCCATCTCCTAACATACTCTATAAGAGTTTTCTACTAAGGTTATAACCTAGGTTTCGTATTCCCAATGTTTATAACCTACAGCTCTGATACCAATCTGTGACACCCCCAAATCCAGGTTCTCTAACCTCAGATTCAGTGCTCACGATCTATCATCATCATAAGTATTCTATAACTATTACGAAATAATAAACATACATTGTTCATTATAATAAAGTCTCATAACACGGTCCCAAGGTCTCCATAACCTTAACTTTAAATACACCATTTATCATACAAATAGTTTACTTAAGAAATTCCATCAGATAATAACTAAATTGACATTCATTCTAAATTACTCCTGGATCTTGCCCTTGCCCTTGTCCTTCGTGTGGGATCCTTCGGGCTTAACTGAAATAGATGTCATGATATAGCAAGAGTAAGCAACTAATTTGCTTCACAAGTTTATATAGACAAGGGAGATATATCATGACTTAGAAAGAAATATTGCGTTCAATGTTCAACAATAATATAAGATTGTGAAGGAACATGAATTAATAATCAACAATTGAATATTCGATAATTGAATAACATGAATTGAGTGGTTTTGAATAACCATGAACATTTGCTAAGGTGCTCAGTGATTAAACTGGACCTCTTAATGAGTTTTGGTATTCAAGGGGATCAGCCTTTCATACCTCGTGATTTATGCATAAACACTTAATAATCCGGCATTGATATCATGCCTTAATCAAATTCGTCCTTTTCTCAGTCAAGAGTTCTTACTATATCAATTTAATAAGAACAGTTATTTAAAACACATTTGATTTAACAAATTTAGACATGCTTGATCTAGCTGATACAATTAGCATAGATCTATTTCATAAACAGTTCATAAATGAAGAACTTTAATTTAATTCACAGTTCAATAGCAGTAGAACGGAATTCAATTGCACAAAGTGCGAATTTCAATAATCAATATAGACGTGAATAATCATCAATAATTATTCACTAACATGCTTTGAAAATAATAACTCGAGCTTGAGTTAGGAAACTTGCCTCGATTGTAGGTTACGGCTACGAAATTAAATTTCTATCCACTATGCAGTTAAATTATCTTCCTTTGAGAGACCTATAATTAATCTTTCAATTAGTTAAAGCATAACATTAGATTATGTAATCACATAGATATTATACATTATATTTAGTTCTTATAAACATTATCCTGTCTAGATAGTGTTACTATTAATTAACGACTACCTTTAATTCACATAATATTATTAACTTAGATAATATTTAATTCACCTTCTAGTATTATTGATTTACTAATAATACTTTTATTCACTTACTAATATTATTATCATCTTCGTAATATTTCAATACTTTACTAATATTATTAATTCTCTTAATAATATTTTAATCATGCATTAATATTATTACCATAATAATATCTTACTTATGCTTTAACATCATTAATAATACTTTCAATCATTTACTAATAATTTATTCACTTACTAATATTATTAATCATTTAATAATATTTTATTCCTTTACTAATGGTATTATATTTAATAACATTTTATTTAATCTCGAATATTATTATTTAATATTATTTTAATCATTTAATAATAATACTTTAATCTAATATTATTAATCTTTTAATAATATTTTACTCTAGGATTAATATCTTAATATAATATTATTAATTATTTAATAATATTTTAATAAAATTTTAATCTTAATATTTTTATTTAATTAACAACATCATATTATAATATTATTAATATTATAATAATATTCCAATGATTTACTAAATTAATAAACAATTTATTCTAATTGTTCATCATTTATTAACCTCTTATTTAATATCCATAAAAGGTCATAAATAATATTTATTATTATAAATTACCAAAATACCCTAAAATAGTTATGATATAATATATTATGAGCATTCAAGCATAAAAATCATATTTTTCTCATTAAAGACATCATTTAACTATTTATTTCTTTTTATTCATAACTTAACTATTTTTATTTTTTTTTTGGAAAAATAGCAAACTGATTCCAAAAATTCTCAACTTCTGGATTTTGACAGAATATGAACCAACAATGATCTTCTAATTTTTCTGGAATTTTAGAAAATAATTTACTATTTTTAAAGTGCCCAAAACACTCGGATCTTGCTCTATTTTTAATAAATTGAATTTTGCTCAGAAAATTCTGAAATTTTCAGGGTACACTCTCTTAACATATATGAAACCACTGTAAAAATTTCGGAATTTTCCAGTGTATACACAGTGAGATATTTGAAGGTTAATATTTCGGAGTCCTTTACAGAAATAGTCATTACGCACAATATATAACTCGAAACGTGTTCGTTCTTTTTCCTTCATGTACATAACTTCTCAAGGTACCTCTGTGATTTTTCCCAGATTTTTAAAAGACAAGAAACTGACCGAAACAGCCTCATGAAAAATGGATCAGTAGCTGATTTAGGGTTTTCAAAGCCTCAACATGCAAAGTGGACTGTCTTGGGAAAAATAGTCTCAAAGGTTTCAAAACTTTCTAGATTTGTGTTTTATCACTTGGGTTTACTACATAACTTGTGTGTCTAGCACCCCCCCTTCGACGGATCACAATTCCAAGTTGTAAAACTTGAGTTACACAAGATGTAGTGGAAGATAAACAAGAGTTTTCACCCTTGGAGAACATATGCTCATTTTCTTCCTCTAAGTCTTTGATCTAACACTCAGGATACTTAGTTCCATACATGATGATATGTAGAACTAGGGTATCTTGAGTATTTGTACATAACCCCATCAAAACTCAAGCTAGCAAAACAAAGTAAAAGAAGAAGATGAAGGTAAGTTATACCTTGACTTAGTTGCTACCTTTCTTGATTTTCCAAAGTAAGTAATAAACTTAGGAGGCATGAACAACTAGCACTCCTATCTCTTCTCTCTATAGCCGAAACCCTCTCTCTCTTTTCTCTCTTTGAAGTTGGCTAGCTTGGGAGCAAAAGATAGAAGAAGAAGATGGAGAGAAAATGAGATGTTGGAAGAATGAAATGTGTTTACAAAAATGAAATGGGCAATTCACTAATAATCCTCCCATAACTATTTTGTTGTCCATTGGGTAAAAACTTTGTATTATTATTTCCATTAGGCTAGACATGATTAAATGTGCATAATGGAGTGGCAACCAATGGGAGCTTGACAACATTGTCCTTGTGTTTAATAATTTCTACTAATGGACAAGTTAGCTTAATTATTCCACTTAGGATCCTCTAGCCCATAATATCCTCCATTTAGCTTTTATTTTAAATGCCCAATTTTGATTAATCAAATTTCTAGAATACCCCTAATCAAGTGGGCTAAGTGTTGGATTGTATTTTATTTTCTTTGGGCTTCTCCTTTAATTGTTTTGGGCGATGTACTAAACATAGTCTAGCAATTTTAATAATGTTACCCAATTTGATTATTTAGGGCTTCCATTTCCAATCATATGAAGTTTAATTACTTATACATGTGACTTTATCTCATAACCTAATTAGATTTACAAGAATTAGGTTTAAAATTATTAGTCACTTGAAATACTAAGCTTACCCACTTAAGTTAGTATACATATTAAATACTAACTTTTCCGTATTACCATAACCCTTAGGTTATTTAATAGTCTTACCTAATGTATAATTAGGTTACGAAGCTTTCATTTTATGAAATCTGTAAATGTATGTATCCATAACTATAGTATATACGTTAATTGACCCATGCACCACTTCACATGTGTTGTCACATATTAAATCCTTATGTAACACAAGGTAAAAAAAAATCCATAATGTACATACATATATAGCGACTTAAAATTCACGGTTATTACAATGTCCCCATGACGAAAGGAGGCTGATCTTGACCAGGAAGGCACATGAGACTGATGATGCCTCGAAAGTTTTACTCATACAACGCATGGAGATTGATCAATATATGGTGTTACTGATCGGGGGGAACGAGGAAGGTGCCTCCAGCCATAGCCAAAGGTGGGGGCAGTCGCCAAAGGTTCAGTCCATGACATATCGTCCGGACGATTCTGGGCAGACCGATAGCAGGTTTCGGAGACGTTCTCGGGACAAGAGTTGGCACATGAGCAGATCGGGAGAACGGTCACCCAGGAACCAGTCCAGGAAACATCTTCTGGACGGCTCTCGGCATATTGGGAATAGGCACCGAAGTTGCTCCAGGGCAACAAGTTCCGAAAGCAGAGGTTGGTCAAATTATAGGAGACAGGATTCATCTTCCGATAGAAGAAGGCGGGGCAGAAGAGATCATTCCCCTGAAGAAATTAGACAAAAGAACTGCCAAGGATATTCGTTAGTATCACATCCACAAATTATCAATGCACTACGGGCCAATGATATTCATTATTATCACATCCACGAATTATTCATGCACTACAGACCAAAGATATTTGTTATTATCACAAGTGGTCATAATCATGCTAAACAACTGTCCATCAATGCACTACGGGCCAATGAGAAGTTTTACCACATCATTTGTACCATTATAGGTCATTATTATACCGATACATAATTCTTGGTCATAATCATACCCATCAACAGTCCATCTATGCACTACGGGCCAAAGATGACTTTCATCATAATATAAGCATGAGGACGATGACAATGGTATAAGAAATTAATCAAGTGAGATTAAGGATAAATATTAAAGATTTATAATTCAATTTATCCAGAGTTTAAGAATGTCCAAATTGTCAACATGATAACTACTTTGTGGAGTAAAATTCAAGAATAATATTCATGTATTAAAAATAATTTGGACAGAAAAAAAATCAATTTTTTTATCGTGAATAGTACCCCTCGTGAATAGTACCTCGTGAATAGTATTTCATGAATAGTATCATATGAATAGTAACGTATGTATGAATAGCACCACGTGAATAGTACCGTATGTATGAATAGTACCCCGGCATGAAAAGATTAAAATTTAACAAGAATATTCAGAAAAATATTTCAGTGAAACGATACTAGATGAAGCATAAATTTCAAGGATATTCTACTAATTTCAAGGAGTATAGAAGCAATACTTATCAAAATAAGTGTAGATTTAGGAATATGAAACGAAATATTAATTATTACATTACATACTATAGAGTATGGAAGAAAATAATATTTCTTACGAATATTGAACGAAAATAATATTCGTTACCTTAAAAGGAGAGTAATTCTGACTGGTATAACGGGGATATTCTTGAAGAAAACTTGCACTATTTGCTACACTCAAAGTTTCCTTAAACTCAAAAGAAATACGCTCAATATTATAGAAGAAGAATTCTCTGATTCTGGTGTGATTTTCATTTCTAAACTAAGCATCCTATTTATAAGAGAATGACATGATACTATTTAGGAAAAATTACGGACGCATAGTGTAAGACCCCAAATTTTTTTTAATAAAGATGAGTTTTCTATAAATATCATTTTTAAATATTATGGAATGAATTTGATATAATGTTATAGTTGTGGGTAATATTTATAAATTTGGCAAAGTACACAAGTTGTTGTATAATATTCGATTAGTCGGGAAATATTCATTTTAACAGGGAATATTCGTACGACGACACAATCATTGGTGGACCCCACAACGAAATTATTGTCAGATTGAGAAAACGACAAAAATACTTTATGAAAATAGCGGCGAAAGTTTTACCGTTAACTGTTGAAACACCCGGTGTTAAAAGTACAGTAATACGCGTGGTGGCATAGTAGCACACGGTATTGATTATTGATGCTTACGTACGAAGTCACTCAGTTTTGTTCAATTATTGTTACAGTAATTACTGCATAGTATTTTACATAGTAAAATCTTTTTATATAAAATAGGATACTTTTATAAAGTTATTTATTTTATTAGATTTTAAATAGAATATATTATATTTTATTATGCATAGTATTTGTATAGTGCCTGCATAGTATTTGTATAGTAAAAACTTTTTATATAAAATAGAATAATTTTATAAAGTTTTATTTTATTTGATTATAAATAGAATATATTATATTTTATTGCATAGTGCAGCATAGTTTCCTTTCTATTTTCCTATAAATAGGAGGCTTAGTTAGAATTGAAAACCACACCAGAAGTTCAGAGAATTCTTTTATAATCTTGAGTGTATTTCTTTAGAGTTTTAAGAAGCTTTGAGCTTAGTGTAAGTTTTCTTCAAGAATATCCTCGCCCTACCAGTCGAAGTACTCTTCTTTTACGGTAAGGGATTGTAAGACCCCAACTTTTATAAATAAAGATGAATTTTTTATAAATATCATTTTTAAATATTATGGAGTTAATTTAATATAATGTTATAGTTGTGGGTAATATTTATAAATTTTACAAAGTACGCAAGTTGTTATATAATATTCGATTGGTCGGGGAATATTCGTTTTAACAGAGAATATTCGTACAACGACACAATTATTGTCACTCAGTTTGATTCAATTATTGTCAGTTAATAATATGAATTATTTAGCGATAATGACGTTTTGTTTTATTCGTATTATTAACGTAATAAAACAGAAACATCTTTTTATATAAAACAGAATACTTTATTAAAGTTATTCTATAAATAGAATATATTATATTTTATTTAAAAGATTTTTCTTTAAATATGGACCGTCAGATTAAAGTAATCAATCTGGACCGTTCATGGATTAGTTACTATGCATTCTATTTTTCTATAAATAGCAGCTCATTCCTTCATTATTTCTTACGAATTCACTGAACTCTAGAGAGAGAAACTATAGAGAGAGAGAAGAAGAGTATTCTGCTACTTAACTACTTTCTTATTTCAGCTCGTCTTTAAAACGGTAAGGGGTGTTATTCTTTCTTATTCATGAAGAGAACTGTTGTTATTCCATTTCTTATTATTCTGTTGGAATAACCTGTATACGCGGTCTACCCTATACTTGGTGACATTCTTCTATTATTCTGTTGGAACATCCTGTCTGTGTATTTTACACCGGACCTGGTTCCGTTTTTATTATTATTCTGTTGTAACATCCTGTCTGTGTGTTTTACATCGGACCTGGTTCCATTATTTATTATTCTATCGGAATATCCTGTCTATGCGTTTACATCGGACCTGGTTTCATTATTTATTATTCTGTCGGAATATCATGTCTCTGCGTTTACGCCGGACCTGGTTCCATTATTTATTATTCTGTTGGAATAACCTGTCTGTGCGGTCTATCGCATGCATGGTGATTTCTTTTGTTATTCCATTCTTTATTATACTCAGTTGGTTAAGTTTTGACTTCTATACTCCATGAAATTGGTGGAATATCCTTGATAATTGCGTTTCATCCAGTATCTTTTCATGAAAATATTCTTCTAAGTATTCTTGAATTTTACTCCACAAAGCAGTATCATGTTGACAATTTGGACGTTGTTAATTCTTGGATAAATTAATTCTTGAACTTGTTTTATTGAATTCTTATATCATTGTCATCATCCTCATGTTTATAAAATGTTGAAAGTCATCTGTGGCCTGTAGTGCATAGATGGACTTGGTATGATTATGACCAGGGATTATTCGGTATAATCATGGCCGTAATGTTACAAATGATGTGGTAAAAGTCCTCATTGGCCCGTAGTGCATTGATGGACAGTTGTTGGCATGATCATGACCATTAATGAATACACGAATATCCTTGGCCGTAGTGCAAGGGTGATTCGATGATGTGAATTATTTTATTAAGCTGAGTCCCAGCGATCACAGTGTTGAAAAACCTTTTGAATCATAAAAGATAGTATAGTTTATTTTCTACTTGACTCTTTTAATGGATTGCTTGTTCCGCTGCAGTTAAACTTGATGTCTATTATATTTTATCAGTTTAACATTGTTGAAGGCTAATGATAATTTATTCTGCATTATCTTAGTCATAATATTTCTTACTGGGCTAGTTGAGCTCACCCTTTCTTTCACTGTTCTCTTCAGGAAATGAGAACGTAGCTGGGGCAAGTCGGGGAACGGAGTGATGGTTCGAATGATAGTATTAGTTAGTAGTCCTCACTATTCTATGTAATAGTGTGTTAATAAATGTAATGAGGACTCCTTTTGAGTATGAATACTCTCTAGAAGATAATATTTGTATTCAAACTCGCAGTTTATGTTTTGTCGTATTGTACACGACAGTTGTATTAGTAAGTTGTATTTGTATTCTGTACTTTGTATCTGACGACCCAAGATGGGTGATGTATACCTAATTTTGGGGGCGTCACAGTTGGTATCAGAGCTTAGGGATATGATCCCTGGCTAAGATGTGAGAATAGAACTAGGAGGGGAGAGACGGGGAATTCCTTCGCTAGTATGACCTACCTAAGTTTATTTGCATGATATTTAATTGGTCGGTCATAATATAAGGATAATATATGACATATCAATTAACTTTTATTTTGTGGCAGTATCTAAAAATGGCATCTGAGAATGTTGAGAATAGCAATGGAGCACAGGCGACTGTTGATTCACCACATATCAATAATCAGGATAATGTGCATCAGGAAGGTGACAATCCTCATGCAAACAACAACACTGACCAGATGATGAATGATGAAATGTTCAGAAACTTTATGCAGTTCATGCAACAGCAGGCGAGAGCGGCTCCTGTCCAAAATATAGGTGAAAACACTGAAAACTCTCGGACGGTCACCGCTAAACAGTTCAAGGAGCTGGGACCACCAGAGTTTAAAGGAGAGCCAAAATCACTTATAGCGGAAACATGGATAAAGCAGATTACCAAGATATTTGATGTCTTGGGATGCTCCGAGGAGCAAAAGGTTCCCTTTGCCGCCTTTATGTTGCGAGGAGAGGCAGATTACTGGTGGGAATCGATTAAGCGTACTCAACCTACCGCACTGAAGATGTCTTGGGAGAAGTTCCAAGAGCTGTTCAACGACAAATACTTTCCTGAAAGTGTTCGTCACATGAAGGAGGTGGAGTTCATCAAATTGGAGCAGAATAATATGACTGTGTCGCAGTATGAGGCTAAATTTACTGAGTTGTCCCGGTTTGCGTCCCACTTGGTGGATAATGAAGAGAGAATGACGCAAATGTTTTTGCGAGGTTTGAAACCTGAGATACGTCAACATCTTATTTCTCATAAACTGTGTTTGTATTCAGATGTTGTGAATAGGGCTCAGTTAGTGGAGCGCGATAACGAGTCAACGCAACCAAAAGAGAGCAGTCGGCAAAATGATAATACCAGTGAGAGCAGTCATCGAAGCGGTGACAACAAGCGTGGAGGGAATCAACAGGCCAGAAATGGTAACAACTTCGGTGGTAATCAGGGCCAAAACAATAAGAATGGTCATTTCAAGAAGAGAAGATTCAACAATGATGGGAAAACGTTAGCACCAGCACCCGTTGTTAAGGAAGGAGAACGACCACCTATCATATGTTTCAAATGCGGAGGGAAGGGACACATCAGTCCAAACTGCGCGATGCCGTCTAAAGCATGTTATAATTGTGGAAGAGAAGGTCATTTAGCTCGATTTTGTCGTTTACCAAAAACAAGTTCAGCCAAGATGGAGACACCAAAGGCCGTCCCAGAAAAGTCAAAATAGTGCAAGGGAGAGCGTTTGTTGTGACCTCCCAGAAAGCAAGGAACCCGAATGAGGTCATCACGGGTAAGCTTATCATAAACTCTAACGAAGTCTATACTTTATTTGATACCGGTTCTACCCATTCTTTTATTTCTCCTACTTGCGCTCATCGATTAAATTTGATTCCGGAAAAATTAGACTTTGATTTATCTGTTGAAACTCCATTGGGAGAAACCTTCATTACATCCACGGTTTATAAGTCTTGTTTGATTCAAGTTGGTACCCACACATTACCTGTCGATCTGATTTCATTAAAAATACTTGCATTTGACGTGATTCTAGGGATTGATTGGTTAACTACTCATCATGCAAAAATTGATTGTTTTCGTAAGGTTGTTAGCTTTCATATTCCTAATCGACCTATTATGCGAATTCAAGCAACCAAACCATTAAAATCAATCGCTGTCATCTCAAGCCATAAAGCTATTCGTTTATTGAAAAACGGATGTCAAGCTTTCTTAGCTCATGTCACGGATCTAAACAAAAATACGTCAGTTTTGAATGATATTTCTATTGTTAATAAATTCCCTGACGTATTCCCTGAAGAACTTCCTGGCCTACCCCCAGAGCGTGAAATTGAATTTTGTATCGACCTTGAACCCGGTACAAAACCCATTTCCAAAGCCCCATATCGAATGGCTCCTATTGAACTTCAGGAGTTAAAGATCCAACTGCAGGAATTGTTAGACATTGGCTTTATTCGTCCTAGTACTTCTCCTTGGGGTGCTCCTGTTCTATTCGTGAAGAAGAAAGATGGAAGTATGCGACTTTGTATTGATTATCGGGAGTTGAATCATGTCACCATCAAAAATAGGTACCCATTGCCACGTATTGATGACCTGTTTGACCAGTTGCAAGGAGCACAATTCTTTTCAAAGATCGATCTTCGTTCTGGATATCATCAGCTGAAGGTTAGAACTGAGGATATTCCAAAGACAGCTTTTAGAACTCGGTACGGGCATTATGAATTCCTAGTCATGTCCTTTGGATTGACTAATGCTCCTGCTGCCTTCATGGATATGATGAACCGGGTATTCAAGGAATATTTGGATCACTTTGTGGTCGTCTTTATTGATGACATCCTTATTTATTCCAAAAGTCGTGAAGATCATGAGCAACACTTGAGGCTGGTACTCCAAAAGCTTCGTGAATACAAGCTTTATGCCAAGTTGAAGAAATGCGAGTTCTGGCTGGAGGAGGTAGCATTCCTTGGGCACGTAGTATCAAGTCGTGGAATATCGGTTGACCCGGCAAAGATTGAAGCTATTCAAAGCTGGGAGCAACCTAAATCAGTGACCGAAGTACGTAGCTTTCTTGGTTTAGCTGGTTATTATCGGAGATTCGTGGAAGGATTTTCTCGAATCGCTACTCCATTAACTCAGCTGACTCAGAAAGATACAAAGTTCGGTTGGAGCGAAGAATGTGAGCAGAGTTTTCAAGAACTCAAGAGGAGACTCATTTCAGCACCTGTTCTAACAATACCATCTGGCTCGGAGGGATTTGTCATCTACAGTGATGCTTCGAGCAAAGGGTTGGGATGCGTTCTCATGCAACATGGAAAAGTCATAGCCTATGCATCAAGACAACTCAAGGAATATGAGAGGAATTATCCTACTCATGATCTAGAGTTGGCAGCTGTTGTCTTTGCACTTAAAATTTGGAGGCATTACTTGTATGGGGAGAAGGTGGAGATCTTTACGGATCATAAAAGCCTCAAATATTTCTTCACTCAAAAGGAACTCAACATGCGACAACGACGTTGGCTTGAACTGTTGAAAGATTATGATCATACCATTCAATACCATCCTGAAAAAGCGAACGTGGTAGCTGACGCATTGAGTAGAAGATCATATGCAAGTACGAGTGCAATATTGTCAACACAAAGGCCCATTTTGTGTGACTTGCAAAGGATGGAGATAGAGTTAAAGACTCCAGGGACCCATGTGATGATGGCGAATATACGAGTAGAACCGACTTTAATCGATAAAGTTAAAGCTGCTCAAGCTACAGACCTGGAGCTGATGCGTATGAGGAAGAAAGTGCAAGAAGGTGCTATGCCGGAAGCAAGAATCGATGAAGAAGGAATACTTCGAGTCAACTCCAGACTTTGTGTTCCTAACAACCCTGATTTAAAGTATGAAATCATGATGGAGGCGCACAACACACCGTTTGCAATCCATCCTGGAAGTACCAAAATGTATCATGATCTTCGTCATACATTTTGGTGGAGCAATATGAAGAGAGAGATAGCGCTGTTTATCTCAAGGTGTTAACTTGTCAACGAGTCAAAGCGGAGCATCAAGTACCAAAAGGTCCATTGCAACCACTTGAAATTCCAGAATGGAAGTGGGAGCACATTACCATGGATTTCGTTACCGGTCTTCCTAAGGTTTCTCAAGGTATAGATGCGATTTGGGTCATTGTTGATAGATTGACCAAGTCTGCTCATTTCTTACCGATACGAGAAACTTATACACTTGAACGTCTTGCTCGTATGTACATAAACGAGATTGTAAGACTGCATGGTATGCCAGTATCCATAGTTTCTGATCGAGACCCAAGATTCACTTCACGATTTTGGGTTAGTTTACAAAAAGCTATGGGCACAGATTTACGATTTAGTTCGGCATATCATCCTCAGACGGACGGACAATCAGAGAGGACTATTCAAACTCTAGAAGATTTATTAAGACTCTGTGTCTTTGACTTCAAGGGAAGTTGGGACAAGTTCTTACCATTGGTGGAGTTTTCCTACAACAACAGTTATCAAGCAAGTATTGGCATGGCTCCATTCGAAGCATTGTATGGAAGAAAATGTCGTTCTCCAGTATGCTGGGATGAGGTGGGTGAAGCAACGTTGTTGGGACCGGAGTTGGTACGTATGACTACAGAAAAGATTCAAACGATCCGACAACGTATAAAAACCTCACAAGATCGACAAAAGAGTTATGCTGATCTTCATCGAAAGGACGTGGAATTTGATGTAGGAGATCATGTGTTCTTACGTGTTGCTCCATGGAAAGGAGTTACGAGATTTGGAAAGAGAGGAAAGCTCAATCCTCGATTCATCGGTCCATTTTTAATCCTCGATCGAGTAGGAACTGTGGCTTATAGACTCGCTTTACCGCCAAGTATGTCTCGTGTTCATAACGTTTTTCACATATCCATGTTACGCAAATATGTGGAAGACCCGAACCACATTATTGAGTTAGAACCGGACGAAATAGCGGAGGATTTGACGTATGAAGAAGTTCCTGTTCAAATCTTGGATAAGAAGGAACATATTCTACGCTCCAAGGTTATACCTCAAGTCAAAGTTTTGTGGAGAAACCACGATGTTGAGGAAATGACTTGGGAGTTAGAATCTGAAATGAAATCAAGGTATCCTTACCTCTTCGACATACCAGGTACGTACCCTAATTTCGAGGGCGAAATTTCATAAGAAGGGGAGGTTGTAAGACCCCAACTTTTATAAATAAAGATGAATTTTCTATAAATATCATTTTTGAATATTATGGAGTTAATTTGATATAATGTTATAGTTGTGGGTAATATTTATAAATTTTGCAAAGTACGCAAGTTGTTATATAATATTCGATTGGTCGGAAAATATTCGTTTTAACAGAAAATATTCGTACAACGACACAATCATTGGTGGACCCCACAACGGAATTATTGTCGGATTGAGAAAACGACAAAAATATTTTATTAAAAATAACGACAGAAATTTTACCATTGTTACTGTTGAACTACTCGGTAGTAAAAGTACAGTAATACGTGTGGTTGCATAGTAGCACACGGTATTGATTATTAATGCTTGTGTGAGAAGTCACTCAGTTTGATTCAATTATTGTCAGTTAATAATATGAATTATTTAGCGATAATGACGTTTTGTTTTATTCGTATTATTAACGTAATAAAACAGAAACATCTTTTTATATAAAACAGAATACTTTATTAAAGTTATTCTATAAATAGAATATATTATATTTTATTTAAAAGATTTTTCTTTAAATATGGACCGTCAGATTAAAGTAATCAATCTGGACCGTTCATGGATTAGTTACTATGCATTCTATTTTTCTATAAATAGCAGCTCATTCCTTCATTATTTCTTACAAATTCACTGAACTCTAGAGAGAGAAACTATAGAGAGAGAGAAGAAGAGTATTCTGCTACTTAACTACTTCCTTATTTCAGCTCGTCTTTAAAACGGTAAGGGGTGTTATTCTTTCTTATTCATGAAGAGAACTGTTGTTATTCCATTTCTTATTATTCTGTTGGAATAACCTGTATACGCGGTCTACCCTATACTTGGTGACATTCTTCTATTATTCTGTTGGAACATCCTGTCTGTGTATTTTACACCGGACCTGGTTCCGTTTTTATTATTATTCTGTTGGAACATCCTGTCTGTGTGTTTTACACCGGACCTGGTTCCATTATTTATTATTCTATCGGAATATCATGTCTGTGCGTTTACATCGGACCTGGTTCCATTATTTATTATTCTGTCGGAATATCCTGTCTGTGCGTTTACGCCGGACCTGGTTCAATTATTTATTATTCTGTTGGAATAACATGTCTGTGCGGTCTATCGCATGCATGGTAATTTCTTTTGTTATTCCATTCTTTATTATACTCAGTTGGTTAAGTTTTGACTTCTATACTCCATGAAATTGGTGGAATATCCTTGATAATTGCGTTTCATCCAGTATCTTTTCATGAAAATATTCTTCTAAGTATTCTTGAATTTTACTCCACAAAGCAGTATCATGTTGACAATTTGGACGTTGTTAATTCTTGGATAAATTAATTCTTGAACTTGTTTTATTGAATTCTTATATCATTGTCATCATCCTCATGTATATAAAATGTTGAAAGTCATCTGTGGCCTGTAGTGCATAGATGGACTTGGTATGATTATGACCAGGGATTATTCGGTATAATCATGGCCGTAATGTTACAAATGATGTGGTAAAAGTCCTCATTGGCCCGTAGTGCATTGATGGACAGTTGTTGGCATGATCATGACCATTAATGAATACACGAATATCCTTGGCCGTAGTGCAAGGGTGATTCGATGATGTGAATTATTTTATTAAGCTGAGTCCCAGCGATCACAGTGTTGAAAAACCTTTTGAATCATAAAAGATAGTAGAGTTTATTTTCTACTTGACTCTTTTAATGGATTGCTTGTTCCGCTGCAGTTAAACTTGATGTCTATTATATTTTATCATTTTAACATTGTTGAAGGCTAATGATAATTTATTCTGCATTATCTTAGTCATAATATTTCTTACTGGGCTAGTTGAGCTCACCCTTTCTTTCACTGTTCTCTTCAGGAAATGAGAACGTAGCTGGGGCAAGTCGGGGAACGGAGTGATGGTTCGAATGATAGTATTAGTTAGTAGTCCTCACTATTCTATGTAATAGTGTGTTAATAAATGTAATGAGGACTCCTTTTGAGTATGAATACTCTCTAGAAGATAATATTTGTATTCAAACTCGCAGTTTATGTTTTGTCGTATTGTACACAATAGTTGTATTAGTAAGTTATATTTGTATTCTGTACTTTGTATTTGACGACCTAAGATGGGTGATGTATACCTAATTTTGGGGGCGTCACAGGGATATTATTTATTGTACTCGTAAGGGGTATTATTTCTTTCGTATTCATGAAGAGAACTTTTGTTATTCCATTCCTTATTATTCTGTTAGTATAACCTGTTCATGCGAAGTATCGCATACATGGTGAAATTCTTCTAATATTCCGTTCTTTATTATTCTGTCAGAATATCCTGTCTGTGCGTTTACGCCGGACCTGGTTCCATTATTTATCATTCTGTCGGAATATCCTGTCTGTGCGTTTACGCCGGACCTGGTTCCATTATTTATTATTCTGTCAGAATATCTTGTCTATGTGGACTTGATTCCATTATTTATTATTCTATCGGAATATCCTGTCTGTGCATTTATGCCGGACCTGGTTCCATTATTTATTATTCTGTCAGAATATCTTGTCGGTAAGTTTACGCATGACCTGGTTCCATTATTTATTTTTCTATTAGAATAACCTGTTTGTGCGGTCTATCGCATGCTTGGTGAATTCTTTTGTTATTCCATTCTTTATTATACTCAGTTGGTTAAAGTTTTGGCTTTTATACTCCATGAAATTAGTAGAATATCTTTGATATTTGCGCTTCATCCAGTATCTTTTCATGAAAATATTCTTCTGAGCATTCTCAAATTTTACTCTACAAAGCAGTATCATGTTGACAATTTAGACGTTGTTGGTTCCTGGATAAATTAATTCTTGAACTTGTTTTATTGAATTCTTATATCATTGTCATCATCTTTATGTTTATATTTTGTTGAAAGTCATCTGCGGCCTGTAGTGCATAGATGGACTTGGTATGATTATGACCAGAGATTATTCGGTGTAATCATGACCATAATATTACAAATGATGTGGTAAAGGTCCTCATTGGCCCATAGTGCATTGATAAAAAGTTGTTGGCATGATCATGACCATTGATGAATACACAAATATCCTTGGCCCGTAGTGCATGGATAATTTGTGATCGTGATACTAATGAATATCCTTGGCCGTAGTGCAGGGATGATTTGAATTATTTATTAAACCGAGTCTCAGCGATAAAAGTAATGAAAAACTTTTTAAATCATAAAAGATAGTAGATGCTATTCTCTACTTGATTCTTTTAATGCATAGCTTGTTCCGCTGCAGTTAAACTTGATGTTTGTTATATTTTATCAGTTTAACATTGTTGAAGGCTAACGATAATTTATTCTGCATTATCTTAGTCATAATATTTCTTACTGGGCTAATTGAGCTCACCCTTTTGCTTTCATTGTTCTCTTCAGAAAATGAGAACGTAGCGGGGAGTAGTCGGAGAACGGAGTGACGGTTCAGATGATAGCATTAGTAGTCCTCACTATTCTATAAAATAGTGTGAAAATAAATGTATTGAGGACTTATTTTGAGTTTGAATACTGTTTAGAAGAAAGTGTTGTATTAAAACTCACAGCCTATGTTTTGTCGTATTTTATACGACAGTTGTATAATTAAGTTTTATTTGTATTTTGTACCATGTATTTGACGACTCAGAATAGGTGATGTATACCTATTTTGGGGGCGTCACAGTTGGTATCAAAGCTTAGGGATATGATCACTGGCTAAGATGTGAGACTAGAACTAGGAGGGGAGAGACGGGGAATTCCTTCGCTAGTATGACCTACCTAAGTTTATTTGGTATTTAATTGGTCGGTCAGAGTATAGGGATATTATGTTACATGTCAATTAACCTTTGTTTTATGGCAGTATCTAAAAATGACATTCGAGAATGTTGAGAATAGCAATGGAGCACAGGAGACCGTTGAGGTTCTACATATCAATAATCAGGATAATGTGCATCAGGAAGGCGACAATCCTCATGCAAACAACAACACTTACCAAATGATGAATGATGGAATGTTCTGAGGCTTTATGCAATTTATGCAATATTAGGCGAGAGAGGCTCCTATTCAAAATGTAGGTGGAAACACTGGAAACACTCGGACGGTCACCGCTAAGCAGTTCAAGGAGCTGGGACCACCAGAGTTTATTGGAGAGCCAAAACCACTTAAGGCGAAAACGTGGATCAAGCATATCACCAAGATATTTGATATCTTGGGATGCGCCGAGGAGCCAAAGGTTCCCTTAGCCACCTTTATGTTGCGAGGAGAGGTAGATTACTGGTGAGAATCGGTAAAACGTACTCAACCTGCCACATTGAAGATGTCTTGGGAAAAGTTTCAAGAACTGTTCAATGACAAGTACTTTCCCGAAAGTATTCGTCACATGAAGGAGGTAGAGTTCATCAAGTTGGAGCAGAATAATATGACCGTATCGTAGTACGAAGCTAAGTTTGCCGAGTTGTCCTAGTTTACGTCCCACTTGGTTGATAATGAGAAAAGAATGACGCAGATATTTTTAAGAGGTTTGAAACCGGAGATACGTCAATATCTTATTTCTCATAAACTGTGTTTGTATTCAGATATTGTAAATAGGGCTCAATTATTGGAGCGCGATAACGAGTCAACGCAACCAAGAGAAAGCAGTCGGCAGAATGAAAATACCAGTGGTAACAGCCATCGAAGCGGTGACAACAAACGTGGAGGGAATCAACATGCCAGAAATGGTAACCACTTTGGTGGTAATCATGGACAAGGCAATAAAAGTGGACATTTCAAGAAGAGGAGATTCAACAATGATGGAAAGACGTCAGCACCAACACCCGTTGTTCAGGAAGGAGAACGACCACCTATCATATGCTTTAAATACGGAGGGGAGGGACATATTAGTCTAAACTGCGCGATGCCATCCAAAGCGTGTTATAATTGTGGAAGAGAAGGTTACCTAGCCCGATTTTGTCGTGCACCGAAGACAAGTCCAGTTGGAACGGTGACACAAAATATCTTCCTAGACAAGTCAAAACCAGTAGTTCAAGTGAGAGCATTTGTTGTGACCTCCTAGAAACCAAGAAAACCGAACGAGGTCATCACGGGTAAGCTTATCATAAACTCTAGCGAAGTCTATACCTTATTTAATATCGGTTCTACCCATTCTTTTATTTCTCCTACTTGCGCTCAATGATTAAATTTGACTTCGGAGAAATTAGACTTTGACTTATTTGTGGAAACTCCGTTGGGAGAAACCTTCATTACATTCACTGTTTATAAGTCTTATTTGGTTCAAATCGGTACCCTCACATTACCTGTCGATCTTATTTCATTGAAAATACTTGCATTTGATGTGATTCTAGGGATTGATTGGTTAACTACTCATCATGCTAAAATTGATTATTTTCGTAAGGTTGTTAGCTTTCATATTCCTAATCAACCTATTATGCGAATTCAAGCGACCAAACCATTAAAATCAATCACGGTTATCTCAAGCCATAAACCTATTCGTTTATTAAAAAACGGATGTCAAGCTTTCTTAGCTCATGTCACAGATCTAAACAAAAATACGTCAGTTTTGAATGATATTTCTATTGTTAATAAATTTCCTGACGTATTCCCTGAATAGCTTCCTGGCCTGCCCCCAGAGCGTGAAATTAAAATTTGTATCGATCTTGAACCCGGTACAAAACTTATTTCCAAAGCCCCATATCGGATGGCTCCTATTGAACATCAGGAGTTAAAGACCCAATTGCAGGAATTATTAGACATCGGTTTCATTCGACCTAGTACTTCTCCTTGGGGTGCTCCTGTTCTATTCGTGAAGAAGAAGGATGGAAGTATGCGACTTTGTATTGATTATCGGGAGTTAAATCATTTCACCATCAAAAATAAGTACCCGTTGCCTCGCATTGATGATCTATTTGACCAGTTGCAAGGAGCACAATTCTTTTTAAAGATCGATCTTCGTTCTGGATATCATCAGCTGAAGGTTAGAACTGAGGATATTCCAAAGACTGCCTTCAGAACTCGGTACGGGCATTATGAATTCTTAGTCATGTCTTTTGGATTGACTAATACTTTTGCTGCCTTCAGGGATATGATGAACCGAGTATTCAAAAAATATTTGAATCACTTTGTGGTCGTCTTTATTGATGGCATCCTCATATATTCCAAAAGCCGTGAAGATCATGAGCAACACTTGAGGCTGATACTCCAAAAGCTTCGTGAAAATAAGCTTTATGCCAAGTTGAAGAAATGCGAGTTTTGGCTTGAAGAAGTGGCATTCCTTGGGCACGTAGTATCAAGTCATGGAATATCTGTTGACCCGGCAAAGATTGAAGCTATTCAAAGTTGGGAGCAACCCAAATCAGTGACCGAAGTACGTAGCTTTCTCGGCTTAGCTAGTTATTATCGGAGATTCGTGGAAGGATTTTCTCGAATCGCTACTCCACTAACTCAGCTGACTCAGAAAGATACAAAATTCGGTTGGAGCGAGGAATGTGAGAATAGTTTTCAAGAACTCAAGAGAAGACTCATTTCAGCACCTGTTCTGACCATACCATCTGGCTCGGAGGGATTTGTCATCTACAGTGATGCTTCAGGCAAAGGGTTAGGATGTGTTCTCGTGAAACATGGGAAAGTCATAGCCTATACCTCTCGACAACTCAAAGAATATGAGAGGAATTATCCTACTCATGATCTAGAGTTGACAGCAGTTATTTTTGCACTAAAGATTTGGAGGCATTACTTGTATGGGGAGAAAGTGGAGATCTTTACGGATCATAAAAGCCTCAAATATTTTTTCACCTAAAAGGAACTTAACATGTGGCAACGACGTTGGCTTGAACTGTTGAAAGATTATGATCATACCCTCTAATACCATCCTGGAAAAGCAAATGTAGTAGCTGACGCATTGAGTAGAAGATCATATGCGGGTACGAGTGCGATATTGTCAACGCAAAGGCCCATTTTGTGTGACTTGCAAAGGATGGAGATAGAGTTAAAAACTCCGGGGGCCCATGTGATGATGGCGAATATACGAGCAGAACCGACTTTAATTGATAAAGTTAAAGCTGCTCAAGCTACAGACCTGGAGCTGATGCGTATGAGGAAGAAAGTGCAAGAAGGTGCTATGTCAGAAGCAAAAATCGATGAGGAAGGAATACTTCGAGTCAACTCCAGACTTTGTGTTTCTAACGACCCTGATTTAAAGTATAACATCATGATGGAGGCGCACAATATACCATTTGTAATCCATCCTGGGAGTACCAAAATGTATTATGATCTTTGACATACATTTTGGTCCAGCAATATAAAGCGAGAGATAACACTGTTTATCTCAAGGTGTCTAACGTGTCAACGAGTCAAGGCGGAGCATCAAGTACCAAAAAGTCCATTGCAACCACTTGAAATTTCAGAATAGAAGTGGGAGCACATTACCATGGATTTCGTTATCAGTCTTCCCAAGGTTTCTCAAGGCATAGATGCGATTTAGGTCATTGTTGATAGATTGACCAAGTTGGCTCATTTCTTACCTATACGAGAAACTTATACAGTTGAACGTCTTGATCGTATGTATATAAACGAGATTATAAGATTGCATGGTATGCCAGTATCCATAGTTTCTGATCGAGACCCAAGATTCACTTCACGATTTTGGGTTAGTTTGCAGAAAGCTATGGGCACGGATTTACGGTTTAGTTCGGCATATCATCCTCAAACGGACGGGCAGTCGGAGAGGATTATTCAAACTCTTAAAGATCTATTAAGACTCTGTGTCCTTGATTTCAAGGGAAGTTGGGACAAGTTCTTACCATTGGTGGAGTTTTCCTACAACAACAGCTATCAAGCAAGTATTGGTATGGCTCCATTTGAAGCGTTGTATGGAAGAAAGTGTCATTCTCTAGTATGCTGGGATGAGGTGGGTGAAGCAACGTTGTTGGGACCGGAGTTGGTACGTATGACTACGAAAAAGATTCAAACGATCCGGTAACGTATAAAAATCTCACAATATCGATAAAAGAGTTATGCTGATCTTCATCAAAAGGACGTGGAATTCGATATTGGAGAGCATGTGTTGTTACGTGTTGCTCCATGGAAAGGAGTTACGAGATTTGGAAAGAGAGGAAAGCTCAATCCTCGATTCATTGGCTCATTTTTAATTCTCGATAGAGTAGGAACTGTGGCTTATAGACTCGCTTTACCGCCAAGTATGTCTCGTGTTCATTACTTTTTTTACATATCTATGTTACGTAAATATGTAAAAGATCCGCACCACATTATTGAGTTAGAACCGGACGAAATAGCGGAAGATTTAACGTATAAAGAGGTTCCTGTTAAAATCTTGGATAAGAAGGATCATGTTCTATGCTACAAGGTTATACCTCAAGTCAAAGTTTTGTGGAGGAACCACGATGTTGAGGAATTGACCTAGGAGTTAGAATCTGAAATAAAATCAAGGTATCCTTACCTCTTCGACATATCAGGTACGTACCCTAATTTCGAGGGCGAAATTTCATAAGAAGGGGAGGTTGTAAGACCCCAATTTTTTTTTTTAATAAAGATGAGTTTTCTATAAATATCATTTTTAAATATTATGGAATGAATTTGATATAATGTTATAGTTGTAGGTAATATTAATAAATTTTGTAAAGTACACAAGTTGTTGTATAATATTCGATTAGTCGGGAAAGATTCGTTTTAACAGGGAATATTCGTACGACGGTACAATCATTGGTGGACCCCACAACGGAATTTTAGTCGGATTGAGAAAACGACAAAAATACTTTATGAAAATAGCGGCGAAAGTTTTACCGTTAACTGTTGAAACACCCGGTGTTAAAAGTACAGTAATACGCGTGGTGACATAGTAGCACACGGTATTGATTATTGATTATTACGTAAGAAGTCACTCAGTTTTGTTCAATTATTGTTACAGTAATGCTGCATAGTGTTTTGTATAGTAAAATCTTTTTATATAAAACAGAATACTTTTATAAAGTTATTTGTTTTATTAGATTTTAAATAGAATATATTATATTTTATCATGCATAGTGTTTACATAGTGCCTGCATAGTATTTGTATAGTAAAAACTTTTTATATAAAATAGAATACTTTTATAAAGTTTTGTTTTATTTGATTATAAATAGAATATATTAATTTTATTGCATAGTGCAGCATAGTATCCTTTCTATTTTCTATAAATAGGAGGCTTAGTTAGAATTGAAAACCACACTAGAAGTTCAGAGAATTCTTCTATAATCTTGAGCGTATTTCTTTAGAGTTTTAAGAAGCTTTGAGCGTAGTGTAAGTTTTCTTCAAGAATATCCTCGCCCTACCAGTCGGAGTACTCTTCTTTTACGGTAAGGGATATTATTTGTTGTTCTCGTAAGGGGTATTATTTCTTTCGTATTCATGAAGAGAACTTTTCTTATTCCATTCTTTATTATTCTGTTGGAATAACCTGTTCATGTGAAGTACCGCATACATGGTGAAATTCTTCTAATATTTCGTTCTTTATTATTCTGTCGAAATAACTTGTCTGTGCGTTTTCGCCGGACCTGGTTCCATTATTTATTATTCTGTCGGAATATCCTGTCTATGCGTTTACGCCGAACCTAGTTCCATTATTTATTATTCTGTCAGAATATCCTGTCTATGTGTTTACGTCGGGCCTGGTTCCATTATTTTTTATTCTGTCGAAATATCCTGTCGGTGCGTTTACGCATGACCTGGTTTCAGTATTTATTTTTCTGTTGGAATAACATATATGTGCGGTCTATCGCATGCTTGGTGAATTCTTTTGTTATTCCATTCTTTATTATACTCAGTTGGTTAAAGTTTTGGCTTTTATACTCCATGAAATTAGTGGAATATCTTTGATATTTGCGCTTCATCCAGTATCTTTTCATGGAAATATTCTTCTGAGCATTCTTAAATTTTACTATACAAAGCAGTATCATGTTGACAATTTGGACGTTGTTGGTTCCTGGATAAATTAATTCTTGAACTTGTTTTATTGAATTCTTATATCATTGTCATCATCCTCATGTTTATATTTTGTTGAAAGTCATCTGCGGCCTGTAGTGCATAGATGGACTTGGTATGATTATGACTAGGGATTATTTGGTGTAATCATGACCGTAATATTTCAAATAATGTGGTAAAGGTCCTCATTGGCCCATAATGCATTGATGGACAGTTGTTGGCATGATCATAACCATTGATGAATACACAAATATCCTTGGCCCGTAATGCATGGATAATTTGTGGTCGTGATACTAATGAATATATTTGGTCGTAGTGCAGGAATGATGTGAATTATTTATTAAGCTGAGTCTCATCGATAAAAGTAATGAAAAACTTTTTAAATAATAAAAGATAGTAGATGTTATTTTCTACTTGACTCTTTTAATGGATAGCTTGTTCCGCTACAGTTAAACTTGATGTTTGTTATATTTTATCAGTTTAACACTGTTGAAGGCTAACGATAATTTATTCTGCATTATCTTAGTCATAATATTTCTTACTGGGCTAGTTGAGTTCACTCTTTTACTTTCATTGTTCTCTTCAGGAAATGAGAACGTAGCGGGGACTAGTCGGGGAACGGAGTGACAGTTCAGATGATAGCATTAGTAGTCCTCACTATTCTATGAAATAGTGTGAAAATAAATGTATTGAAGACTTATTTTGAGTTTGAATACTGTTTAGAAGAAAGTGTTGTATTAAAACTCACAGCTTATGTTTTGTCGTATTTTACACGACAGTTGTATAATTAAGTTATATTTGTATTTTGTACCATGTATTTGACGACTCAGAATAGGTGATATATACCTATTTTGGGGGCGTCACACACAGTATGAAAAATCACGGGTGAAATTTCGACGAATTTTTTGATTTTACTATGCAGCACTATGTAGCAATATACAACACTATGCATCACTATGCAATATAAAATAAAAACTGAGATAACTTTCTGCCGATGATTTTAAAAACTAAGTAAGTGGGGGTCCTTGTAATAAGCCAAATTTTATAATATATACTTCATAAAAAAAAACCCTTTTATTTATCACAAATCACTTGACTAAACACATTTTTAATCTTTCAACATTTATTCATCATTAATATTATAACTCGTAATATTAACAACCAGATCATTCACATGAAAGAGGGGGCTTTCCGATAAGGACTTCTCTTTATTGGCGCGCAATTAGATGACCTAACCCCTTTCCTTGACAGAACTTTCTAGACATTGTCAATAATACAAATAATAATATGAATAACTTTGTCGTTTTAATTATTGATTAAATAATATAAAATATTATGCAGATGATATTGTGACAATAATTGAATCAATAATATGAGATACTATGAAGTAAATACTGTGACAATTATTAAATGAACTGAGTGACTTCTCACGTAAGAATCAATAATAAGAGATACTGTACAATACCGTGTGCTACTATGCAACCACGCGTATTACTGTATTTTTATCACCGGGTATTTCAACAGTTAACGGTAAAAAATTTGTCGTTATTTTTATAAAGAGATTATTTCTGTCGCTTTCTATATTCGACAGTAATTCCGTTATGTGGTCCACCAATGATTATGCTGTCGTACGGATATTCCCTGATAAAATTAATATTCCCCAACCAAACGAATATTTTATGACAACTTGTTTACTTTGCAAAATTTATAAATATTACCCACAATTATAACATTATATCAAATCCACACCTTATTATTCAAAATAACATTTAGAAAAAATTAATTCTTTATTCATAAAAAGTTGGGGTCTTACAATATTGGTATAATTATGACCTGTAATGTTAATTACAGACAAATGTTGTTGTGAAAGTCCTCTTTGGCTCGTAGTGTGTAGATGGACAGTTGTTGGCATGATCATGACCACTGGTGATACTAACGAATATCCTTAACCCATAGTGCATAGATAATTCGTTGATTTAAAATATTTATTGATTGGTGTTACAGGGATAAAATATTGATGATGAACTTTTAAATCATAGAAGATAGTAGACATCATGTTCTACTTGACTCTTCTAATGGATTACTTATTCCGCTGCAGTTGTTGATCTAAAACTTGTTGTCTATTGTATTCTATCAGATTTTTCCACGTTGAGGACTAAGGATAATTTATTCTACATTATCTTAGTTATAATATTCTTTACTGGACTAGTTGAGCTCACCCTTTTCTTTCATTGTTCTCTTCAGGAAATGAGAATATAGTTGGGACTAGTCGGGAAACGGAGTGATGGTCCAAGATGGTTGCTATAGTAGTCCTCACTATTCTATAAAAGAGTGTGATAATAATTATAATGAGAACTTTATTTGAGTTTGGATATTGTCTAGAAGATAATATTTGTATTAAAACTCACAGCTTATGTTTTGTCGTATTTTACACGACATTTAATAATTGTATAAATGAAGTTTGTATTTAAATTCTGTACCATGTATTTGACGAATCAGAATGGGTTGTATGGACCTATTTTGGGGGCATCACATTTATGATTAGTTTTATTGCATAAGATGAATTGGAGCTAAACGTGTTGAAACATGACGAATTGGAGTTGATGCAATGAAAAAGGAAGAAATTTTAGAAAATTCATGAATTCACCCCGACAAATCCATTTGGCTTGAAGGAACTCGCCCCGACGAGTTCGTTTCTTTCCCAATCCTCCCTAACGCATTCTAAATCTGCCCCAGCCGATTCCTCTTTAGAACAATTTGCCCCGACAAATTTAACGGTGCAAATGAATCCGCCTCGACGGATTCAGCGAGAAATCTAAGAAAATTTGGAAACTTTAGGCAAATTTTGCCAGACTTCTAATTATATTTTTGATTGATATTTCTAATAGGTTTAAGATTTCATTTAACATTATAAATTAAATACATTATAATAGTCAGGATTATTCATTCTATCTTCTATATTGAATTATAAACCTTAGTTGGAGAATTAAAGGCATGTCAAGCTAATCTTTTCAATTCAGTTCTAAAGGGATGTTGAACCTTATTCAGAATTAACGGTTTGATCAAGTTTACTTTATTTATTCCTTCTTGCATGAGAATTATTCTGATTATCTTTTTCAACTTCTTGTATGTTATTCAATCTACTAATTTGGTTTCTGCAGGATTAAATTAGTGAATTGACATCATCTGCTAGATTAAGATATATATTAAACAAGAGATATTATATTTGATCATAAGTAGCAATTAGTGATACTTAACTATGTACAAACTTTTGGGTATTATTAAGATTATCAGAGGATAAGTTAAATAATTCCTGATTGTGTAATTATTGCTTGGAATAACCTAATCTCATTCTTCATGATGCTATTATATTAAATCAAGATTGATCGTTCTAGGTTGTATGATAGTTAGGATCTCTTGAGGTGATTGTCACACTAGATTTAAACTTAAGGAGAATTTTGGATAATTAGCGATTGCGGTTATCTAAGGTTATTAATCTCATTGAAGGGTAAATACTGTATAACTTGATTATGCCATGATTGTGAAAAGGTGATACTGAACTGAAAAAATGAAGCTTTTAATTCATTGTTTATTCTTCTCAGTTTATTATTGCTAGATTAGTTAATTGATTCAAAACCCCCTTTTATTGGAAACAATTGGATAAATATAAAATAATACACTCTCTGCGGGATCAACCTTTTCTTGTTACTACACTAATACTTCTGTTAATAGAGTAAAAGTAAGGTATTAATTTAGGAGTGTCAACGACAGCTCCCAAATTTTGGCACTGTTGTCGGGTGTCGACGCCGAGGAAAATTCTTGTTTCTTATGTTGTTTTTATGTACCCTTTACATTTTTATATTTGTTTGTTAGTTACTTAAGGGTGAGTTTTAGGAAAGGACCGACATGAATGTCGACTATTTGAAAAGATTGATTTTAATGATTGAGTCGAATTAGACAGAGACAGCAGTTTGTATGAGTTCAAAAGGATGTACCAACTCATCCGAATTTTGGAGATTTTCACAATATGGTCCAATATGTGACTCCGTAGAATTAGTCTAGTACTCGAGATTCACAGAGTTCGGGGGCTTTCTTAAGCGAGGGGAAGGTGTTAGCAACCCCCCGACTTCTGTGAAACACGGTCACTGCGCCTTTTTAATTCCCTAAATATGAAGTGTGTGTGTGAGAGAGAGAGAGAGATTTAGTTTTTTTTTAAAAATAATTAAATGCTTTATTTTGAAAGTAGTATTGTGCCTCTTTGAACCTATGTTGGAAGGGTTTGATTTAAAGAAAAGTTCATTTTCAGATTGAGCATTTGAAAGTGAGATTTTAAAAATATGGTTTTCAAACCCTTTGTCAAATAGGAATCAAGGCCCTTTGATACTT
Organism: Panax notoginseng; assembly: GCA_016801055.1. Lineage (NCBI taxonomy): Eukaryota > Viridiplantae > Streptophyta > Magnoliopsida > Apiales > Araliaceae > Panax > Panax notoginseng. Next base: position 35,795,394 of record CM029014.1, on the reverse strand, counting down.
CTAATTTTAACTTGGACTAAGCCTTCTTTTAATCTTATAAGCATCTTTGTTTGTGTTTAATTTGAATGGGAAGCATTTTTGGGGGTTGGTTTAGAACTCAGAGTTCTAATTGCTTGATTTTTCTTATGTCTATCCATCCCGGCGTGATTCACATTTTATAGGATCTTTGTTAACACTACTAGAAAAACAAGAATACGTGACAGAACTTTGTGTTAGTTTTTAAAAACAATAACAAAAGATAGTAATTTGTGATGGATTTTTTAAGCAAACACAAAATAATAGTATATATGATGAATAATCTTGCCATCAATGTATTAAAATTGTGATGCCCATGTCAAGCACACCAAAATTTTCATGTAAAATAAATTTTCTTTTTGCGACGCACTAAGACATCACTTATAGAAATACCCTTTTCGTGATTGCATTTAAGCTATCACTAATATTTTAATATAAGAAATAATTAAAACAATATTTTATGACAGTCATGACAATCATTAAAAAAGATAGATTTTTGTGTCGACTTTAATTTGCAATTACAAAAAGAAGGTATTTTGTGATGAAATTTTCAAGCCATCATAAAATAGTAAAATATATGATGACTCTCAGTGATGACTAATTTTACCATCATTATAGAGTATTTGTGATTGCCATTGTAATCACCAAATCTTATGCGGAAGTAATTTTGTTTAGTAAGTCAACTCACATATGTTTCCGTTTATGTTTTGTTTTAAAATTATAAACACCACTACTACAAAATAGTAAAAAGATGACACTTAAACAATAACGTTTTTTAAAAAAATGTTGTGGTATATTTTTGCATGACATTTTTTGATAGAATGTTGTAATTAGATATGTAAAAAGTTGTGGGTTTATAAGGTACAAAAATTGGTTTGAAGGTCTCACTTATAAAAATACCCTTTTCGTGAAAAAGTTATGGGTTTATATGTAAAAAGTTATGTAAACTACACTTTTCTTTGTGAGCAATTGAACATATCAGTTTTGTTCAATTGTAAAACCTTTATCAATTGCTGTTCATCAATTTGTAGGGCAAAATTGGGAAAAAATTTGTAGGGCCAAACCCTTCCAGCATTCTCGCCAACTCTATTTTTATTTTTAGTCGTTGGTCCCTTTTCTATTCGCACAAGTCTTGTATATTTGGAATTGTGAATGGCTTGATTTTCTCTTAATTTGATCTAATCTTTGAAAGTTTCACGTTTTTGAAAAATACGATATAATTTCATAATTCAAGTACATCTGCATAATCATTATTACAATATCAAAAACAAGTTTTTCATAATGGAAGAAATAAACTCGCCTTAATGAGAATCGAACAGTCTTAACCACTAGGTAAGAACTAATCGGCTGATCCAATCTAGTCCAAGTTCAAACTGATAAATTTTTGGAATCCTCAAACCTGATAAATTTTAAATTGGTGTGATTAGATAAGTAATACAGAGCATTGTAAAGTTGCTTACTTGTTAATGTTTGATTTTCTATTGATATTCTACTTTATGCTCAAATAATTTGTGATAACGGTTCTTCGTCTTATAATTTTCAGGTTGATTTAGGGCTTAAAATTTCACAACTACAGAATGAAAAAGATTTCTGGCATCAGAAAGAGGTGATATGAATTGAATGATTGAATTATACTTAGTTTGCCGGTTCTAGATCTTGGGCAGTTACTTTTAGGTGGAAAGTCTATGTCCTATTGCGACGGTGCACATAAGTTTTTGAATTAGTCTTTTAATAATCATTCAAATTTCTACTAAATCTTTATCTACTGGGATTTTGTAGACCAGCCTAGAAGAACAAATCAAACAATTACAAGAGGAAAAAAGATGCGCACATAAGTAAAGAGGTAATAAAGATTTATTAAAATTGGGATGGTAAGATGTTAGTACAAAACTTTGTAAAAATGATGTACTTTTATGTGTTTTGTGTTTTATGTTTTTTTTCAACTTATGGTATTCAATTTATTCTCATATAATGTGAGGTATATTCTAGTTTCATGTTTGAATCTCTGACATGTGATATCTTCTTTTCTCTTTTTGTAACTTTCAGGCTGATTTAGGGATGATAATTTCACAATTAGACGATGAACAAGAATGTTAGTTTCAGAAAGAAGTGATTTAAGTGGAATGCCTTAATTATACCAAGTCTGGTTATTCTAGATCTAAGGGAGCATTTACTTTTACATAAAGAGTTTGTGTGCTGCAGCCATTGTGTACCCAAGTGTTTTGAGTGATCTTTAAGTAACCATTTATTTTTTGCTAATTCATTGTCTACCCTTGAAATCCACTTTAATTTTTATGGGGAGCTTGAAAATTAAGGCCTAATATACCAACAAGTACTAATTAATATATACCATGAGTGTTTCCAAAATAGCTAATATAGGACTTTGATAAAACCATAAATTTGAAGCATAACCAACACTTAATGCCCTCAATTAACATCGTATTTGTAACACCCCCAAAATCGGGACTATTTTCCTTCCCGATCTTGTGCGTTAATATTATCCTGTTCTAGTTTTAAAATATTATTTAATGTTAAAATAGTTAAAAATGAGAAATAAATTTTTTTTTCTTCTGCTAGTCATTCATTCCCTGAATCGCAACCTTTACAATGCTTCTTTATACTAAAATCATATTTATTATATGACTTATTTAGCCTGAGTAGATATGAATATATATACAATTCATTCTTTCAAACATATCCCCTTTTTAGAACAAATATTCTTCATATATCGAATAATTCACAAATTTACACATTTGTGATTTACACATGAAAATACCATCAAATGATTCAACACAATCTCAATTAAATTACTTGTCTTCTTTTCATGCGCTCCTAATCACGATATATCGCATCCTAGCTTTAACCTGCAAATTAAGCAAGATTGAGCACGACGGCCCAGTAAGTCTAACAGTCTATCATGCATCACGTAGCACATAAGTTTCACATTCAGTTCATGCATTTATATTCTTGGTGTTCAAGCATATTACAAATACATTATCACATTTATGTCCTGTTGGTAGCAACATACATACCATAGCATACTACAAATTTCATGTACCTGTCATTCATTGCACATATATATTGAGTTCCCCGACTCAATTCAATAATTAGTCATAATTTGACATTCATCATTCACAAAGTAAATAATGCAGTTCATAGGTATTACATACTTATAAACATAAGTCATGCTAACAGTTATCTATAGCAATTATAAGTCCACATAAATAAACTGAGAAACTTGTCTGTACCGGAGTTTTACCATTACACCAACTTCTGCGTTTCTTGCACAACCAACATTGTATGTGAGATTGATAACAAAACACGTAATTTCAATTATCATGGTTGTTGTAACGCCCCCAAAATCGGGACTATTTCCTTCCCGATCTTGTGCGTTAATATTATCCTGTTCTAGCTTTAAAACATTATTCAATGTTAAAATAGCTAAAAATGCAGAATAATTTTTTTTTCCATTCATTCGTTCCCTGAAACGCAACCTTTACGATTCTTCTTAATATTTAAAATCATATTTATTACATAATTTATTTAATCTGAATAGATATGAATATATGTACAATTCATTATTTCGAACATATTCCTAATTCAGAACAAATGATCTTCATCTATTGAATTATTCAAAGATTTACTTCTCTGTGGTTTACACATGTAAAATACCATCATCAAGGTTTAATACTTTCTGTATTAAACAACTATTCTTCTTTTCAAGCGCTTCTAATCACGAGAGATCTCATCATAGCTTTAACCTGCAAATTAAGCAAGGTTGAGCATGACGACCCAACAAGTCTAACAGCCTATCATGCATCACGTAACACATAAGTTTCACATTCATTTCATGCATTTATATTCTTGGAGTTCAAGCATAATACAATCACATCATCAAACTTAAATTCTACTAATAGTAATATACGCACTATAGCATACTACACATGAACTGCATCTGTCATTCATTGCACATATATAATGAGTTCCCTGACTCAATTCAACAATTAGTCATAATTTGACCTTCATCATTCACAAAGCAATTAATGCAATTCATAGGCATCACATATCTATAAACATAAGTCATGCTAACAATTATTTATAGCATTTATAAGTCCACATAAATAAACTGAGAAACTTACCTTGATTGGAGATTACCGAAAAATTTAACTTAGCTTTTCTCCACAAATCCTACACAGTTATGTTCACATGTATGCATACATTAGTCACACATTCATATCCCATAACCTGTATGGTTAGTAAATATTCATATAAACTATATCAATATATGATATTCTTATTTCCAAGAAACCTTCATATTTCTCTTGAATATTTTAGGTTTCGGCTTAATATAGCCATACATTCTCAAAAAGTTCCATCACGGCTTTTAAAATGTCAATTCATTACATCTATAGTCTATATATTCTTTACAGTGCATTTATAAACTTATCATTCATCCATATGTAAATTTATATCTATATAGTACATTTGTGCCTTTCTTTGAGCATTTCTAGCTTAACTTTGCTTTTGTGAGTAACTTACTCCATTTCGCATGTATAGTAGCTTCCATGCTTAACGTATACATATTAATGAAATATATATTCTTCGCGTATATACTTGAATTACAAAGTAAAATCATATCTCATTCGCTTAGCTCATAGATATACATATGATATCCATTCATCTTATGTATGTACATAACTTATGATTATAATCATTTATTCATGTACCTACATATGCTATTTAACCAATTTTTGATTTCTTTTCCACAATCTTTGTTTTGTATATCGAAAATCATTTGTTTTCGATGTATACCTTTTGTAAATTTTCATTTGGTATAGTACTTTTACATTTAAGGTAGCTTTCAATAGTGCCAACGTATTCCTTCTATAATTTATTACATAAATGATTCGTATTCTTTGTGCAAACTCAAGATTATATAACATGTATGTGTGTATCTATATAATCCCATAGGTTATTTCAACATCCCTTGTTTTTCGTTTTAGAAAAACTTTTATATTCATTTAGAACCTTTTAGACTTTGGCTTTCTTTAGCCATTATTTGCTCCAAAGGTTTTAACATAGCTTTTAGCACATTAATACGTTACATATGTGATTACAAACCATTTATAACCCATTCATAGCTTAATATATGGGTTTACCATATATCTTGTTCCTTACTTAAGTATTCAAGGTGAATACAAAATATATTTTATGTTATAAAAGATTACTAAAAATTAAGAATAAAATGATTAGAGAAAAGAGACATGTCTCATAATATTTTTATATATCCACCATTCTCTTTTAGAATGCTCTTATTTATACATTTATGGACTTGGAAGCTTCATGACGTAAAATATCACATACAGTCAAATCTCTTCTCTTGGAACTTTATTAGGTATAATATTGTCTTAAATTTAGCCCAAACACACTTCGGAACGACGAATGTCAAAACAGTCCATCATGACTATATTCTGCGCCCCAAATTGTAGTTCTGACATGCCTGTTCGCCTATTTTTAATTCTTAAACCATTAATCGAATTGTGGCGAATTTCTAGTATGTTACGGACCTTATGATATAGTACATTTAAAAATTTTCTAAACGCGAAAACAAGCTACGAACATTGATCAAAACAGCGCTCAAAAACCCCGCCAAGCGACTGCACCAGCAGCACGGCGCAGCGTGCGCGCGCGGCTGGCACAGCGCTGGCTGCTGCCTTGCATAACGAATGAGCCACTTTGCGATTTTCTCACGCCTTGCTCGCTTATCGGAAAATTCCCAAATTTCAGTATGTTTTTCGTATCATATGAGACTATTTTTAAAAAATATGAAACCCCCATTTCGGGTTCATTAGACAGCCCAAAAAGAGAGCCAAAAGTGTACGTTCATAACAGTTTTTCACTTTCATTTCGATTTTACCCTCTCTTGCTAAAACAGTCATAACTTTTTTGTTTCAAAACATTTTTGAGCGATTCTTGAGCCCACGCGAAGCTAACTTCCGGGACTACAACTCTTATTCAATAACCTTTTCCAAATTCTGCACTCATAATTCCAGAAAATTCGCACAAGGGATAGGTTCGAATCTGACTTCCCAATTTTGGACAGATTCGACGCACCCACTTTGGCATGTCATAACTCGACCGTCCGAACTCGGAACGAGTCCGTTCCAGAGGCTATGGATAGCTGAGATTGCAAATCACATGAACCAAAAAATACCACAATTTTCTAGCAAGTCTAACTAGCCAAAACAGTTAGCCCAAATCAGCCTGACATACTAATTTTCACCCAAACATCATTTGTTTCATCTATCACAAGACAGTTTTTAAACTTAGTTTAACTTGTCCAATCTATTTAATTAATTAAAATAGTGTATACCTGCATAGCCTTAGCCTCGGCTTCGCTTAATTCTTCATTTTTAACAAAAACAGTCCTTAGGGGACTTTTAACGAACACGTGGTGCGCGTTATTTCAAAACACAGATTTCATAGCTATTCGTTTATGTTCTAACCCAATTTGTTCCACCTTATTACTTTGCACAACCAATCCTATACTCCTTGCTCTAACTCCAGTCCACAACAACCAATACATAGTCAAAATTAAGCAAAATCAAGTAATTAGTAATCTAACTAGTTTATTCATTCTTCAAAATTTGCATTCTTTTGATTTCCTCATAAACTATACAATATATCATTTAGTTTGTGACCATTATCTTAAGAGCTTAGTTTCAAAGTTCTTTAAGAATTCCTAGATCCGGATATCTCAGTGAAATCCATTATACAATTCATAGACCAAGTCTAGCTAATTACTATTCAATATTTATTTCTAATTAAAAGAACATAGAAAGAGAACAAAAATTACCTCCTTGAGTTAAACTTTCTCGTTTACTGCTATTCTTCTTATTCTTCAATTGTTATCTCAGCTTCTTTGCGATTTTAATGGAACTTATATGATTTTGAGAAGAAGAGAAATTGGTTTACTCTTGCAAGAATGAAGAATCTGAGATTGAAGGCTGAGACTTGGATTTTTTAGTTAAACTTCCTTGCACTCCTCTCTCTTCCTCCCACTCACGGCAACAAGAAGGTAGGAGAAAGATAAATAACGCTCAACTTGGTCACCAAGCTTGCAACAGTGCAAGGGCACTTAAGAAATTAACCAATTTAGCTTAATTAACTAATTAAACCAATTATTCTTTTAATGCTCTTGCTAATTAATTTAATTACCCAACCTTAGTAACTTAATATAATCAAATAAATTACTACATAAATCTCCTTAATTTAACTCTCTTGCAATCATATAATTTACATAACCCATCTTTGATATATAAATTATATAAAATATAACATAACATACTCAAATTACGTATTTATTTTATAATTGAAAAATAAATATGTTATACATAATTTCTTATGTAAATACAATTATTTACATACCCAAGATATTATAATATAATATCCTTACCTCATAAATTCAATTAAGAATTTATTTACTTTCTTAAGATATTATGATAAATATAATATCTTTTCTTTATTAAATTAATTTTATATAAGAATTTATTCTAATACTCTTGGGGAAAGTATATATAAATACTATATGCTTAACCCACCTCTTTTTGCCTCATTACGTAAATTGTTCTCACAAATTTATTTCATGTGTAATAAATATATATTTATATTTATCACCTTGCAAATATTCTTTATAATGCACATGTAGTCACATCACATATAGAAAATAAATAATAAATTTATTCTCTCACCTTATAAATTGTTTATATCAATTTATTTACATATAGTAAGTATAACTATTTACCTTATAAATGGAAATTTATTCAGTAAATAAGATATTATAATTAAAATAATATCTTTTCTTTGTTAAAATAATTCAACTCTAGAACTTATTTTAATATTGTTTATTTAAAGTATACAAAAATTTTTGTATACTAATTACTTTCTTTTCCCTTCTATAAATTGTTTTCAACAATTTAACTGTAATAAATATAATAATATACTTACTACATTAAAAATATACATACATTACATCCAATAATGTAATACATGATTTCTTCAATAAAAGGGTGGTTATACATTAAGAATATATTTAATGCCACCAATTCACCACATTAAAATAAATTAATATAATAGATTATTTTAATTCTACCAATCTCATTTACTTTAATAAATTATCCATACAATTTATTTACATATAATAAATATATCATACCAATATATTTATTAAGCATAAACATCACATATTTCATAGTTCACACCCACTCATGCAATATAATATCATACAACATATTATCTAATAAGAATTTTATTTATTTATTTTTTATTTTAATATTACCCAAAAATTTGGGTTATTACATTCTTTCCCCTTTATAAGGATTCCGTCCCCGGAATCACATTACCGAATCATTCTTAATCGATTTAGATCTTATCCTTTCTCGTAAATTTATCGTTAAATCATTTCAACGTACTATTTCTTTAGATTTTTCTTAAAGATTTTAAATAAATCTTCTATTTCCACTCTAGGCTTTAAACTTAACCCTTAATTTAATCATTCAAGATCTTTTAAATTTTCGGGTTGTCACAGTTGTAGTTTAAAATATCTAAATGTAATATCTCTAGCTTTAGTTCAAAACATAACTTAAAAATGACTAATCATAACAGTTTTTAATTTTTTTTCACCTTTACCCTCTCTCGTTAAAATAGTCATAACTTTTTCGTTGTAAAATATTTTTGAGCGATTCTTGAGCCCACGTGAAGCTAACTTCTTGGGCTACAACTCTTATTCAATAACCATTTCCAAATTCTGCACCCATAATTCCAGAAAATCCACACAAGGGGTTGGTCAGAATCTGATTTTTAGATTTTGGACAGATTCACCACAACCACTTTAGAATGCCATAACTCCCTCCTTCGAAGTCGGAATTAGTCCGTTCCAGAGGCAACGAATAGCTGGGATTGCACACTACAAGACCCCCAAAAATTATAGTTTTCCAGCAAGTCTAACTAGCCGAAACAGTTAACGCAAAGCAGCCTGACACACTAATCTTCACCAAAACTTCATTTGTTTCATCTATCACAAGACAGTTTTTAAACTTAGTTTAACTTGTCCAATCTATTTAGTTAATTAAAACAGTGTATACCTACGTAGCCTTAGCCTCGGCTTCGCTTAATTCTTCATTTTTAACAAAAACAGTCCTTAGGAGACTTTTAACGAACACGTGGTGCGTGTTATTTCAAAACGTAGATTTCATAGCTATTCGCTTATGTTCTAACCCAATTTGTTCCACCTTATTACTCCGCACAACCAATCCTATACTCCTTGGCTCTAACTTCAGTCCAAAATAACCAATACACAAAGAAAACCGTATATGTATATAGCTATTACATAAACTAGTTTACTAACTTTTCAAAGTTTTCTTTTGTAATATATCAATATGTAATATATCTATTTCCATTAATAATCCATATGATCATAGCCCATCTTATAGTTAAATTAATTTAGCCACATGAGTTATTAACTGTTTTTGCTTCAACAACTAACTAACTTCATAGTAGTATAATAAAGATAATTTGATTACCTTTCTTGCTTGGTTTTAGTGTTTGATTCTTGGCTACACTTTCTTGAGTAGCTGATCTTAGAATGGAATTTCAAATTGGGAAGAAAGAGCTTGGTTGGACTATGATGGCACAACAGGGGTGGAAGAGGGAAGTGATCGGGGCCTAGGAAAGTTTTTAGAGAGAAGAGAAGAGCCAAGGCTTTATAGAGGTCTAAAACTTGATAAGCCAATGAAGTCATTGCTCTTTACCAGCCTTTTGGTCTTTAAATCCTTAATGTCTATATATAAACCTATATTTACAAAAAACACAGATACAATAATATCAATAACAACACCATATAGAAGCCCCTTTTTGTTACCTCATGTTCGTTTTATCACATCATAACCTTGAATACTAACCAACTAATCACAATATGCATATGCAACTCTTTAAGCATGCTTAATACATTAATGTTCCTATATATGTTATTAGACAACCTCTTAGCCTCTACATCATAGTTAGTATACATAGAACCATATCAGTTTTCATATTAGCAATTTATCAAGCATATAGGGTGCAGTCTTTATATACACATATGGCACATATCTTCTTAGCTCATTGACCTCAGCCTTATGGCTTAAAACAACCACAAGAATAGCACAACAACATAATAGTTCCAATACAGCATTAAAACAGTCATCATATAAACTAATTCAATATAACAACCATAACAAGTTATCTAGCCACTAACAGCCCACTTTGTTATCAACAATGAAACGGGAAAAGAATGGAAAGAGGTTAAATTGGCTTACCTTGCTAGCTTTTAAAATTTAGGTTGTTTAATTTCCTTCCTTTCTAGCCGGAAATTCTGCAGCAAAATACAACCCAATTCCTTCTTGAATGGCTGGTTGGGATGAGGGAGAGGGGCTGCCTTTAATGGCTGGGCTATCTCCTCATTCTAGCAGTCCTATTAGCCTCTAGCTTGCCTCTACTCAGCCACCCTACCCAGCTGCAAACACTCATTCCTAGTCTAGTTTACCTTGGCCCCTATGGGACCTGTCAGCTATTTGGCCCATACCAGTCTGCTATAGATTAGCCTAGCATCTAACTAACTACTAACCAACTAACTGACTGCTCTATGGGAACTAACTATGTTATCTGTTAACTTGTTACTTGAATAAAAACTCAGCTTATTTCATTTCACCCATGTGGGCTACTGGAATGGGCAATGAAAGGGAGACTAGATATAACTTTATTTTGGGCTTAGTACAACTACCCTTAATACTTTAAGAAATTAAAATGCTTGCACACAAACATGAAAAATTAAGTTGGCCCAATATTTAAATGTGGACACTTACACATATTAATATATGTAAATTTATCTACCACACTTATTTAGACTAGCATATTTAATTAGCACACATTATTAAAAATAATGGTTCCATGTAATTTAATTAACCTTTTTGAGTACTCATCATTTTCCTTCTTTACTACCAAATAATATTGTTGAATGAAATCAATTCTTCTCTTTCTTTAAAAAATTGCCCCTACAATTTCTAAATATATAATACCAATATATTTATTAAGCATAAGCATCACATATTGCATAGTTCATATGTGACGCCCCCAAAATAGGTATACATCACTCATTCTGAGTCACCAAATACATGATACAGAAATAACTACAACATCATTACAACAATTATCGTGCAAAATACGACAACACATAAACTGTGAGTTTAAATATAAATATTGTCTAATAGACAGTATTAAAACTCAAAAGGAGTCCTCATTACAATTATTGATACACTATTTTACAAAAATAGTGAGGACGGCTAAAACAACTTTCTAGAACCATCACTCCATACCCCGGCTAGTTCCTACTATATTCTCACCTCCTTAGAAGAAAAATGGAACACAAAGGAAAAGGGTGAGCTCAACTAGCCAAGTAAAGAATATTATGACTAAGATAATATACAACAAATTATCAATAGTCTTCAACAGGGAAAAATCTGATAGAATATAATAGACAACAAGTTTTAGATCAACAACTACAGCGGAAACAACAATTCATTAGAAGAGTTAAGTAGAAAATGAAATCTACTATCATCTATGAATTTAAAAGTCCATCATCAATATTTTATCCATGTAACATCAATCAATATACATCTTGAATCAAATATTTATCTTTACACTACGAGCCAAAGATATTCATTTGTATCACCGGTTGGTCATGTTCATCTCAACACCTATTCATATTTGCACTACGGGCCAAAGATATTCATCAGGTAATCATTTATCTTTGCACTACAGGCCAAAGATATTCATCAAGTATCACTATTAAGGACTGAGGATGATGAAAAACATTTTAGAGAACAAATCCAGTAAGATAAAAGGACGAAGTTTAGATATTCGTATTTTAGATAATTCAAGTTTAAAAATACTACATAATAAACCATAATAGAGTAAAATTCAAGAATGACGATCAAAACATGGATACAATCAAAGATAGTAACCATACTAAACATCTGGGACGAAAAAGAGAAAATTTCATTTTTCGGTGAATAGTGTCGTATTTGTGAATAGTGCCGTATACGTGAATAGTGTCGTATACGTGAATAGTAATCCCGACACAAAAAGGTAAAAATTCCACAATAAAACTTATTTCAATAATTCGGCATAATGATATTGAAGAAAATAATATCATATATAAGAAGAAAATAACATCCCTTACCTCAAAAGAACAATATTTCTGAATGGAATATCGGATATGATGCTGAAGAAAACTTGCACTGAATAGCAACTCTCAAAGTATCTAAATACTCACAAAATACGCTCGATAATATATATATATATATATATATATATATATATATATATATATATACTTATTTTTGGTGTGATTTTCAATTCTAACTAAGCACCCTATTTATAAGTAAATGTTAGAACGCCGAAGCAGACTTAACCTGCTACCTGATGGCTTTACCTGTTACTATTCATGCCCACCACATTTGAAATAAAATTTCAGCACATTTCTCACCAACAAAAAGTGGGGCCATCCAATTCTAAAAATTTCTAAAATATTTTATCTTTTAAACAATAATCAGAAACTTCAATAATTCATAATAAATAGCCCTTTTATCAGAAAATACGAATTTTATGTCCATTCCATAGGAAATTAAATTTTCTACAACTTTGTATCCTTAAGGCTTTCTAAATTCTAAACGAAAAATGCCCGAAATCCACATACGAACGATTTTTAATACCTCTATTTCGACAAAATACTGATAAAACGCCTCAGCATTAATTCCTTCATTTATAATCACATAAATTAAATATTTTCCTATCCTTCATTTATATCCACATAAAATAAATATTTCTTATCATATAAATTAATAATTAATTATTCACAAATAATATTACAGAATCACAATTATGACAACCAGGTCATTCCCAGGAAAGAAGGGACTTTTCGATAAGAATTTCTCCTTACTAGCGCGCAATTAGGTGACCAAACTTCTCCTTAGATAGAACTTTTTAGATATTGTCAATAATTCTATCTAATAATATTATTCAAATAATATGAATTATTGATCTGATAATGGGAAATACTGTGCAGTGACAATTATTGAAACAACAATAATATAAAATATCAACGCAGTAATTATTGAATTAATAAAATAAAATATTAAACAATAATTATTGTAACAATTATTGAGTAGTGCCTTCTTACGTAAGAATCAATAATTCAAAAATACTGTGCAATACCATGTGCTACTGTGCAACCACGCGTATTACTGTATTTTAACCACCAGGTATTCTAACAGTGTTAACGGTAACGATTATACCGTTATTTATAAAAACTCAAACTTGTCGTTTTCTTCATCCGACAGTTATTCTGTTATGGGGACCATAAATGGCTACGCCGTTGAATGAATACTCCCCGGCAGCAAGAATATTCCACGACTAAACGAATATTTCTCGACAAAAATGAATATTTTATAACCACTTGCTTATTTTGTAAAATTTGCACATTTCACCCATAACCAAAGCATTATATCAAATTAACTCCTTATTATTTCAAGATAATGAATAGAAAAAATTTAATTTTATTTATAATAAGTTGGGGTCTTACATCATACCCACTTATGCAATATAATATCATACAACATATTATCTAATAAGAATATTATTTATTAAATTCTTATTTTAATATTACCCAAAATTTGGGTTATCACCTTCTTTTCCGTCCCCGGAATCACAATACCGAATCATTCTTAATCGGTTTAGATCTTATTTTTTCTCGTAACCTTATCGTTGAATTATTTCAACATACCATTTCCTTATATTTTTCTTTAAAATAAATCATCTATTTTCACTCTAGGTTTTAAACTTTAACATTTAATTTAATCATTCAAGATCTTCTAAATTTTCGGGTTGTCACATTCACCCCTTCTTCTAAGAATTGCATCCCCAAAATTACAGTCTACTAATCTTTGTTTCTCCTATTCATCGAAAATAGGTTTTCAATTTAACCTTTACATTTTCCTCCTCTGAGGATTTCTCTTCTATCATCTCATTCAACCATTTCTACCCTCTTTAGGAAGTTAAAAACTTTTTATATTATGCTGAGGGGTCATATAGACCATGAACTCTCGGGTTTAACGGTATTCACCGCAACCAATTCTGTAAACATGTTGTACTAGGTGATTAACCTAGTACAGATACGAGTACGTTAGGTTATCAGCCTATCGTACCCTACGTTGTGCACAACGTATCAATCTTGTTTAGCGACTATTTGTGCTACTAGATTGGATTATTTTATCCAATCGGAGTTGTTCACCTCAGACTTAGCATAAGATTCCGCACCAAAACAATTTTGTTCGGGATAAATTCTCAAAGAAATACTTGAATTTTCATAAATAGTTGCCTAGCTGAATTAAATAGCTTAGACGCATATCAATAAGTTTAACATCAATCGAAACATTTGTCCAGCCACTATAATTAGCATTGACTTTTCTATAATTGGTTTAAAAATCTAAAAATTATTTTATGACGTTATGATACCGCACTGTATTTACAGTCCGTTTGAGGATTTCGTCATTTGGTAATTTTATCATACTACATCATACCATAGTGGGCAGACGATCCTTAGATCACATCTAACACTAAGTAATATTGTATTGATGACTCCATCATTTTTATCATCTCTACACCAGGTTCTATGATACATTGATGATATATAAAACACATTTTGATATATTTCAAATTATTTTTGTCTAGCCGAAGCAATTAGCATAGACTCTTCTTTAAATGATTCAAAACAATTGAAAATCAATTTTAGTGCTATCATGTCGTAACAGATAACGAGATGTTAGTGGTTCACAGTCCACATACACACCTTTGTCACTGTATGTTACTGATAACAAAATTCATTTTTAAAGGCACCATAGTGCGAATTTAGCTTGATGTCAAAAATTTTGAAGTCTAGCATAGCTAGAAGATTTGGAATACCTATGCTTCCACCATCAACTTCAATTTCTCTAATGATCCATTGATTAACAAGTCTATCTATTCCTATCATCCTCAATACTCCATTCACACTTAGTTATACCCTAGTTCATCAAACTTACCACACTTTGGAAATCTAGGAACTTGCCATAATCATATGAGTTTAGAAACTTATCCTAGTCAGACCATATGCGTTCATTCACTGAGGGGTTCAAAACATACCATATGATTATGAGTCACGAACTTACCATATGCATTAGTTTTAAGAACCGTACCTAATCTTAATATCATCTAACCTAATCTTATATTCTCTACCTATCCGTTATACACATGAGAAAAGAATCACCTTCTCAACAGGTATATAACAGATAGTGCGACAAAAACATTTCAATGATTATCACTACCAGAAGCTAAGTGGTTGTTACACCAAGTACAATTCCCCGCCCATACAAAGAATCATACAACTTAGCTGCTAACATGAGTTCTCAATTGAAATCCCACCCAATTCTAGCTTCCCTTTACTCAATATGAATTTTATTTAATCCGTATCTCATCATCTACAACTCTTTTTTGAGTTTACATAGTACCATTTCATAGTATATTCTCTTTATAGCGTCAGGCTATATCATTCCAATCATTGCATATATTTTCTGCTATTCAATCTGATCACGTTGTGATCTTATCTTATAATCGTGTCATATTATAATTCTCTTCTATCTTATGATCATTTTGTTTAACGATCTCCTTTCCCTTTATACTTTTAGTCTCATAAACTCTATCTATTCATTATTACTTTTTGTCTTTAACATCAGAGTTAGGTAACTCTGGATCTTTATAACTTTTCAAGATTCTTCTTTGAATCTTATTTACTTAATAATGAATTTTCCAAATTCATCTCTTAACAAATTAAACTCTATTTGAGTAACAAATTAAACTCTATTTGAGTTTATTTCTTATCCTCATCTCTGCGATTATAGCCTAAGGTACACTTACCTAAGGTTTATAACCTACAACTTTGATACCAACTGTAACGCCCCCAAAATCAGGACTATTTTCCTTCCCGATCTTGTGCGTTAATATTATCTTGTTCTAGCTTAAAAATATTATTTAATGTTAAAATAGCTAAAAATACGGAATAAATTTTTTTTTCTTCTGCTAGTCATTCATTCCCTGAATCGCAACCTTTACAATGCTTCTTTATACTGAAATCATATTTATTATATGACTTATTTAGCCTGAGTAGATATGAATATATATATATATAATTCATTCTTTCAAACATATCCCCTTTTTAGAACAAATATTCTTCATCTATCGAATAATTCACAAATTTACACATTTGTGATTTACACATGAAAATACCGTCAAATGATTCAACACAATCTCAATTAAATTACTAGTCTTCTTTTCATGCGCTCCTAATCACGATATATCACATCCTAGCTTTAACCGGTAAATTAAGCAAGATTGAGCACGACGGCCTATTAAGTCTAACAGTCTATCATGCATCACGTAGCACATAAGTTTCACATTCAGTTCATGCATTTATATCCTTGGTGTTCAAGCATATTACAAATACATTATCACATTTATGTCATGCTGGTAGCAACATACATACCATAGCATACTACACATGTCATGTACCTGTCATTCATTGCATATATAGATTGAGTTCCCCGACTCAATTCAATAATTAGTCATAATTTGACATTCATCATTCACAAAGCAAATAATGTAGTTCATAGGTATTACATACTCATAAACATAAGTCATGCTAACAGTTATCTATAGCAATTATAAGTCCACATAAATAAACTGAGAAACTTGCTTGTACCGGGGTTTTACCATTGCATCAACTTCTGCGATTCTTACACAACCTACATTGTATGTGGGATTGATAACAAAACACGTAATTTCAATTATCATGGTTGTAGTTTAGATTTCTATATCTAAGATATTGTATATGTGACGCCCCCAAAATAGGTATACACCACCCATTCTGAGTCGCCAAATACATGGTACAGAAACAACAATTTCATTAATACAATTGTCGTACAAAATACGACAACACATAAACTGTGAGTTTAAATACAAATATTGTCTAATAGACAGTATTAAAACTGCTAAAACAACTTTCTAGAACCATCACTCCATACCCCAGCTAGTTCCTGCTATATTCTCATCTCCTGAGAAGAAAAATAGAAAAAAAATGAAAAGGGTGAGCTCAACTATCCCAGTAAAGAATATTATGACTAAGATAATATACAACAAATTATCAATAGTCTTCAACAAAAAAATCTGATAGAATATAATAGACAACAAGTTTTAGATCAACAACTACAGCGGAAACAACAATTCATTAGAAGAGTTAAGTTGAGAATAAATCTACTATCATCTATGAATTTAAAAGTCCATCATCAATATTTTATCCCTGTAACATCAATCAATATACATCTTGAATCAAATATTCATCTTTACACTACGGGCCAAAGATATTCATTTGTATCACTGGTTGGTCATGTTTATCTCAACACCTGTTCATATTTGCACTACGGGCCAAAAATATTCATCAGGTAATTATTCATCTTTGCACTACAAGCTAAATATATTCATCAAGTATCACCACTAAGGACTGAGGATGATGAAAAACATTTTAGAGAATGAATCCAATAAGATAAAAGGACAAAGTTTAGATATTCGTACTTTAGATAATTCAAGTTTAAAAATACTCCATAATAAACCATAATGGAGTAAAATTTAAGAATGACGATCAAAACATGGATACAATCAAAGATAGTAACCATACTAAACATCTGGGACGAAAAAGAGAAAATTTCATTTTTTGATGAATAGTGTCGTATTTGTGAATAGTGCCGTATACGTGAATACTAACCCCGACAAAAAATGGTAGAAATTCCACAATAAAACTTATATCAATAATTCGACATAATCATATTGAAGAAAATAATATCATATAAGAAGAAAATAACATTCTTTACCTCAAAATAACAATATTTCTAAATGGAACAACGGATACGATGTTGAAAGAATCTTGCACTGAATAACAACTTTCAAAGTATCTAAATACTCACAAAATACGCTCGATAATATAGAGACAAAGAGAAAAAAAAATTTATTTCTGGTGTGATTTTCAATTCTAACTAAGCACCATATTTATAGAAAAATGTTAGAACGCCGATGCAGACTTAACATGCTACCTGATGGCTTTACCTGTTACTATTCATGCCCACCACATTTGAAATAAAATTTTAGCACATTTCTCACCAAGTAAAAGTGGGGCCCACCAATTTTAGAAATTTCTAAAATATTTTATCATTTAAATAATAATCAAAAACTTCAATAATTCATAATAAATAGTCATTTTATCAGAA
This sequence comes from Panax notoginseng, assembly GCA_016801055.1. NCBI lineage: Eukaryota > Viridiplantae > Streptophyta > Magnoliopsida > Apiales > Araliaceae > Panax > Panax notoginseng. Next base: position 35,776,936 of record CM029014.1, on the reverse strand, counting down.
AAATACGAATTTTATGTCCATTCCATAGAAAATTAAATTCTCTACAACTTTGTAGCTTTAATTTTTTCCAAATTCCAAACGAAAAATGCCCAAAATCCACATACGGACGATTTTTAATACCTCTATTTTGACAAAATACTGATAAAACACCTCAGCATTAATTCTTTCATTTATAATCACATAAAATAAATATTTCCCTATCCTTCATTTATATCCACATAAAATAAATATTTCTTATCATATAAATTAATAATTAATTACTCACAAATAATATTACAGAATCACAATTATGACAATCAGGCCGTTCCCAGGAAAGAGGGGGCTTTCCGATAAGGATTTCTCCTTACTAACGCGCAATTAGGTGACCAAACCTCTCCTTAGGCAGAACTTTCTAGACATTGCCAATAATGCTATCTAATAATATTATTCAAATAATATGAATTATTGATCTTATAATGGAAAATACTGTGCAGTGACAATTATTGAAAAAATAATAATATAAAATATTAACGCAGCAATTATTGAATCAATAAAATAAAATATTGAACAGTAATTACTGTAACAATTATTAAGTAGTGCCTTCTTACGTAAGAATCAATAATTCAAAAATACTATGTAATACCGTGTGCTACTGTGCAACCACGCGTATTACTGTATTTTAACCACCGGGTATTCCAACAGTGTTAACGGTAACGATTACGCCGTTATTTATAAAAACTCAAACTTGTAGTTTTCCTCATCTGACAGTTATTCTGTTATGGGGCCCACAAATGACTGTGCCGTTGTACGAATATTTTCCGACAGCAAGAATATTCCACGAGCAAACGAATATTTCCTGACAAAAATGAATATTTTATAGCCACTTGCTTATTTTGTAAAATTTGTACATTTCACCCATAACCAAAGCATTATATCGAATTAACTCCTTATTATTTCAAGATAATGAATAAAGAAAATTTAATTTTATTTATAATAAGTTGGGGTCTTACAACCTCCCCTCCTTATGAAATTTTGTCCTCGAAATTAACGTACGTACCTAGTATTTCAAAAAGTTGAGGGTACCTCACTTTCATTTTCAATTCCAACTCTCAAGTCATTTCCTCAATAGCATGGTTCCTCCACAAAATCTTGACTTGTGGTATAACATTTGTTCGTAGGATATGCTCTTTCCTATCCAATATCTTGACAGGTACCTCCTCGTACGTTAAATTTTCGGCTATCTCGTCTGGTTCTAACACAATAATGTGGTTCGAGTTTTTTACATATTTGCAAAGCATAGATATGTGAAAAATATTATGAACATAAGACATGCTTGGAGGTAATGCGAGTCTATAGGCCATATTTCCTATTCGGTCAAGAATCTCAAATGGACCAACAAATCGTGGATTGAGCTTTCCTCTCTTCCCGAATCTTGTAACTCCCTTCCATGGAGCAATACGTAATAGTACATGATCTCCAATATTGAATTCCACGTCCTTTCGATGAAGATCAACACGACTCTTTTATCGATCTTGTGAGGTCTTTATACGTTGTCGAATCGTTTGGATCTTTTTTGTAGTCATGCGTACCAATTCTGGTCCCAACAACGTTGCTTCACCCACCTCGTCCCAACATACCGAAGAACGACACTTTCGTCCATATAACGCCTCTAATGGAGCCATGCCTATACTTGCTTGATAATTGTTGTTGTAGGAGAATTCCACCAATGGCAAGTACTTATCCCAACTTCCTTTAAAATTTAGGACACAGAGTCTTAATAGATTTTTAAGGGTTTGAATAGTCCTTTCCGATTGCCCATCCGTTTGAGGATGGTATGCCGAACTGAATCGTAAATCTGTGCCCATAGCTTTCTCCAAGCTAACCCAAAATCGTGAAGTGAATCTTGGGTCACGATCCGAAACAATGGATACTGGCATGCCATGCAATCTCACAATCTCCTTCACGTACGTACGAGCAAGACGTTCAAGGGAATAAGTCTCACGTATAGGCAAGAAATGAGCAGACTTTATTATTCTATCAACAATAACCCAAATCGCATCTATGCCTTGAGAAACTTTGGGAAGACCCGTAATGATCCATGGTAATGTGTTCCCACTTTCATTTTGAAATCTCAAGTGGTTGCAATGGACCCTTTGGCACTTGATGCTCGACCTTTACTCGTTGACAAGTTAAACACCTCGAGATAAACTCTGCGATCTCTCTCTTCATATTGTTCCACCAAAATGTATGTCGAAGATCATGATACATTTTGGTACTCCCAGGATGGATTGCAAATGGTGTGTTATGTGCCTCTATCATGATTCTATGCCTCAAGTCAGATCATTAGGAACGCAAAGTCTGGAGTTGACTCGAAGTATTCTTTCTTCATTGATTCTTGCTTCTGGAATAGAACCTTCTTGCACTTTCTTCTTCATACGCTTCAGCTCCAGGTCCGTAGCTTGACCAGCTTTAACTTTATCGATTAAAGTCAGTTCTACTCGTATGTTTGATATCATCACGTGGGTACTTGAAGCCTTTAACTCTATCTCCATCCTTTGTAAGTTGTACAAAATGGGTGTTTATGTTAACAACATCGCACTCGTACCCGCATACGATCTTCTACTCAATGCGTCAGCTACAACGTTTGCTTTTTCAGGATGATATTGAATGCTATGATTGTAATCTTTCAACAGCTCGAGCCAACGTCGTTGCCGCATGTTGAGTTCCTTTTGGGTGAAGAAATATTTGAGGCTTTTATGATCTATATAAATCTCCACTTTCTCCCCATACAGGTAGTGTCTCCAGATTTTTAACGTAAAAATGACTGCTGCCAACTCCAGATCATGAGTAGGATAATTCCTCTCATATTCTTTGAGTTGTCGCGAGGTATATGCTATGACTTTCCCAGTTGCATGAGAACACATCCTAACCCTATGCCTGAAGCATCGTTGTAGATAACAAATCCTTCGAACCAGATGGTATTGTAAGAATAGGTGCCGAAATGAGTCTCCTCTTAAGCTCTTGGAAACTCTTCTCACATTCCTCGCTTCATACGAATTTTGTATCCTTCCGAGTCAGCTGAGTTAACAGAGTAGCGATTCGAGAAAATCCTTCCACGAATCTTCGATAATAACCAGCTAAGCCCAGAAAGCTACGCACTTTGGTCACTGACTTCGGTTGCTCCCAACTTTGGATTGCTTTAATTTTCGCTAGGTCAACAGATACTCCATGTTTTGACACCACGTGCCCAAGGAATGCTACTTCCTTAAGCCAGAACTCGCATTTCTTCAGCTTGGCATATAGCTTGTTGTCACGAAGTCTTTGAAGTACCAGCTTTAAATGGTGCTCATAATCTTCACGGCTTTTGAAATAGATGAGGATGTCATCAATAAAGACAACAACGAACTGATCCAAATATTCCATGAATACACGGTTCATCATATCTATGAAAGCAGCAAGAGCATTAGTTAATCCAAAAGACATGACTAAGAATTCATAATGCCCGTACCGAGTCCTGAAGGCAGTCTTTGGAATATCCTCAGTTTTAATCATCAGCTGATGATATCCAGAACGAAGATTAATATTTGAAAAGAATTGTGCTCCTTGTAACTGGTCGAACAGGTCATCAATACGAGGTAACGGATACCTATTCTTGATGGTAACATGGTTTAATTCTTGGTAGTCAATACAAAGTCACATACTTCCGTCTTTCTTCTTTATAAATAGAATAGAAGCACCCCAATGAGATGTACTAGGACGAATGAAACCGATGTCTAACAATTCCTGTAGTTGGACTTTTAACTCCTGAAGTTCAACAGGAGCCATTCGATATGGGGTTTTAGAAATGGGCTTTGTACCCGGTTCAAGATCAATAAAAAAATTTAACTTCATGTTCTAGGGGTAGACCAGGAAGTTCTTCAGGAAATACGTCAAGAAATTCACTAACAACAGAAATATTATTCAAATCTGACGTGTTTTTGTTCAAGTCCATAACATGGGCTAAGAAAGCTTGACATCCGTTTTTCAATAAACGAATGGATTTATGGCTTAATATGACAATGATTGATTTTAGTGGTTTAGTTGCTTGAATTCGCATAACAGGTTGGTTAGGAATATGAAAACTAACAACCTTACGAAAACAATCAATTTTGGCATAATGAGTAGTTAACCAATCAATCCCTAAAATCACATCAAAAGGAAGTATCTTTAAAGAGATAAGATCAAAAGGTAATGTGAGGGTGTCAACTTGGATCAAACAAGATTTATAAACAGTGGATGTAATGAAAGTTTCTCCTAACGAAGTCTCCACAGATAAGTCAAAGTCTAATTTCTCCGGAGTCAAGTTTAAACGTTGAGCACAAGCAAGAGAGATAAAAGAATGGGTAGAACCGGTATCTAATAAGGTATAAACTTCGCAAGAATTTATGATTAGCTTACCCGTGATCACCTCGTTCGGGTTTCTCATATTTTGGCCAGTCACGACAAACGCCCTCCCTTGAACCATCGACTTTATTTTGTCCGTAGTCGCCTTTGGTGCCGCCGTCCCAGCTGGACTTGACTTCGCTACAAGATAAAATCGGGCTATATAACTATCTTTTCCACAACTGAAACATAACTTGTAAGGCTGTGAACAGTTTGGACTAATGTGTCCCTCCTCTCCGCATCTGTAGCATCTAACTGGCGGTCGTTCTCCTCCCCTAGAATTTGTTGTTGGTGCTGGTGCTGGTGTTGATGTCTTCCCGTCATTGCTGAATCTCCTCTTTTTGAAATTTTCACTTGACTCACATCTCCTCTTATCATGGCCACGATTACCGCCCGAGTGGTTACCGATTTTGTCTGTATTTTTCCCTCCGCGTTGGTTATCATTGCTCCGATGACTGCTGTCACCGGTATGACCCTGGTTGTGGTCCCTCGGTTGAACATACTCATTATCTCGCTCTAATAATTGAGCCGTGTTTACAACATCTGAATATAAAGAAAATTTATGAGAGATAAGATATTGTCGAATCTCGGGTTTTAGACCTCTCAGAAACATCCCATCATTCATCGTTTATTCGGTAGTGTTGATTACAGGAGGAATATTGCCTTCCTGTTGCACATTCTCCTGGTTTATGGTTAAAGGTGTTTCCACGGTCTCATACACTCTATTGTTAACGTTCTCAGCTGCCATTCTTAAATACTTCCATAAGGCAAGGGTTAATTAAACAAATTAACATATCACATAATATCCCTATATTATGACCGACCAACAAATAAGCTTAGGTAGGATACACTAGCGAATGATTTACTCATCTCTCCCCTCCTAGTTTTATTCTCAGATCTCCGCCATAGACCATATCCCTAAGCTCTGATACCAACTGTGACGCCCCCAAAATAGGTATACACCACCCATTCCGAGTCACCAAATACACGGTACAGAAACAACAATAACTTCATTAATACAATTGTCGTGCAAAATACGACAATACATAAACTGTGAGTTTAAATACAAATATTGTCTAATAGACAGTATTAAAACTCAAAAAGGAGTCCTCATTATAATTATTGATACACTATTTTACAAAAATAGTGAGGACTGCTAAAACAACTTTCTAGAACCATTACTTTATACCCCGGCTAGTTCCTGCTATATTCTCACCTCCTAAGAAGAAAAATGGAACAAAAAGGAAAAGAGTGAGCTCAACTAGCCCAGTAAAGAATATTATGACTAAGATAATATACAACAAATTATCAATAGTCTTCAACACAAAAAAAATTTGATAATAGACAACAAGTTTTAGATCAACAACTGCAGCGGAAACAATAATTCATTAGAAGAGTTTAAGTAGAGAATGAAATCTACTATCATCTATGAATTTAAAAGTCCATCATCAATATTTTATCCATGTAACATCAATTAATATACATCTTGAATAAAATATTCAACTTTGCACTACAGGCCAAAGATATTCATTTGTATCACCAGTTGGTCATGTTCATCTCAACACATGTTCATCTTTGCACTACGGGCCAAAGATATTCATCAGGCAATCATTCATCTTTGCACTACAGGCCAAAGATATTCATCAAGTATCACCATTAAGGACTGAGGATGATGAAAAACATTTTATAGAACGAATCCAGTAAGATAAAAGGACAAAGTTTAGATATTCTTACTTTAGATAATTCAAGTTTAAAAATACTCCATAATAAACCATAATGGAGTAAAATTTAAGAATGACGATTAAAATATGGATACAATAAAAGATATTGACCATACTAAACATCTGGGACGAAAAAGAAAAAATTTCATTTTTTGGTGAATAGTGTCGTATTTGTGAATAGTGTCGTATACGTGAATAGTACCGTATACGTGAATAGTAATCACGACACAAAAAGGTTGAAATTTTACAATAAAACTTATATGAATAATTCGGCATAACGATATTGAAGAAAATAATATCATATAAGAAGAAAATAACATCCCTTACCTCAAAATAACAGTATTTCTGAATGAAATATCGGATATGATGTTGAAGGAAACTTGCACTAAATAGTAACTCTCAAAGTATCTAAATACTCACAAAATACGCTCGATAATATAAAGAGAAAAAAAAAAACTTGTTTCTAGTGTGATTTTCAATTCTAACTAAGCACCCTATTTATAGGAAAATATTAGAACGCCGAAGTAGACTTAACCTGCTACCTGATGGCTTTACCTGTTACTATGCATGCCCACCACATTTGAAATAAAATTTCAGCACATTTCTCACCAACCAAAAGTGGGGCCCACCAATTCTAAAAATTTCTAAAATATTTTATCATTTTAACAATAATCAAAAACTTCAATAATTCATAATAAATAGCCATTTTATCATAAAAATACGAATTTTATGTCCATTTCATAAAAAATTAAATTCTCTACAACTCTGTAGTTTTAAATTTTTCCAAATTCCAAACGAAAAATGCACAAAATTCACATACGTACGATTTTTAATTCCTCCATTCCGACAAAATACTGATAAAGCACCTCAACATTAATTCCTTCATTTATAATCACATAAAATAAATATTTCCATATCCTTCATTTATATCCACATAAAATAAATATTTCGCATCATATAAATCAATAATTAATTATTCATAAATAATATTATAGAATCACAATTATGACAACCAGGCCGTTCCCAAGAAAGAGGGGGCTTTCCGATAAGGATTTCTCCTTACTGGCTCGCATTTAGGTGACCAAACCTCTCCTTAGACAGAATTTTCTAGACATTGCCAATAATGCTATCTAATAATATTATTCAAATAATATGAATTATTGATCTAATAATGAGAAATACTGTGCAGTGACAATTATTGAAACAACAATAATATAAAATATCAACGCAACAATTATTGAATCAATAAAATAAAATATTGAACAGTAATTACTGTAACAATTATTAAGTAGTGCCTTCTTACGTAAGAATCAATAATTCAAAAATACTATGCAATACCGTGTGCTACTGTGCAACCACGCGTATTACTGTATTTTAACCACCGGGTATTCTAACAGTGTTAACGGTAACGATTACGCCGTTATTTATAAAAACTCAAACTTGTCGTTTTTCTCATCTGACAGTTATTCTGTTATGAGACCCACAAATGGCTGCACCGTCGTACGAATATTCTCCGGCAGCAAGAATATTCCACGACCAAACGAATATTGTGACGCCCCCAAAATAGGTATACAACACACATTCTGAGTCGTCAATAACATGGTACAGAAACAACTACAATTTTATTAATACAACATAAAAACTGTGAGTGTAAATACAAATATTGTCATCTAGACAATATCCACACTCAAATAAGTCCTCATTACAATTATTGGTACAATATTTTACAAAAAAAAATGGTGAGGACTACTAAAACAACTTCCTAGAACCTTCATTCCATACCCCGACTAGTACTTGCTACATTCTCGCCTCCTGAGTAGAAAATGGAACAACAAGAAAAAGGGTGAGCTAAACTAGCCCAGTAAAGAACATTATGACTAAGATAATATAAAACAAATTATCGTTAGTCTTCAACAGGAAAAAATCTAATAGAATACAATAGACAATAAGTTTTAAATCCATATTCGAAGCGGAAAATAATAATTCATAGAAGAGTTACGTAGAGAATGAAATCAATTATTATCTATGAATTTAAAAGTCCATCATCAGCATTTTATCCCTGTAACATCAATCAATATTCATCTTCGCACTACAGGCCAAAGATATTCACCAGTTGGTCATGTTCATCTAAACACCTGTTCATCTCTGCACTACGGGCCAAAGATATTCATCAGAAATCATTAATCTTTGCACTACAGGCCAAAGATATTCAATTATATCATCATTTAGGACTGAGGATGATGAAAAATATTTAAAGGAAACGAATCCAGTGAAACAAAATAATAAATATTAAGGATTCGTATTTCAGCTATTCCATGTCCAAAAATACCTCATAAATAATCATAGTGGAGTAAAATTCAAGAATGATCAAAACATGGATACAATCAAAGCTAGTATCTAGAATAGATATTTTGGACGAAAAGAAGAAAATTTCATTTTTCAGTGAATAGTAACTCGTGAATAGTAACTCATAAATAGTAACTCGTGAATAGTAACTCATGAATAGTAACCCCGACATAAAAAAGTTCTAAATTTGATTAAAAGTTTCAACCAATATTTCGGCATAATGATATTGAAGGAATAATATCATTTACGAAGAAAATAACATCCCTTACCTCGGAAAAACGGTACTTCTGACTGGAATACTAGATATAGTGCTGAAGGAAACTTGCACCGTATAGCAACACTCAAAGTATCAAATACTCACAAGAATACGCTCGATATAGAGAGAGAAATAGAGAGAAACTTGTGTTTTTGGTGTGATTTTCAATTCTAACCTAAGCACCCTATTTATAGAAAAATGCTTAGAACACCAAAGCAAAAAATTTAATATAATAATAATATATTTATCAAATTTTCCTTAGCCCACCTCTAGACATCTGATCTCAGCCCATTTATATCACATGTTAGCCCACTTAAATGCCAAAAAATGTTTTTCTTCAAAATAATAAATAAAACTTCCAAAAATCAATTATTTCGGAACTTCAATAATTCATAATAAATAGCCTTTTATCAGAAAATTCGAATCACGCGAGTTTTTATAGAAAATTCAATTCTCTACAACTTTGCAGAAGAAAGTTTTTCCAAATTCCAAACAGAAATTGACCGAAATCCACAAACGGGCGATTTTACAGTCAATAATAAATTTTCGGTCAAGAATTGTGTCCACCAACACACAAAACGCGTGTTAATCATTTAATGCCACAAAAATACTCTTCCTCCTCATATACTCATATATCCCACATTCATTGTAAAAATATCACCATCAATATATTATTAAAATAATATATTTAAATGAATTATTTTATCAGAAAAAGATAAAATATTAATTTTCAACAATTGTCACATTAAAAATTTCTCAATCTATATCCACATAAAATTAATATTTTTCTCATCATATAAATCAATAATTAATTATACACAAATAATATTACAGAATCACAGTACTGGCAACCAGGCCGTTCCCAGGAAAGAGGGGGCTTTCCAATAAGGATTTCTCCTTACTGGCGCGCAATTAGATGACCAAACCTCTCCTTAGACAGAACTTTCTAGACATTGCCAATAATGTTATCTAATAATATTATTCAGATAATATGAATTATTGCTCCGATAATAGAAAATATTGCGTAGTGATAATTATAAAATATCAACGTAGCAATTATTTAATCAATAAAATATTGAACAGTAATTACTGTAACCATTATTGAGTAGTGCCTTCTTACGTAAGAATCAATAATTGGTGTAATACCGTGTGCTACTGTGCAACAACGCGTATTACCGTATTTTAACCACCGGGTATTCTAACAGTATTAACGGTAACAACTACGCCGTTATTTATAAACAACTTATTTTTGCCGTTTTCTTCATCCAATCGCTTTCCGTTATGGGGCCCACAAAAGACTGCGCCGTCGTACGAATATTCTTTGACAGTAAGAATATTCCACGACCAAACGAATATTCCCCGACAACAATGAATATTTTATAACCACTTGCTTATTTAAAATATTTGCGCATTTTACCCATAACTAACCACATTAATCAAATCAACCCTTACTATTTCAGAATAATAAATAGAGGAAATTAAATTTCATTTATTAATAATTTGGGGTCTTACAACCTCCCCTCCTTATGAAATTTCGTCCTCGAAATTGACATACGTACCTGGTGTTTCGAAAAGATGAGGATACCTCGCTTTCATTTTCGTTTTTAACTCCCAGGTCATTTCCTCAATAGCATGGTTTCTCCACAAAACTTTAACTTGTGGTATGACCTTCGTGCGTAGGGCATGCTCCTTCCTATCCAAGATCTTGACATGTACCTCCTCGTATGTTAAGTCTTCGGCTATCTTGTCCAGTTCTAACTCAATAACGTGGTTCGGGTCTTTCACATATTTACGAAGCACATATATATGAAAAATATTATGAACACGAGACATACTTGGAGGTAACGCGAGTCTATAGGCCACATTTTCTACTCGGTCAAGAATATGAAATGGACCAATAAATCGTGGATTGAGCTTTCTCTCTTCCCAAATCTTGTAACTCCTTTCCATGGAGCTACACGTAATAATACATGATCCCCAATGTCAAATTCTACGTCCTTTCGATGAAGATCCACATAACTCTTTTGTCGATCCTGTGCTGTTTGTATACATTATCGAATCGTTTGGATCTTCTCTGTAGTCATTCGTACCAACTCTGGTCCTAACAATGTTGCTTCTCCCACCTCATCCCAACATACTGGAGAGTGACACTTTCGTCCATACAATGCTTCAAAGGGAGCCACACCTATACTTGCCTGATAACTGTTGTTGTAGGAGAATTCCACCAATGGTAGGTTCTTATCCCAACTTCCTTTGAAATCAAGAACACAAAGTCTTAATACATCTTCAAGAGTTTGAATAGTCCTCTCTGATTGCCCGTCCGTTTGAGGATGGTATGCCGAACTGAATCGTAAATCCGTGCCCATAGCTTTTTACAAGCTAACCCAAAATCTTGAAGTGAATCTTGGGTCACGATCTGAAACTATGGATACTGGCATGCCATGCAACCTTACAATCTCATTCACGTACATACTAGCAAGACGTTCAAGGAAATAAGTCTCCCGTATCGGCAAGAAATGAGCAGACTTGGTTAATCTATCAACTATAACCCAAATAACATTTATGCCTTGAGAAACCGTGGGAAGACCCGTAACGAAATCCATGGTAATATGTTCCCACTTCCATTTCGGAATCTTAAGTGGTTGCAATGGACCTTTTGGTACTTGATGCTCCGCCTTTACACGTTGACAAGTTAAACACCTCGAGATAAACTTTGCAATCTCTCTCTTCATATTGTTCCACCAAAATGTATGTCGAAGATCACGATACATTTTAGTACTTCCAGGATGGATTGCAAATGGTGTATTGTGTGCCTCCATCATGATCTTGTACTTCAAATCAGAATCGTTAGGAACACAAAGTCTGGAGTGGACTCGAAGTATTCCTTCTTCATCGATTCTTGCTTCTGGAATAGCACCTTCTTGCACTTTCTTCTTCATACGCATCAGCTCCGGGTCTGTAGCTTGAGCAACTTTAACTTTATCGATTAAAGTTGGTTCTATACGTATACTTGACATCATCGCACTCGTTCCTGCATATGATCTTTTACTCAACACGTCAGCTACCACGTTTGCTTTTCCAGGATGGTATTGAATAGTGTGGTCGTAATCTTTCAACAGCTCGAGCCAACGTCGTTGCCGCATGTTGAGTTCTTTTTGAGTGAAGAAATATTTGAGGCTTTTATGGTCTGAATATATCTCCACTTTCTCCCCATATAGATAGTGCCTCCATATCTTTAGCGCGAAAACGACTGCAGTCAACTCTAGATCATGAGTAGGATAATTCCTCTCATATTCTTTAAGTTGTCGCGAGGCATAGGCTATGACTTTCCCACGTTGCATGAGAACACATCCTAATCCTTTGCCTGAAGCATCGCTGTAGATAACAAATTCATCCGAACCAGATGGTATTGTCAGAACAGGTGCCGAAATGAGTCTCCTCTTAAGCTCTTGGAAACTCTTCTCGCATTCTTCGCTCCATACGAATTTGATATCCTTCCGAGTCAGCTGAGTTAACGGGGTAGCGATTCGAGAAAATCCTTCTACGAATCTCCGATAATAACCAGCTAAGCCCAGAAAGCTACGTACATCGGTCACCGTCTTCGGTTGCTCCCAGCTTTGTATTGCTTCAATCTTCGCCGGGTCCACAGATACTGTTTTGACACCACGTGTCCTAGAAATGCTACTTCCTCAAGCCAGAACTCGCATTTCCTCAATTTAGCATATAGCTTGTTTTCACGTAGCCTTTGGAGTACCAGCTTCAGATGGTGCTCATGATCTTCACGGCTTTTGGAATATATGAGGATGTCATCAATAAAGACAACAACGAACTGATCCAAATAATCTTTGAATACTCGGTTCATCATATCCATGAAAGCCGCAGGAGCATTAGTCAATCCAAAAGACATGACTAAGAATTCATAATGCCCGTATCGAGTTCTAAAGGCAGTCTTCGGAATATCCTCAGTTTTAACCTTCAGCTGATGATATCCAGAACGAAGATCGATTTTTAAAAAGAATTGTGCTCCTTGTAACTGGTCAAACAGGTCATCAATACGAGGTAGCGGATACCTATTCTTGATGGTGACATGGTTTAATTCCCGGTAATCGATACAAAGTCGCATACTCCCGTCTTTCTTCTTTACAAATAAAACAGGAGCACCCCAAGGAGATGTACTAGGACGAATGAAACCGATGTCTAACAACTCTTGTAGTTGGACTTTTAACTCCTGAAGTTCAATAGGAGCCATTCGATATGGGGTTTTAGAAATGGGCTTTGTACCAAGTTCATGATCAATAAAGAATTCAACTTCACGTTCTGGGGGTAGACCGGGAAGTTCTTCAGGAAATACGTCAGGAAAGTTACTAACAACATGAATATTATTCAAATTTGACGTGTCTTTACTCAAATCCATAACATGGGCTAAGAAAGCTTGACATCCGTTTTTCAATAAACGAATGGCTTTATGACTTGATATGATAGTGATTGATTTTAATGGCTTTGTTGCTTGAATTCGAACAACAGGTTGATTAGGAATATGAAAACTAACCACCTTACGAAAATAATCAATTTTGGCATGATGAGTTGTTAACCAATTAATTCCTAAAATCACGTCAAATGCAAGTATCTTTAAAGAGATAAGGTTAACAGGTAAGGTGATGGTGCCAGCTTGGATCAAACAAAATTTATAAACAGTGGATGTGATGAAAGTTTCCCCTAACGGAGTCTCCACAGATAAATCAAAGTCTAATTTCTCCGGAGTCAAGTTTAAACGTTGAGCACAAGTAGGAGAAATAAATGAATGGGTAGCACCGGTATCTAGTAAGGTATAAACTTCACATGAATTTATGATTAGCTTACCCGTGATCACCTCGTTTGGGTTCCTCGCATGTTGACCAGTCACGACAAACACTCTTCCAGGAACCGTTGACTTTGACTTTTTTGGGGCAGCCTTTTGAGTCACCGTCCCCGCTGAACTTGGTTTCGCTATCGTACAATCTCGAGCGATATGTCCTTCCTTTCCATAATTATAGCATACCTTGAACTGTTGTGGACAGTTTGGGCTGATATGTCCCTCTTTTCCACATTTATAGCATATGACCGGTGGTCGATCTCCTCCCTTGGAACCAGTTGCTGCTGGTACTGACGTCTTCGTATTATCATTGTTGAATCTCCTCTTTTTAAAATCTCCTCCCGACTCGCTTCTTCTATTTTCATGGCCACGATTACCCCCAGAGTGGTTTCCGTTCTTGTCTATATTTTTCTTTCTCCGCTGGTTATCATTGTTCTGATGACTGTTGTCACCGGTATGATCCTGGTTGTGGTCCCTCGGTTGACCATACTCGTTATCTCGCTCTAATAATTGAGCCCTGTTGACAACATCTGAATAGAGAGAAAATTTATGAGAAATGAGATATTGACGTATGCCGGGTTTCAAACCTCTCAGAAACATCCGCGTCATACGTTCCTCATTCTCTACCAAATGAGGTGCAAACCTGGACAACTCTGCAAACTTCGCCTCGTACTGGGACACCGTCATGTTGTTCTGCTCCAGTCTAATAAACTCCACTTCCTTTATATGACGAACACTTTCAGGAAAGTATTTGTCATTGAACAGTTTCTGAAATATCTCCCAAGACATGCTGAGTGCGGCTGGATGGGTACGTTTCACAGACTCCCACCAGTAGTCTGCCTCGCCACGGAACATAAAGGTGGCGAATGGAACCTTCTGTTCCTCCGTGCATCCCAAGACATCGAATATCTTGGTAATTTGCTTGACCCACGTTTCCGCCATGATCGGATCCGGCTTTCCCTTAAATTCTGGTGGTCCCAACTCTTTGAACTGCTTGGCTGTGACCAGCTGTGCGTTGCCATTGTTTCTTCCTATATTTTGAATAGGAATTTCCTTCGTCTGGTTTTGCATGAACCACAAAAAACTTCTAAACATCTCATCGTTCATCGTCTGCTCAGTGGTGTTGTTCACAGGAGGAACATTGCCAGCCTGTTGTACGTTCTCCTCGTTGGTGAGTACAGGTGTCTCCACGGTTTCATTTACTCCACTGTTAACATTCTCAGTCGACATTCTCAAATACTGCCATAAAACAAGGGTTAATTTAACAAATTAATAAATCACATAATATCCATATATTATGACCGACCAACAAATAAGCTTAGGTAGGGCACACTAGCGAAGGATTTACTCGTCTCTCCCCTCCTAGTTCTATTCCCCGATCTCCGCCAGAGATCATATCCCTAAGCTCTGATACCAACTGTGACGCCCCCAAAATAGGTATACAACACTCATTCTGAGTCGTCAATAACATGGTACAGAAACAACTACAACTTTATTAATACAACATAAAAACTGTGAGTGTAAATACAAATATTGTCATCTAGACAATATCCACACTCAAATAAGTCCTCATTACAATTATTGGTACAATATTTTACAAAAAAAAATGGTGAGGACTACTAAAACAACTTCCTAGAACCTTCATTCCATACCCCGACTAGTACTTGCTACATTCTCGCCTCCTGAGTAGAAAATGGAACAACAAGAAAAAGGGTGAGCTAAACTAGCCCAGTAAAGAACATTATGACTAAGATAATATAAAACAAATTATCGTTAGTCTTCAACAGAAAAAAATCTAATAGAATACAATAGACAATAAGTTTTAAATCCATATTCGAAGCGAAAAATAATAATTCATAGAAGAGTTACGTAGAGAATGAAATCAATTATTATCTATGAATTTAAAAGTCCATCATCAGCATTTTATCCCTGTAACATCAATCAATATTCATCTTCGCACTACAGGCCAAAGATATTCACCAGTTGGTCATGTTCATCTAAACACCTGTTCATCTCTGCACTACGGGCCAAAGATATTCATCAGAAATCATTAATCTTTGCACTACAGGCCAAAGATATTCAATTATATCATCATTTAGGACTGAGGATGATGAAAATATTTAAAGGAAACGAATCTAGTGAAACAAAATAATAAATATTAAGGATTCGTATTTCAGCTATTCCATGTCCAAAAATACCTCATAAATAATCATAGTGGAGTAAAATTCAACATGGATACAATCAAAGCTAGTATCCAGAATAGATATTTTGGACGAAAAGAAGAACATTTCATTTTTCGGTGAATAGTAACTCGTGAATAGTAACTCGTGAATAATAACTCATGAATAGTAACCCCGACATGAAAAAGTTTCAAATTTGATAAAAAGTTCCAACCAATATTTTGGCATAATGATATTGAAGAAATAATATCATTTACGAAGAAAATAATATCCCTTACCTCGGAAAGACGGTACTTCTGACTGGAATACTAGATATAGTGCTGAAGGAAACTTGCACCGTATAGCAACACTCAAAGTATCAAATACTCACAAGAATACGCTCGATATAGAGAGAGAAATAGAGAGAAACTTGTGTTTTTGGTGTGATTTTCAATTCTAACCTAAGCACCCTATTTATAGAAAAATGCTTAGAACACCAAAGCAGAAAATTTAATATAATAATAATATATTTATCAAATTTTCCTTAGCCCACCTCTAGACATCTGATCTCAGCCCATTTATATCACATGTTAGCCCACTTAAATGCCAAAAAATGTTTTTCTTCAAAATAATAAATAAAACTTCCAAAAATCAATTATTTCGGAACTTCAGAACTTCAATAATTCATAATAAATAGCCCTTTTATCAGAAAATTCGAATCACGCGAGTTTTTTTAGGAAATTCAATTCTCTACAACTTTGCAGAAGAAAGTTTTTCCAAATTCCAAACAGAAATTGACCGAAATCCACAAACGGGCGATTTTACAGTCAATAATAAATTTTCGGTCAAGAATTGTGTCCACCAACACACAAAACGCGTGTTAATCATTTAATGCCACAAAAATACTCTTCCTCCTCATATACTCATATATCCCACATTCATTGTAAAAATATCACCATCAATATATTATTAAATAATATATTTAAATGAATTATTTTATCAGAAAAAGATAAAATATTAATTTTCAACAATTGTCACATTAAAAATTTCTCCATCTATATCCACATAAAATTAATATTTTTCTCATCATATAAATCAATAATTAATTATACACAAATAATATTACAGAATCACAATACTGGCAACCAGGCCGTTCCCAGGAAAGAGGGGGCTTTCCAATAAGGATTTCTCCTTACTGGCGCGCAATTAGATGACCAAACCTCTCCTTAGACAGAACTTTCTAGACATTGCCAATAATGTTATCTAATAATATTATTCAGATAATATGAATTATTGCTCCGATAATGGAGAAAATACTGCGTAGTGACAATTATAAAATATCAACGTAGCAATTATTTAATCAATAAAATATTGAACAGTAATTACTGTAATCATTATTGAGTAGTGTCTTCTTACGTAAGAATCAATAATTGGTGCAATACCGTGTGCTACTGTGCAACAACGCGTATTACCGTGTTTTAACCACCGGGTATTCCAACAGTATTAACGGTAACAACTACGCCGTTATTTATAAACAACTTATTTTTGGCATTTTTTTCATCTAATCGCTTTCCGTTATGGGGCCCACAAAAGACTACGCCGTCGTACGAATATTCTCCGACAGTAAGAATATTCCACGACCAAACAAATATTCCCCGACAACAATGAATATTTTATAACCACTTTCTTATTTAAAATATTTGCGCATTTTACCCATAACTAACCACATTAATCAAATCAACCCTTACTATTTCAGAATAATAAATAGAGGAAATTAAATTTCATTTATTAATAATTTGGGGTCTTACAAATATTCTCCGACAAAAATGAATATTTTATAACCACTTGTTTATTTTGCAAAATTTACACATTTCACCCATAAACAAAGCATTATATCAAATTAACTCCTTATTATTTCAAGATAATGAATAGAGGAAATTTAATTTTAGTTATAATAAATTGGGGTCTTATAGTATACATTTTTCAAATACCTCATCCATGTTTTCATATTAGTCATTTTTTAGTTTGATGGGGTTTAACATGCTTATATTATGCAATAGGAATGATTTTAAAGTTATCATTTACATCTTATTCAGGATTTAGAACATAAAGGGTTCATATGTTCTTGAGTTCACTAGTTTTGGTCAATTCTTGCCAATTTCATTTCTAGCCACTTTAGTTCATTCCAACACTTGAATTTTATCTAGTTAAGACTAGTTCTAGCATTTCTTTAGGTTTACCAAGCATAGATTGGGTTTTGACCCTTTAAACCTAGCTTTTTCAAGCTTTTACACACTAACTTCACAAGTTCTTGTATATATTAGGATTCCAACACTTGGAATAGCCTAGCATAACTCTAACTCACTTGTCTAAGGTGTCCAAATTGAGTTCTAAGTAGAATAGAAAAATCTCAAAATTTCATACTTAGACAAATTTGCAAAACTGCAGTTTTAGTGATTTTCCATGCTAGTTTGGTGATTTGTTTAAACTCCTTGGTTAAGACAAGAGCTTAACTACTTGGCCCTACTTCTAGACCATACTACAAGGTATTTTAATTAAGGTTTAGGTTTCTTATTCATGCCCATTAAGCTTCCCAAAATAGGGCTCAAACTTAGCCATTTTCTTACTTTTTCTACAAAACTATTTTTGAACTTTTTCCAAATTTTTCTAGTTCTGGCCACTAGGATAGTCTAGACATATATATTTAAGTTACTTAAGGTTACTTTTAGCATCACCACACTTTATTTAATCATCTAGCTTATTTTGACTTATCAAAGCTCACTTTAGGCTTGAAAAAGATATCTTAAACTTGTTTTCTTGCTAGCTTTGGTCATGGACATGTTTGGGAATCATTACTAGCATGTATGAACAACTTTGTATTGCTCATAATAGTCCTTTAAGGTCATGTACTATGAATTGTCCAAAATAGTCCATTTTTAACTTTAAAATGTGATTTTTAACAAGTCTCATGCTCAAAATGGCTTAGGATTGGTTCCTTTTGTTTGTGTAGCTTTCTTATGTCCTATTATGACTATTGAAACTTGTGTATGGGGTCAAGGTATGGTGGTTTACTATTTTAGTGTTCATTGTTCTATAAAGCTTATTTTCATTGATTTATAAGCAAGAATTTGCACAACACACCATGTAGACCTTAACTAACTTAGGGAACTATTTTTACATGTTATCTATAGGCAATGTATGTACTCCTCACTGTCTAACAACACCAGTCACACAAGTTGGCCATAACAGTCCCTTATAGACAAAGTTTTGGCTACCAAATCTCCAACAGTCCATAATAGAACACATATGGTCTTTAAGCATTCATATAAACCTTAAATCACCATGAAAACTCATAAGCACATACTCTAGCATGTTTGAAAACTGATTTCAATCTTTTCATACCCAAAACAGCCTTTATCTAAGCATTATAAGCATGAATTAGCATCATTTCACCAAAATAATTCCAAACATTCAAGTATATGCATTATTATAACATGAACCTACTATATACCATATGTTTAAGGTTTAAAATATCTAAATGTAAGATCTTTAGCTTTAGTTCAAAACAGAACTTAAAAATGCCCAATCATAACGGTTTTTAATTTTTTTTCCAGCTTTACCCTCTCTCGCTAAAATAGTCATAACTTTTTCGTTGCAAAATTTTTTTGAGCGATTCTTGAGCCTACGCGAAGCTAACTTTTGGGGCTACAACTCTTATTCAATAACCATTTCCAAATTTTGCACCCATAATTCCAGAAAATCCACGCAAGAGGCTGGTCAGAATCTGATTTCTAGATTTTGGACAGATTTGCCACAGCCACTTTAGAATGCCATAACTCCGTCCTCCGAAGTCAGAATTAGTTCGTTCAAGAGGCAACGAATTGTTGGTATTTCACACTACAAGACCCTAGAAAATTATAGTTTTCCAGCAAGCTTAACTAACCGAAACAGTTAACCTAAAACAGCCTGATACACTAATCTTCACCAAAACTTCATTTGTTTCATCTATCACAAGACAATTTTTAAACTTAGTTTAACTTGTCCAATCTATTTAGTTAATTAAAATAGTGTATACCTACGTAGCCTTAGCCTCGGCTTCGCTTAATTCTTCATTTTTAACAAAAATAGTCCTTAGGGGGACTTTTAACGAAAACGTGGTGCGCGTTATTATAAAACGCAGATTTCATAGCTATTCGCTTATGTTCTAACACAATTTGTTCCACCTTATTACTCCGCACATAACCAATACACAAAGAAAACCGTACATGTATATAGCTATTACATAAACTAGTTTACTAACTTTTCAAAGTTTTCTTTTGTAATATGTGACGAACGAGAATTCTGTAATTTATTTTAATATTTATTGAATTAAATAAATATTTTCGATGATTTAATTATTAGATTTAATAATTAATTGATGCAATTGTGGTAGATTAATTTAATCATATGTGTTACATTATTAAATTAATGTAGAGAATTTTATTATTCAAGTATGTGATTATGTGAGCTTATTGAATTAAATGAATTATTTAATTAAGCATAATGTTATTTAATTAATTTAATTAGAGAATTAATAAATTGACATTATTTATTAATGAGATAATTGAATATATGATTATGTGAATTTATGAGTAATTATTATATTTTATTAAATAAAATATGGGATTTATTTTATAAAGAGGGTGACATTATTGAACTATATGATAAAGGTTTTATTAAAATAAAGAGCTTTGAGTTATTTTCTTGCTAAGCCAAACATGGCACTAAGGGAGGTTATGGGCAGTTAACCCATGACTGGGCAACTGACCACATCGCGTCAGTTCTATATCAATCGACGTCTTCTCATTCCTTTCATTTTTTTTTCTAAGTCTAAAAATTGTTCAGTGAGAATTACAGAGAGGATTGAGAAGTCTGGGAGATAAAGTGAGTGTGTAATCAACAGGCTTTTGAAAAAGGGACATTTGGAATCACTCTTCTAGTTTGTATTCTGGGTAATTTCTCCCAAACCCAATTTCTACATTTACGTCTTTTAGTTTTTATAAATTGGCTTTCAAAACATCTGTTAATCTATGTGATTTGGGAATTGTACTATTATATGGATTTATGTGATAGTAAGAATAGCATAACATGTTTTATATATATATTACATGATTTCATATCATCAAGTTCATGAAAACATGTAGTAATCTGATGACTTGTTATTTCAAAATAAACAGAGTACGTGATATGGCCATATGGCCTTATATGTGATAATTGATGTATTGATTATATATTATCCCTAAATTTTACACCCTTATATTATTGAGCATGTTAATACGAAGTGATCAAGCTTTAAACGAACGGATTTGGCCTTATAACGAATCCGTAGTGTTAAATTATAAGTTTTGTTCAAAATCCTCAAGAACTTCAAGAACAGTCTAAATTTTTATGATTTAAATATGTGAATATATGTTTTAATAGGTTAAAATCACTTTATAGATGTTGTATTATGATTATGCATGAATTATAACATGTGGGTATATGTGATTTGGTGAAATTAGTGTTAAAAATGTGTCGATTTCGCTGAACTCTGTGTTCTTCGCGAACTGAGATTCAGTTTCTGGGGTCTCGCGCCGCGGCGCCAGCTCTAGAACTGATTTCTCGCGCCGCAGCGCCACAGCGCTCGCAGCGCCACAGCGCTCGCAGCGCCAAGACTCGAGCCACGGCGCCACAGCGCCGCAGCGCCAAGGGCCTGGCCACAGCGCCACCGCGCCGCAACGCGACTCCTTAGCACATTAGTGGCGCCGCAGCGCCACTCTCTAGAAAATGTCAAAAATGTATTTTTAAAATGTTAAAGTCTAACAAGTGTTAGTGGATTGATGTAATGAACATGTAATCATGTTAGGGGTATTATGAGATGATAAAATAGTTGTTCAACATGTAATAAAATATTATATGTGAATTGAATTATTAAATACATAATTAGTTTGATAATTCATGAAGTATAAATTATGTGACAACGTGATAATTTGACTAAGTTTAGTCAATAATTAAAGTATACAACGAGAATGAGTTTATATTGATTAGTTAATTTATAATTAACTGGTATTGTGTATATGAATGGTATGTAGGATTTAATTCAAAGAACGTGCTTAGTTAAAGTGTAATCTACGCACGAGGCAAGTATCCTATCCCTAACTCCATTCTATTGAGCAAGTTTCTTAACTCTACTTTTACATTGAGCAAGTTTCCTAAACTTAAACTCTTAAATTGAGCAAGTTTTTCTAACCCTACTTATCATTATTGTTCAAGTTATTATTTACTTGAATAAGTTATCATTTCTATTATTCAAGTTCAAGTATGATATTAAAGATTGATTATCTTTCAAAGCATGATTCAGTTATACAATAATTGATCTATTGTATACCTTTGAGATTATTATTCATGTCGAATATCAATTATTGTTGAACCTTATTAGACTAGTGAACCTTATTGATTCAACTAGTCCTTAGTTGATGAACGTTCTAAATTTCAGAACCCTTATTGATTTATCCAAACCGAACTTCCTTTGGTACGGACTCGAATGTCAAACTGAGATGAACAACCCTGAAAAGGGATTCACTTATGCGTTAGCGTTAAGATATTGTGCACAGTATGGTACTAAGGGCTGATCCCCCTAAGTACGAGAAGAAGGTCCATAGTCTTATGACTGTTAAAGGTTTCAAGTATAACCCTTGTTAACGTAGGACATAGTTCAAGGTCTTATGACCCTCAGTATTCTTTTGATTCATGTTATTTATTCTTGATTCAAAAGTTGAGCTTTATTCAGATGTCGTTGATTATTCGCATGTTATTATACTGTTGATTCATTTTTTTTATACTTGTGGGCACTGTGCTCACTCTTGCTTAATAATAACATTGCAGTTAAGAATGAAAGAAACGATGAACCCTCCACTAGTAAGGGCAGGGGCAAAGTTAGCAAATGATGAAGACCTGTTATTTATTAACTGATGTATTTGTTTAAGACTGGAGTTATGTTGATGTTAAGACTTATTTGTTTAGAATTGCGCACAGATGTTTTAAGGTTAGAGTAACCTGGAATTTATTTATGATTCAGTTGATGTAACCCTTAAGGGAATAGATTTTATTATGATTTCTATCTATTGTATGGTTTGATATTTATTTATGGGTAGATAGATAGATGATGCTTGTACAGTGAACACCAAATCCCGTGGAATCGAAGTACTCGGATTTGGGGGTGTCACAGGTTGGTATCAGAGATGTAGGTTATGAACCTTAGATGGGGGAAACAACCTTAGGTAGTAGCCTTATAGAAGAAGATAGAAATTGAAAACTCTTATCGAGTTCTAAGAAATGAATTTTTATAATTCATTGAAGATAATAAAATACATTATGTGTTTATGTGTTAAGTATGCGTTAGATAGTATGACTTAGTAACTAAAACTTAAAATTTTGTTGTCAGGATGACGAATGTTGGAGAAGCTAGTCAAGCTGGGGAGGAAGAACCCCGATTACCTATAGTACCTACTGAGGAGGGATCTCGTGTACTTGTAGGACCGACTGAGGGGGAGCCCCGAGACATTCATGTCGTTAGGGAGCAGCTGGTGCAGAGGGTTTCATCTCCATTGATCACCGTTGTTGGTCAGGAGCATGAACCTGAGATTGATCCTGAGGAGGATCCTGAGGAGGAGTTTGATGAGGAGGAAGAAGAAGAGGAGCTACCACGGTACACTGTTGATGCTGAGATGTATGACACACTATATGATCGTAACGTGGAGTTACAAGATGAGGTTCAGGAATTGACTGAGCGAGCGACTGTTCAGCAGTCTACTTTAGAGGAGAAGGATAGAGAGATTGTGACCCTTCATACACGTTTAGGAAACGTGGAGTGGGATCTGGTTCATGAGAAGGGTCAAACCGAAGATAAGACCGAGGAGATAGAAAAGCTGAAGAAGGAACTGAAGGAAACCTCCGGAAGACTGAAAATAGCAGAGGAAGGATGGGTAAGAGAATCACATCGAGCTGATCGTGCAGAAGATGATAGTCGTGCAAAGAAGGCAAAGCTTGAAGACACGTACGCCACACTTAATCATGCGATGGATGAGGTTCAAGAGCGAGTGTTAAGGTACCCCATCCAGTTTGAAGGACTTCCATCGTATATGTTGGATCGTAGGACGATGTCTTGTATCATGAATGAGGAGCGTGGCAAGGCTATTGAGCACCTTGGAAGACAGGAATAGAATCTGTTTATTTATGTGAAAGACTTAACTAGTTTTTAATTGTAAATTTTGACGTGTTTATGAACGACGGAATATGTTAATGTTTTAAATCCCGTGGATTCTTTATTCCAGGATAGATGATGTAAATAGCAGTATGCTATAGTTTAATGTTAAAACTTTTTAATTGAATGAAAAGACATCAAGTTGTTTGAGATGATGTGTTAAGTGATATGTTAAAGTGTTGAGTAATGTCTTAACTATGTAGAGAAATAAATAAAGTTCTAATAAACATTTATTTAACAGAAAAATGCCGCCAAGGAGAAGACAACAACGTCAACCGGCTCAGGAAGGGTCAACCAATAATAACAATAATGCCAACGTTAATCCAGTTCAACAACTAGTTAATTTACTAACTGGAGTCATGAATAACCAATCGCAAGCTCCACCTAGCACAACGTTTAAAGATTTTAAGGCGGTGGGACCGCCAGAGTTCAAAGGTTCCAGAAACCCGATCGAGGCTCAAACGTGGGTGATGGAAATGGAGAAGGTTTTCGACGTTGCTAGGGTTCGAGAAGATCATAAGACCGTTTTTGCGACATTTATGCTGAAGTCTGAGGCTAGCTACTGGTGGCAGGCAAACAAGATACGAGGAGGTGAAGGTGTAATTACGTGGGAGAGATTCAAAGAGATGTTTTTCGAAATGTATTTCCCAGCTAGTTCGCAGAATCAGATGGAGGTGCAATTTCTGGAACTGAAACAGGGAAACATGAG
Organism: Panax notoginseng; assembly: GCA_016801055.1. NCBI lineage: Eukaryota > Viridiplantae > Streptophyta > Magnoliopsida > Apiales > Araliaceae > Panax > Panax notoginseng. Next base: position 35,752,211 of record CM029014.1, on the reverse strand, counting down.
CGTGCCTGAATACGCGGCTAAATTCGATGAGTTGGCAAGGTTTGCCCCGTATCAAGAACACACTGACGAGAGGAAAGCCAGACGATTCGAACAAGGACTGAAGCCTTGGGTATACAGCAAGGTATCAATGTTTCAACTTAACACGTTTGCAGGAGTTTTGGAAAAGGCCATTCTCGCGGAAGGAGGAAGTGATGCAGTGACTAAGTACAACCAAGAACAGAAAAAGAAAAAGAGTGAAAATGAAGGTAATAACAAGACTGGTGGAAGTAATACTGGGAATAATAATAATCAGAAGAGGAAGTGGACGGATAACTCGACAGCTGGAAGTTAACACGGAGGGCAGAAAAAGAAGATAGAAGCATGTCTGACTTGCGGCAAGGCACATCTAGGAGTTTGTTTGAAAGGAAAGAGAGTGTGCTACAATTGTGGTCAGGAAGGCCACATAGCACCAAATTGTCCAAACCCAAAGAAGGGTGCTTGTTTCAATTGTGGTTCGAAAGATCATTTAGCAAGAGACTGTCCCAAGAAGGGATCGGGAAGATCAGGACAAGGAGGAAACTGGGGAAATAGCAGTGGAAATACCTTAACCATCACCGGACCACCTGCAACAAACCGACCAATAGCCAGAACTTTCAATATGACGGTGCAGGATGCAATCCAGTCTCGTGATGTGGTGTCAGGTATCATTCTGATCAATGAAATTAATGCTTACGTTTTATTTGATTCGGGTGCTACTTGTTCCTTTATTTCCGATGACTTTGCTAATAGTTTAGATTTGCTTAAGGATGAATTGGAATATCCCATGATTATAGAAATTGCGAATAGAGAGATAATTCCTGTTAAGCATGTGTATAAGAATTGTAGAGCGGATATTAAGGGTAATATCATGAACGTAGATCTTATCCCTATTCGATTGGGGGAATTCGACGTTATATTGGGTATGGATTGGCTATCCAATTATGGGGCTGTAATTGACTGCCAAAAGAAGCGTATTAACCTTATGACTCCGTCAAAGGTTGTGTTTTATGGTAGCAAGTCGCCTAGACAAGCGAGTTGTCTGACGATGTTGCAGGCCAAGAAGTTATTAAGACAAGGCTGTGTAGGATATTTAGCTTATATAGTCGACAGTCGAAAAGAGAACCCGAAGGTAGAGGAGATATCGATTGTGAGGGACTTCGTCGATGTATTTCCAGACGATTTGCCAGGACTTCCTCCAGATAGAGAAGTAGACTTTGTGATTGATTTGGTGCCCGGAACTGCTCCAATATCGAAGGCACCATACCGAATGGCGTCAGTAGAGATGAAGGAATTAATGGTATAACTACAAGAATTGTTGGACAAAAAGTACATTCAACCGAGCGTATCGCCGTGGGGAGCGCCGGTGTTGTTCGTGAAAAAGAAGGAGGATCGATGAGGCTCTGTATTGACTACAGAGAATTAAATAAGGTCACGATTAAGAACAGATATCCATTACCGAGGATCGATGATCTGTTTGATCAATTGAAGGAAGCAAAATACTTTTCCAAGATTGACTTGAGGAGTGGTTATCACCAACTGAAGGTGAGGCCAGAGGATGTACCAAAGACAGCGTTCCGAACGCGATATGGTCATTATGAGTTTTTAGTAATGTCGTTTGGTCTTACGAATTCTCCTGCAGCATTTATGGGACTAATGAATGGTGTATTCAAGCGTTTTTTGGACAAATTCGTGGTGGGTATTTATAGACGACATTTTGGTATATTCCCAAAACCAAAGAGGAACATGAAGAACACTTGAGGTTAACGTTGGAAGTATATGAGAAGGAGAAGTTGTATGCTAAATTTTTGAAATGCGGAATT